>JAENRP010000049.1:48967-106824 GCA_024741835.1 Diplocarpon mali | reverse complement strand
GATTCAAATATGCAAGATTCAAGATTCAAGATTCAAGATTCATAGTTCATAGTTCATAGTTCATAGTTCATAATTCCAAAATTCCTAGGCGACACCCGCTTCTACGTCCAGCCCCTCCCCACCTCCTCCCCAGCCCGCAAACCTACATCACAACTCCCACTGACCAGCTCCCCGGCTTGGCCCTGACCATGTCCCCTAATTCCTAAAGCGAAGGGAACGCCTGGGTCGATTTTTGTTTTGTCTTTGTTTTGTTTGGACTCGCTTCTCGCTTCCCGTTTCTCGCTTCCCGTTTCTCGCTTGCCGCTCTCGCTTCTCCCTCTCGCTTCTCCCTCTCGCTTCTCCCTGCCGCCTACCTCCCAATCGACACCGACTCCCTACTCAGACCCAGCCCGTCACCGACCCCCTCACCCGGCTCTCCCCATTCCCCGTTCCCCATTCCCGGTTCTCAGCGCCCCCAAGCTGATACCCCGCTCCTACAGTCCTCGAGATGTGCTACCTCCCCCCCCCCCGACACGGCCATCGCCGGCGTCGAGGCTATGGTCTGGCAGGGGCTTGAGCAGGTCCGCATCTGGCTCGGGGGAGGGGAGGACCTGGGCGTGGCCGTGGTGGGGGAAGTGAGGAGGGTCTTTGGGGAGGGGAAGGGAAGGGGAAGGGGAAGGGGAAGGGGAAGGGGAAGGGGAAGGGGAAGGGGAGGCGAGGCGAGGCTTGGACGAGCGCGTGTGTGGTGGCGGAGCCTGGCGCGGTGGAGGCATATAGATCATGCACCGTGCATCACGAGTAAGGCGTCGGCGTCAGCGTCGGCGGACTGGAGTCAATTCGGATGCGATAGCAACATCACAACGCGGATACGCATCCGTGTATATACCAAGCAGGTAGACTTCTACTCTCAATCTGTACCCTCAAAACAACGCCACCAAGAACCCTCAGCTCCCGCGCGCCGAGACCCCCAGATCGAGCTGCTAGCAGGCTAAGCCCCGGGCCTCGAGTAATCCAGCGCGTCGACTCGTTTCCAGACCTGCGGAGGCGCCTCTCGTCAGCCCCTCTTGTCCGACAAGAATCCGCCTCGTCACACACACGGTCGCGCTCTCTGGAGGCCCCCCACCTCCTCCGAGGCCAGACGGAGGGGCGAGAGCAAGAACAACAACGAGAATCAAAAGAGCGGGTGGGTCGCAGGGGAAGAGACGGCACACCACATACCTCCCGCACAACCCTCTCCTGCGCCTCCCGGCCCGTCTCGCCCTCCCCGTCCCCGGCCGGCCGCACGGCGAGGTAGAGCCGGCTGCCCAGCCGTACCTCGCCGACGGGGTCCGTGGCCGGGTGCGGCGGCGGGTTCGCGCTGGTGATGAGCCCGCCCGCCTCGCGCAGGATGCAGATTCCGGCCGCGACGTCCCTGGGAGCTGTTAGTGCTGGGCAGTCGGGGGAGGGGGGGAATATGAGGGAAGAAGAAGGGTTGCGGGGTGAGGAGCCGAGCAGAGGGCCCGAGGGGGGATGGTAGAATGATGGCGAGGTGATGAGAAGAGGGGAGCCCACCACTCCCAGCATCCGCCTTCCCACCAGATATCAAAGGCGCCCGAGGCTACGTATGCCAGGTCTAGCGTTGCGCTGCGGATTTCCTTTCGTTAGTCCGGAGCTCCGATTCTCGTCTTCGCGGCTGTCGGGGCCTGTCTTCGAGGTCGGGAGATCCCCGAGCACGCGGAAGAAAGGCGAGAGGAGGGTATGAGTACGGACCTTCCGAGACTTCGTACTCCGTGCACCATCCCTCCTTTGCCGCCTCGCCCGCCAAGCTCGGCGGCCATGTTCATGAAGCTCCCGATCTTCCGGCGCATATTGCCGCCTTCGACGTCGCGTCTGACGCCTGCTTAGCGAGCTGCTTGTCCGATCTCCCCCCCCTTTTCATCTCAAACTCATTTCACTTCACGCCAGTTACTTGGAAAGAGGGGGGTCTTTCGGAGGGTTACGACGTACCTGTCCTTCCCCCACTCGCAACTAAAGATACAGCCTTTTGGGGCCTCCTTCCCGAGGACCTGCTTCGGACTGTTGACATACGGCAACGCTCTCCTCTTCTTCGCCGGATGGGCATCGTCTTGCCATGCGCCGTGGCCGCCGAGCGCGGAGTAGGTGGTGTCGAGCATAGGCTGGTAGATGACGCCGATGGTAGGGGTGCCGTTGAGGCAGAAGGCAATGGACTTTGACAGCCTCAGCACTTGTTTTCCCGGGAGGGTCTCTCAGGCGAGGGACCAGAATCGAGGCGTTCTCCCGCAAGAGATGGGCCGCGAGCGGTAGGGTGGATTGGAGTAGAGCTTATACGCACGACGCAGAACATGGGGAAAAGATGCGTGTAGTTCACCGTGCCATCGAGCGGATCTACGATCCATGTGGGCGATGAATCGACGAGGTAGTCTTTCGAGGCGCCCGCGGAGTACGTCTCTTCTCCGATGAATCTAGACAGCTATCAGCCATGATGCGTCTGAGCGACTACAACGTATCCAGCCCCTCGGCCGACATTGCAATCCACAATATCAGATGGCAACCCCTCCTCTCAGCTAGCCCTCGAGGACAAGAGAACAAACACGTACTTATGCTCCGGGTACCTCCCCAAGATCTCCCCCTTTACAAACGCCTCCACGTCTACACCCGCACGTGATCAGCTACCCACACACAAACTCTCTCTCTCTCTCTCCATCCCGCCCTTCTCCCCGCCCCTACCGGCGACGACGGGGTTGGCAACAGAACTCACCCAGGTCCGTCTGCGTCACGATATCCACCGCATTCATCTTCTCCTCGACCCGGCCGTCGCCGCGCCCGCTCTCAGCACCGCACCTCTTCTCCACGCCGTCGAGCAGGATCTGGCCCGCGCGACGACCGAGATCGAGCGCGAAGGCGTAGATTTCTTGGAGCGCGGCGTCGCTGAGCGCCGGCGTGGAGGCCATGTTGGAGATATGCAACTGGCTGGTGGCGAGGAGTTGGGATCCGGCGTGGCGCGTACTTGCTGGGAGGGCGAGAGAGATGTCTGGGGGTCGATGCTGATGGAGACTCTGGTTGTTGCGTACACCAAGCGAGATGGACCGAGGGTAGCCGTCTCAAGCCGTCTCGAGATGTGGGTCTTGATCGGTTTCGGTGGGGAGAGGACTTTGCCGACGTCTACTTTGTATATGACGGTTGGCTTCTTGGAAAGTGGTAGGCCTCTTCCTTAATCGAGGAGAGATCAATGTGGAAGCCAGATCAGTTCGTCGCATTTCAGATCTCTTGTCGAGCCCCGGTCAACGATATTCCTTTGTTTGGCAGGAATATAAACCACAACATCTAGCCATCAATGAGGTTGAATCGAACCAAGGCTCTCATATTGGAAGTCACATATCTACTCAGCCCCCCTCTGATCCTCAGCAGCACTCAGCGCCTGCAAGATTTGCCCAGCCTCGATCCCCTCATTCTCATCACCTATCACCGCACCAAATCCACCAAACCCCAGTGCCGTCCCACCGAACGCCGACCCATCGAAAAATTCATTCGTCTCAGCATTCGAGTTTGCAACTAGCTGCTGGAAGACAGTATTCTGATGCAAAGGATCCGGCTCCTGGCAGAAGGCGTGGAAATCCTGGTTCATGTTGTCGCTGCCTGTGAAGCCTAGATTTACCAGGGATTGGTCCCAGGTGACCGCCCTAAGTGGAAGTTAGTATGATGAACTCGATATGACGGGACCTTTGCAATTATGAGACGACACGATGATAACAATGATTCTCCACTGATTTTGCACGAGTATTAGAGAGAAGAGACGAACCATTCGGTAGCATCCAGCCGCATTAACTCATTGAACATCGGATCAAACTCGGCATCTGCAGAGCTCATAGTCAACGAGCGATGTAACTGTGGATCAACAGGCGGCGGTATGTTGAAAGACGGCTGCACAGCTAACTGCGGGGCGGCAGGCTTCGCCGCGGTATGTTTGTTAGACGGATGTCTTTTAGCGGATCCGATGGTCGCATGGACATCTTCATATATGTTGCGTGGGTTCTGAGGTAAGCCGTGACCGGATGACTGCCCGGATGACGGACGACCGCCTCGCAGCTGGCTCACGCCCCTCGGCCTTACTTGCTCGACCTGTGGACGCGAGTTCTGGGGACTGAATGGATCGAAAGCATCGTAGCTTGCAAGGCTTTGTGGGGTTCTGTCCGACATGGGCGTGTCTGGTTCCTGATCCACGCCATTAATCAAATCGAACGCAACTTGGCTCTGCCGCCTGGTGGCCTGGGATGTGGATTGATATACAGATGATGCTTTGAATGCCTCGAAAACAGGCCAAGCTGGCTCTAAAGTGTCTAAACAGTTGTCTAGGCTGTGTTTCCAGTGGTTGAGAGCGATATGCGTGCTCTCAATACTGCTGTGTACCGCATGGACGATATCGTAGGCTATTCGAACAAAGTACTCATATGTAGGTGGGACAATGAGCAGGCCAAAGGTGCTCGCATGTTGATTCAATAGGTCGACTGTCTGGCGAGCGGACCTGGTACAAGGCTCCAAATTCACCGCCTGTGAAATAAGTCAGGTTCGCTTGACGGAATTACTGCATACTGCCTGTGCTATTTCGCCGAAAGATAATGCCCGAGAGGTTCGATGAAGTAAAACCAAGAATCTGCATACTAACCTCTTTTCCGTGGTTATGTGAGAGCAACTGTGACGCTGCCAGAGTGGTAAAATACACGTTATGCAGATGATACTGATGTGGGAGCAACGACAGAGCTTGATCACTACCTCTCGCAGTAGAATCAAAATACAAAGGCGGCGACTGGGACTGGCTCCAGGCATGCAATTTCTGTAGCAGAACAGTGCTGAATTGCAAGGGATTCGACCCAATCGAAAAGTACGACGCTTCGTTTAGTATTTTCAGCACCTGGATGAGCCGGTTGAAAGTGCTGAGGATCGAGGCTGGAGTGCGAGGATTTCCCAGACTGCTTCTGCGGACGGCGAGACAGTCGATCCATGGATCCCATTCTTCCAGGCCGTCTTCTTCGAGGTTCCCTACCAGGTCGGCGTCATCGGCTCTGAGATGTGGTCGGCGGTTTAGACGGGCTGCTATCAGCGTTTCTACAGCAAAGCAGCCCAGGAAGACGTGTCTGGATCGGGAGTCTCTGGAAGAACTGTCAATTGGCCGATCAAGCCGGAGATCAATTGCCGATCGGACGGCCTGTCCGACTAGAAGCCAAGCCCGGCTGAAATTACCCATACCCATATTTGCGAGAGCAAGTATTAGCACTGCCTGTACATGGCCTAGAGGAAGTTAGTGCTGCAATATAATCGGCGAAGAAGAATGAATATCAGCTGGATATATGGAAAAAAGCAATATCAGTGAGATGTGACGGATATCGGTGTACATATAGTCCATTGCCAGTATCTAGATATACCAAACTTGTGCGGTATATTCATGCTAGTCAAAAGTCGTTGTAGTTTTCGGATCATATATCAACACGAAATTTCGACTCACCGAGCTCCGACGTACCTTCCTCGTTCGGTATGAGAGACCTCGCTTGTTGATACATCCTCTCCGCTGTCCAGACCATTTCGCCGGAATCTCCCAGAGCTCTCGGTATATTGTTTATAGCTCGGTGTTGAAATTTTGCATATGCTATCACCGCCCAAAGCACAGCGTTAGCACCAGATCCCGATCCTGATAAATCGTTGCGATTTTGTGAATACTGATATGATGTGCGAAGCAAATCGTGCTTTTCGACAATAGGCAGCCATGAATGCGTGTAAGAGAAGTACACATCAAGAAGGTGCCAGGTCTCAGAAGGTAGTTCGGGCAGATCAGTAATGACTGCGGGAGTTCCGGCTGATATTATAGCACGCCTTACCGAAGGGTTGAGAATAGATTCGTACTCCTTCGATAGCATGGTGTTCTGTTTTCATTAGCAACAGCTATTTTGACTCTCAAAAAGGGCCTTGCAGCGTTTACTTACATCGATAGCTGACACACTTGGTGTCCTGATATCGCTTTGTGGCCTATATATATTGGTATGATCAGACCAATTAGAGGCCGCGTAGTCTTTTTCCTTGGTACTTTGTGGCAGCTGAACCGCTGATTGCTGAATAGCGCCCTTGTCAAAAAACTTATGGGCCTGGCTCTCAGAGTTCACCCGCTTGCGTTTCGTCTCTGTGGGTTCTTGAGATGACAATAGCCTCTCCAGCTCTCGCGATATGGTCGATTTTCTCCATATTTCAACCAGCCTATCTGAGTTTGCCTCGTCCTTCCAGGCACTGAGAGGACTTTCGGTGCCTACAATACGTCAGATCGAAACCTCTGGAATTACAGCAAATGTTGGATGCGAAGCAACTCAATAGCTCTCAGGTTGGAGATATTGACTAAGATCGAGACATTTGGTCCTTCTGGGCATTAAAATATCTCCAGACACTGGAAGAGCTTGGGGTCCTAGAGCGGCATAGGATACTCGGTGGATTCCGGGACGATGCTGATATTTTCCCGAACGAGATATGGTACGACAATGAAAGCATGTTTCCTCACTGTCTTTATCGCCCGCCAGAGCCGCCAGTATGTTATCCTCTACCTCATCAACATCTCGTATAGCCAGTCCCCAGAGCTTTTCCAGGCCCCGAACATATCCTTCGGGCAGACCCCTCTTTTTCACGTTGGCGTCGTAAGAACATTCGCGACCGTTTGCAGTACAGGTTGAGCAAGACTATATCGTGCTTCAGTCAGCGATTGGTTTTTGGAACGAAAGCTGCCAAAATTGGTCGCCCTGATAAAGCATATCCCAATACGCCAGGCCGACGTGATGATTTGAGTATCATGTTGCTCGGATGCTTTCTGCATCCATACCAATTGTCCGTAGCAGACTGAGACAATGAGACCATGATCTACCGGTTTATACCCATCACATTTGTCCTTCCGACTCCTACACCTATCGCAAGCTTGCGAAACTCTCTTTCTCGGGCCTTGCTTGGATCTCCTCGGTAGCTCTTCCCCGTCCAGCGCAGGCTTCTCATTGTTTCCGCCAGGAGCTTCTTGGCCCGACCGGGCCAGCTGCGCCATTGGCAACAGCGTTGTCTTGCTGCCTTGCGGAAGATATTGAGCTCGGGGATTGTCGCCCAAAGGGCATGGCTTCGAGACCCGCTCATCAAGGAAGTATGCGCAAAATCGGTCCTCGAGACATAGATACCACGATCTTTCTTGAATCGAAGCTGCAAGGGGCGACTGAGAGTCGGGACGTCGAATGTACGGTGACGACTTCACAAGCGTTGAGACTTTGTGGGGAAGATTCGAGGCCCGAAGGCAGGGTCGAGCCTCGCCTCTGGAGACACCGTGATTGGACAACCCCATACCCCACAGTCCCCGAATACCGGATAAGAGTTTTTCCAAAGTACCTCCACTAGGGAGTTTGGCCTCAGTCCACCACCGCCAGCCCTGGTGAGTCGATCTGGATACTGTGATGTTTGCTTATCATTTCTATCAACCCTTTCAACTTTCATACAACGAGCATCTCGAAAGGCTTCCTCGTCTGTCTTGTTTGTCGAGTCGGCTGGATTAGCCAGTGGGCCTGGCCTACTCTCGTTTTGTCTCCTTTCTCCGTCAGTCATTAGCCCTGCTCCACTCCCGTTGGACGGCCACAGGTCAGCACGTCATAGAGACAGAGCGCTGTTCCTCGAGAAACGCCATTGGAGACGTCGAGTCTTGTTCGGAGTCATCGCTTATCGTCCATTTGCAGAGACTTATTGCCCAGTCTTGCTTGGGAGTTGTGATCTGTCTCGGCAGATGAGATGTCGGTAATAACCCAGCTGGAGACCCCAGCATATCTTGACAGCACCACACGGCCTCGACCAAATGTTCGAGACTTTCCTTCAAATGCCTCAATTGTTTTAGTTGGATCGCGTGGCTCAGGAAAGAGAACTCTAGGTTTCATAGGTGCCACTCACCTGGGCCGGCGGCTGATCACCGAAGACTACTATTTTCAAGAGGTTACCGGCGTATCCAGGTAAGAGACCACCATTATCCTACTCACTATGGTATGTTTCCCGGCTTGATGATTCTCACGGGTGTGGAATGAAATATTTAAAAATCCCTACCAGCTGGTGAAGAGCTGACAATATCAGGGGCGTTTTCATGCAGCAACATGGAAGTCTCGAATTTTACCAAAAAAATGTCGAGGTGCTGAAACGCATGCTAGACAATCACAGATCCGGATGCGTGATCGAGTGTGGAATGGGAAGTCTGCCGGGCGCATCCCAGAAGGCTCTGTACGAATATTGCAAGACGAATCCAGTGATATATGTTACCAGAGAGAGCGAGCGAATCAAGTCACTGCTTCGCTTGGGAGATGAAGAGGCTACGCGACTGGAGAAGGCAGATCTAGCACACCGCAACTGCTCAAATCTAGAGTATTTCAATCTTTATGACGATTCTAGCTCCGACGGAACCGATACACCACCTGAGAACGGACTTGGGAATGTCTCGTCGAGACTGAAATACGCAAAGGAGGATTTCTCCAAATTCCTAGACTCTCTCACCGGTCAAGGCATCATTCGTAGCGGATTAGAAAGTCCCTTCTCCGTTGCGGCACTTCCAGCTGAGTTCCGGTCGTACACTTACGCCCTGTCTCTCCGGCTGTCAGTCATACCGGACCTAGATCTGGCAGATCTCGAAGCTGGTACCGATGCTGTTCAGCTCAAGATTGATACTTGGTCACCTAACCTTCAGAAGCTCATAGGGAAGCAGGTGGCCACCATCAGAAGGAGCCTTGAGGTTCCTATAATATTTCAGGTTGAGGACTATGCCTTCGATGATGCACATCTCTCGTTACAGGACAAGGAACACGCATATTTCATGCTGATGGAGTACGGTTTACGATTGGGGGTTGAGTACATCGTTGTTGACTTGAAATATTCCTCGGATCGATTTTCTCACATTGTCCGTTCTTCCGGCAGAACCAAAGTTATCGGTTACCACATGCATGGGGAAGAAAACTCTTGGGGTTGGGACGACGAATCCCGGATGATACAGTACCGTAGAGCTAAGTCTCTAGGTTGTAACATTGTCCGGTTCGTTCGGACCACATCCAAAGCCAGCGACAACGACACAGTTCGGCAGTTTGTAAAAAAAATCGAATCGATGCCAGATGGGTTGCCGGTCATTGCCTACAACATAGGTGAGAATGGTCGACCTTCACTTGTAGCGAATCGAATCTTCACACCAGTTACTCATCCGGTCATGCAATCGACTGTAAGCAAAAGCCAGATACGACAGTTTCTTCCCACCGCAGCAGAAGCAATGCAAGCTCGCTACGAACTCCGGATGGCTGATCCTATGCACTTCTATCACTTCGGTATCAGTGTGTTTTATAGTTTGTCTCCAGCTATACATAGTGCAGCATATCTCGAATGTGGGATGAGCAATGATTTTCAGTCCCTTCAGGTGAAAACCCCTTTCTGCTCGTACCCCTACTACTCCCGAATATTCCAGATATCTTTGGGCATTTATTTTACATCTATTTTCAGACGTCTCAAGAAACTGACTCCTCGCCACCTAGGTGACCTCTCTCGAAGACATACAGCATCTGTGTCAGAATTCGAGTTTTGGCGGGGCCGCCATCACCCAGCCGTTCAAGGTCGAAATCCTGTCCCGTATTGCTGCGAAAAGTTACCATGCAAAGGCGATAGGGGCTGTGAATACTTTACTCCCGCTGCGAATCCTTTCCCACACAACCCTAGATGGGAGTACCCAGAGCCTCTTGCGACATGCAAATCAAAGAGGCAAAGCAGGACCGATTATTGCATACTACGGTGATAACACGGACTTCATTGGAATCATGACAAGCATCCGGCGCAATCTCTCGCCCAGAAATGTCATCCAGCCCTCCAAGACGACCGGATTGGTCATCGGCGCAGGGGGTATGGCTCGAGCTGCAATATATGCCATGATCCAACTAGGATGCCGGAAGATCTTTATCTATAACCGTACTCTCGACAACGCCGAAACCGTAGCTCGTCACTTCAATTCATGGGCATCGGGACTCAGCAGCGACGGGGAGATCGTTCGCGTGTTGAAGTCCGGGGGCGAGGACTGGCCGGCAGATTTTAGGCAACCAACTATGATTATATCATGTGTTCCAGCTCGGCAGATTGGAACCAGTGCCCCTGCGAATTTTGAAATGCCCATACAATGGCTGGGCAGTCCAACGGGGGGTGTCGTAGTCGAGGTAAACGGCCCCATAAACTTTCGTAGCAACGCATGGTTAGCTCACATACCTCTCTCTGCAGTTGGCGTACTTTCCTCTCGATACGCCTCTTCTGAAACAGATCCGCCAAATACGAGAGGAGACGAAACAATCGTGGGTAATTGTTGATGGCTTGGAAGTTTTGCCTGAACAAGCGTCCGCCCAATTCGAGTTGATGACGGGGCGGAGAGCTCCGAGACGAAGGATGAGACTTGAAGTCATGAAGAACTACCACCGATACGTGGACAGTACAGCCTGATGTGTTTATCTATCTACGTATGACAGCTTCAATGCCTTTTCTTACTAGGATAGGGCTCGTGATGTTGGAAGGTCGTAATATTAGCCTGATCCAATATTAGAATTTACACAACTAACAACATGGCGAACTTCGAACTTCTTCTACGCCATGTATTCAACGTCTTTTTTTGCAAACAAATGCTTCATATGATATGAGCTTCCCGAATGAGGTCAAGTACACATACGCCTCCGGCCTCGATTCACAGATGAGTCTCCCCATCCTCTCCTCACTCACCTTCCCTTCACAAAAGTCCCTGCTGCCCAGGAATCAAAGTGCCATTCTCAATAGCCGAGCCATGAGCTCTAGCAACAAGCGAGTAAGCGGGCAAATAACTAGCACGGCGTCAGCACAGAGCTTGCGAACACCATCTCCCCCAGCTGCAACTCACACGTCAAGAAACGGCAGGACCTCCGCCGCCCCAGGCGTATTGCGCCAATCGCGCATGAGGTCCATGGTAATGGCAAACATGCCCAGCAAGTGGACGCCCGCGGCCGCCATGCGACTGTTGGCGTCGGCCGCGAGCTTGTCGGTGAAAGTGCCCGAGGCGTCGGTGTTGGCCCAGACGTCGTAGCCCTCCGCCCGGAGGGAGAGCGCGAGGAAGGAGGTGCAGACTTCGGTCACGATGCCGGCGAGGATGACTTGGTTCTTACCGGTCGCCTTGACGGCTGCTCTAAACTCGGCGTTGTCCCAGGCGTCGACCTCGCCGTTTCGCTCTGGAGGTTGGCGGTGTTGGCTCTCGTGCTTGGGCTTGCTTTGGGGGCTGCAGATGGCTTGCGGGTGGGGGTGTTACTCACTTATATAGGGCGCTGTTGGGTGCATCTACGTCGTATCAGTTCGGTACTAGCTGGTGTTCCTGGTGTGTCACTCACTGCAATGATCTCCTTGGGCAAGGCACCGTTCGGTCCTATTCTCGCCAGTCAGTGACCTGTAGCCCTTTCGACGTTCGTTCCTCGGACCCACCAGTCTCAGCAGAGGTCGTCAGAATGGTTGGGAGGTTGAAGAGGTTTCCAAGGGCAGCGTGGGCGAGTACATTGTTCCTGTACTCTACAACACCGTAGTCCCGAACGAGCTCCGTGAGCCCAATTTGGTGATCGACGACGAGAAGAACTGCGTCTGTCTTGTTGAGACGAACGAATGGGACGCCAGTGACTGCATTCAGATCAGTCCCCTTCCTTCAAACTCGGAAACGCCAGGGAGAGGTACCTTCGACAGCTACTAAAACTGCCGACACTGCTGCGATGGATGAAAACTTCATATTGGGGTGAGTTGTGAAGGGACGAGAAGACTTTGGAGCTGCAAGATTAAGTGTCCGAATGGGCTGGAGATATTTCAATTGAGGGCGAGACCCCCTCTTACTTATACACCTGGCAGAACTAAGCCACAGCTTGATCACATCTCTGAATTCTCGTCGAAACGGGTCTTAAATCTCCAAGAGCCCTGCGACAAGCTTGGCGCTGTCCTTTATCAGCAATCCCGCATTACATTCATCCTCATCTCCGCGAGTGGCAGACTCGAGGCCTCCACTCCCCGAGACAATGTCACTGTTGTACTACAGAAAACATAGATCTGATGACACATACCACCTAGCCACCGCCTCCTAAATCTCAATCCAGCGTCTGCATTAGCCTACCAAGTTCGCAGATCACGCACGCAGGAAGTAAACACCACCGCCCGCCACGATTGACAAGCGACTCGAAACAACAAAGTGCATATGTTTATAATCAATAGCAGAACAAGGTTGCATGACGAACTATGGCATCGGTAGCCGCCTCTTCCCGGACGAGACCTGCATCTGCTATGCAGACGACTGAGTAAGCAGATCTAAGCGGCTCGGGTCCTGTATTTCCTCCTCACGACCAAGCTGAAGAACTGCTGCGAGCTGGGAAATCTTCCGTCTGGAGGTCAAGCATGTATTCATTGGACGACACATTCCACGAATGCGGTATGGTGTGCAAAGGCCAAGAGGCTTCTGCAGGACCCCGCTTACGAGATGGTAAATAATCGCTTCGGGGAGGAAATGTGACAATGGTGGGAGAGGAATCTCAAGCTTACCGATTCTATATTTTCGTGACATTATACATAAATGAAGCCCGCTCGTCTTTTAAAAGCATGAAAAGGGTAAGCTGACGAGCACTGACTAATCTGCATACTGTCTTTGTATAGCTCGTACGAATGGACTACATTTGTGTACACTTATAGAAGTTATCATTTGTCATTACTTAATTATAGCAAAAGTTATGCGATGATTGGATAGTGTATTTGATTGATAGGCATCCATGGGCTTGATGTTATAACAGAAAAGCTGAAAAATGTTGAACGAGCTAGCCAAACGCTCCATTGTAGTTTGTTTGTTTCTACTGCAGCCAATTACAGCTTCGGACGAGACGATTGCAACTCTCTGTCCTTAGATCATGGTTAGGACAGAATAACTATCACATGCATTTATGGAACAATAAAATGATATCATAGCATTGGAAATCCAGACTTAGTTTTAATTGAGAAAATAATGGACAGGTCATCAACGTCTTATTTAGTCTCTTGCTGCTTCTAAAATCCTGCTTGATGAATTACAGCTATGGAGAAGGTCTATTTAGTGAATTCTATACGGTAGCAACAGTTATGTTTTTATTACACGTCAAATCTCTGTAGAGCATGACACAAGATGTTAGGTTTTAGCAGTCAATGCCTAGCATGGCATTGGAAGATGCAATTTCAAGACGATCTCGAAAAAGGCTAGTATTCGCGCTTATGAAGGTTTATTCTATTTTCACAAACCTTCCGCTTCTTTCTTTTCACATGAGCAAGGACCGTAGATGTGATAGCTGCAACGCCTCAACATCCCCTCCCTGAACGTGAACTTTTGAGCAGGAGGCTTACAATTTCAGCCACTTTCCTCAGTAGCAGCTGGATCTTGGGACCTTGCACACTCGCTGATGATTACCATAGAGGTACGTTTTGCGCAATGCTGCGATCAAGGCGAGTATACTGTACGTTTCACCGTCACTGGCCAATATCTTCTATGTTCTAAGATGTTACGAATATCTCCAATCTCAGGGATTGTAGGTCCATTCGCTCTCTTAGGCGTGTTTTTTAAATTGTTTCAGTAGCCTGGTAGGGAGTCACTACAACCGTGTCTTTTGTCCCTTGACACCCATGCCAGGCATCGAAAGGAATTGGGTTGGCAAATCATGTATTGACTTCATGGCATAGCTGGAGCTCGAAAAATTGCATTCGCAACATTAATGGCTAATTTTGAACGCACAATGCGAGTCAGACATTAGAGTCGGTGCTCTAAGCAGGACAAAACGCAAAACAGCGATCAACAATTTACAACTGCCCGAAGAATACGCTCTCAGTGCTAGAAATCAAAAAGCAATTACAGTACCTTACACATAAGTGTCCAAAGCAAGAGGTTACTTCCCGCCAACTTTGACGTGATACATTGCGACTAGCTTCGTGTAAACAGTTGATGTTCAAGAATGTTCTCTTGCCCCTTATCCCCCATCCTAATAAAAGGCTGTGGCATAACCAGAATAAGGTGCCTTCTGATCCCGAAAAGTCCTGATGGACTATATTGATCTACGAACGCTCCGTTAAGAACTGCCTTCTAGATGAAAGTAGCTCCTGCACCCTCTACAGAATGCATCGCTCGGTGTTTTCTCGCCTCGACAGAATAAAGAAAGATATGAATAGACTGACAGTCGCCAACATCGTAGTATACTACGAACAGTCATTGTCAAAGTTCGTAATGCCATTGTTTAAATCTAGGCCTCATCATCTGTGCCTCAGCAGACGGACCAGTGTCGTAACATCCACCCATGCTCAAAACGCCTCGCTAGTGGTATTCGCACAAGAGCAGATGGTGGAAAAAAATCAAATGGCTTACTCTAGAACAGCTCTAATCATGGCTATGAGAGAATAGAGCAGATATAGACTCTCCATAATGATTCCTCCGGATAGCTTCGGCCAGTAAGTTGGAAAGATCCAGGACGACGAGTTTATTGGTACCTCGGACCTTCTCAGGCGGTATAGGGAAGGAATTCGTAACGACTATCAGGTCGATACAATCGCAATTTTGAAGTTCTTCGAGAGAGTCGCCCCCGAACAAACCATGGGTAGCAATGCAGTACACTTTTTTCGCACCACCGCGCTTGACGACACATTCTGCAGCGGCAATCCAGCTACCGGCTTTGTCAATCATGTCATCCACGATGAAAACTGTTCTGCCTCGAACATCTCCTACGAGAGTGATCATCTGTTCCAGACTAGGGTTGTTGAAGCCTTCCTCTTCCTCGTCAGAGGTAGCTGTGGCATCTGCTGTGCCGCCAAGAGCATGTGCTTCGGGATTGAAGAAGGAGGAATTTCTCGACATCTCCATGGGATCATCCTCAGGACGCTCCAGTACTATAGAGCTGGACATGGCTGATTGAGTTGGGGAGGGGTAGTCATCTGGTACGATATGTCCATGAATCAGTCGGCCATGAATGATGTCTCGAGCACGCTCATCTGTGAATTCAGCTTCTTCGCCCTCGCCTACCTCCTCTTCGATCGACGAAGATTTTGCAGGATTGCTTGTTGGGTGAACACGTGGAGACCTCGTCGCCACCGAACCTTTATGTGCAGTTCGGAGAGGAGATGGTGCAGTCTGAGATTTTCGCGGAGATTGCTGACTGTCCTGTCGCGCATGCGCTGTTCGTCGAGGGGGACTGGTATAAGGCTTTCCAGACTGCTCTGACTTGTGCTCGTCTCGGCTTGTCTGTATCTTGCTGAGCTCTGGTCTCTTTCCCGCCTTGAACTCAGGTTCGTCATCGTCGTCAATCTCAAGCCTGCTTACGTCGGCGTCCAGATCGTTCTCGAACGCATCCAGCCGACTCATAATCATGCTCGAGGTCATACCGCCGCCTCGTCTCTTATCAGTTGTGACCATACCGAAATTCAGCTTCAGCGCATCTGCGAGCGATGTAACTCTCTTTGTGCCACCGGCGTTTTTCGACACGCATACTGCTTCGGACCAGTTAGGGACGTTATGCCTAATCCAACGCGCGATCAAAGGTTCGGCATGTAGGTTGTCAACGGGGCATTTGAAAAATCCTTGCATCTGTGAGGCGTGCAGATCGATGGTTACAACATGGTTGATTCCCGCGATATGGAGGAGGTTGGCAAGCATACGCGCAGTGATTGCTCCACGGTGTGATTTCTTTTTCGACTGCCTGCTGTACGGAAAATAAGGTAAAACGGCTATGAAGAGTCAGAGCGCCAGATTGGTAAAGCATATGTAGAGCTGACCTGTGATTTTGTTGGCTGAGCCTCCCTTGCAAGCAGATATCAAGATGAGGAGCTCCATAATGCTGTCGTTGATCTTACTGCTACCCGATTGAACCACAAACACATCCTTCTCTCTGATGGAAGTCAAGATCTTGACGCTGGTTTCGCCCTACGGAACTGTTAGCCCCGCGATGGAATAGGTCGAAGGTTAATTTACATTGGCAAACTGCGACAGCTCCACAGCAGCTGGAGCCATACCCAAGTTCGAACATATCTGGTGTGTCAGCCCAGGGCAAGAGCTTCCAGCAAAGATGAGTGTATTCCGCATGATGAGTTGTTGTTGGAAAGAAAAGGAATAGGCGAAGTTCGAGGCGGGAAATGAAAGCCGAAGCTCAAAATTGTAAAGCCACAATAAGGCACGGACTGTTAGGGTCCCCGAACAAACAGCTGACAAATGTCTTGTCCAACTATAGCAATCATTAGCAAACACAACCATCTGACCAAGCCTCGCAAAGGCCATTTCAGCCCATGGGTATCCGGCACCTGATTACATTCCTACGCCCTTATGCTATTGTACAAAGCTTAGAGGGCCTGGAAATCATAATAGATGGCCCTTCCTTTGCTCATCACATGTTCTACATTTCTCTAGGAGCATCATGTCCCGGGGCAAACGCACTTGAAGCTGCAGGGTCTTATCGTGAGGTGGTGGACATAGCCATTGCTTATTTGGATGGACTCAGAGCGAGTAATGCTACTATGTAAGTGTTGAGGGCCAACGAAGCCCGAGAACTCTACTGACATTGTCCAGTATGAAGATATATTTCGACGGATTCCTACCCCCGGGGAAGCTAGAAACCCGGCTATCAAGGATACAAGACTATACCCGGCGTTTGTCTCAATTTTACGAGAAACACGAGAAGCCGTGCAACAGCGTTACATACGGCAATGTTTCCCCGTTCAGCCTGTTTGGCAATCAAACGGTAGCTGCGAAGCAGACAAGTCTCCAGGCCCCTCCTTTCATTGTTCCCGCCATTATTGAAGCTTTGAGCGCATCGGATACCTATGGATCAGCCGTTGAAGTTGTTCCCGGTGAAGCCGATTTGCACTGCGCACACTACCTGAAGCAGCACGGTGGCATAGTCTTGACCAACGATTCGGATCTCCTAGTGCATTGCCTTGGTCCCAAGGGTGGTGTCTGCTTCTTTCAAGATATCGACTCAGAAGGTAGCGATGAAAGGCTCCTTCGTGGCCAACTCTTTCAACCAGTGCTCATTAGTCAACGACTAGAGCTCCCAAAATCACATGGTTTGCGCTCCCTCGCCTTTGAGATGGCCAGAGATGCCCATGGGACTTTTCAAAAGCTTCACGGCCAAGCGAAGTCTCTGAAAGCACCCACGGAACATCCGCAATTATTCCAGGACTTCCTCGAGGAGTATACTGAGTTACCCAATACCACTGTCTCGTTCACGAACGCCGGAACTATTCAGCATATTCGACGCTTGGACCCACGTACTTCGGAATACGTGCTCCAGTTTCGTAGTCTTGCTCGAATGGCCGGACAGTCGTCGGTGAATGCGAAATCTATTTCTGATTCTTATCATGTTTTTCTCCCGTTCTTGCGCGATTGCCCCGTACGCACAAGCGCCTGGGAAGTATCAACGGCAATTCGACAGCTAGCCTACGGACTCGTCAACCTCATTGTACCCGAAGACGAGCGAGCATCTGTTGTTTTTGAGCACAGGAGACAACTGGATCGGTCAAAAGGCCGGGGTCTGCAAGTTGCAGCGCTCTCTGAAATGCCCGAAGCATGCAGAGTATTGACCGAGAGATTTACAAGCCTCCAAAAGAAGCTCTCAACGATCACAGAGAGCCACGTATGGATAGCTGTGGCTATACAAGAAGAGGTTCAATGGTCTGATTTTAACTCCAAACCTGCAGCGCTTGGGCTATTCATGCAGGACTTGGGCGAGCTCGGATATTCAGATGAGAGTGGACACTTCAGCTGGGACGTCGTCCAATTTTTTGCGCAACTCCAGGCTTCGCTATATTCCCTGAGAATGCTGAGTCAGATCTCAGCCCTGGTCTCTTTGAATAGCACTGTCGACGTTCCGGATTGCGTACACGTATTGACCCGCCTGCTAAATTCTCTTCCAGCATTGGTCGATTATCCGGACATAAAAAGCGCGCCATCCAAACATCCAAATGTCGAGGCTGTAGCCTTTCTGAACTATCTGAAAGCAGTCATGCTAGCCTTGAATTACCAGCCACCAATTGCCTCATCCGATCTATCCAAGCATGGTGTTTTATCGAAAGCTTCGAGAAAGTCTTCAGGATCGAATGTCAATAAAGTGTCCAAGACAAAGCGGAAGAGAGACCAGTTTGACAGGAAGGATCCGGTTAGAAACTCCAAGTCGAGCAATCCTTTTGACATACTGGCCGTAGAGTGACCGAAACAGAGGTGCCTCAATTCACCGAACGAAATACTGTATCTGCATCTGCTCAATTGCTGCCAGGAAAATCTGCAAGGCACAATTAACGAAGCCGGGGGTTGTGTTTTCCTAACGCAGTTGGAGCCACAGATAGAAGGTACGAAGGTAGGCACGCAACCTACATTTCAACTATCGATGAAATTTCTTTTTCAACCCTTTTTTTCTTTTTTCAAGCGTTCCAAATTCTTTGCCATCCATCCCATATCCATATCTTGAAATTTCAGAGCTCGAGTCTATAGCCCGCACACTCGTTCGCACATCTGCTGCATTATGTCGAAGACACAAGCAGAGCCCGAAGAGTATGTTGCTGTAAATCATTCCCCTGCGGTTCTAAGCATCGGCGATGTTTCGCCTTGCTTCAGCATCAGCCCATCGAGATTCCACTGCTTCGGTCTACTTCCAGCCGAACGTACGTGATGGACTCATGTTCTCGGTCGGGCGAATGCTAATTCCGGTGTCTTGTCCAGTACGACACGAAATCTGGAGGCTCTTGCTTCCCAGTAAAAGAGTCGTAAAGGTCGATTACAATATCCAGACCGGACGCTTCTACACCTCTACCCCCTTGCCGGCCAACATGCGTGTCTGCAGGGAATCCCGTCTGAAAGCAATGGACCTGTATCCCCTGCATTTCGGCACTCTAGGCCATCCAGCAATGGTCCGCGCCAATCTAGAAATCGACATCATTCAGCTTGACTGGGATCCCCTACGGTTGAACACCATACCTCGACAGACCTTGAAGCAAATACGCCATCTGAAGCTTGGTGGCCGAGAGCTGCAGCGAGCTAGCACAGATACTATCCTTGCCCGTCGTAGGTAGCCCATTACTTGCTCTCCTAGTAGCTTGTCTACCAGCAGCAGGAGTTAGCCTATTGACTCTATTTCTGTTTTTCATATGGCGGGAAGAGGAGCCTGTAGTTTCCTTTCCGCGATGTCTCTAGACTTTCTGGTAACATATTTTTCAGCTAATTACTGAACCCCGCCTTCTAGTCCAAGACTGGTAACATATATATCAGCTAATTACTGACTCCCCCTTCTAGTCCAAGACTTTCGAAACCTGGAAATCGTTTACTTGGTGTCGCCGCCTGCAGAACTTGACTATTCTATGTATGCCGGCCATTATTGCCGGCTTATCATGGAAAGTGGAGCACCGGACACGCGGGCCTTGCCGGGCAGGATTCATGCCGAACTTTTAGGTTATAAGGAGAGGAGAACAATGGCGTTTACGCAGTACAATAACCTGGCCCAAGCAATGAAAGGTCTCGCTAGAATCAGCAAGCGGTGGAGGTGCCCCAGGTTGATGCTGGACGTCACATCAGCTACGGGAGAGAACGTGTGTACAGTTGAGGTACGTTTTCAGTATCACCTGGCAAATAAGTATTTTCTGATTACTTTTTACAGAGGCAGCTTTGATAGAGGGTTCCGGGGCTTCATTTGGCGTGCTTCGAGAACTCGCTACTCTTTTTCATGTGGGGCGCATTCGTGTTTGGGCGTCGTGGGTGTAAGGGCGTCGCCGTAACTGCTATGAGCGTCTGCAACCGTTTTTTTCGTTGCTATTCTCTTCTTCCCTCGCCGGAAATCACAAGCATGTTTTTATCCTCTGGAGACATTGACCTTGATGGTCAGTATTGATCAAATCGTTGATGTTGAAATATTCTCTAACACTTCTTTAGCTCTATGATCACCTGCGCCTCAACAGAGAATCACGGTGTTTCAATCAAAAGTGAGATGAGCACACTCTTGCCTTCTATGAGGCTTCAGACACCAGGCCTCAAGCCAAGCCACCTTTGTCGGGATTTAACTGCTGCCCTATGCTGAAGAGTTATTACCTCATGTTGCGAGCAAATGCAGCATGAAAGTCCCGAAAGATTACCCAACTATGTTCAGAAGGCCATTGAGTGATGAAAGTAGTGATCATATCTCTCTGGAACCGCGTATATTGTATAAACTGGCTAAGAAAGGGTGACCGAATTCTTGGGCTTTGGGCACAGGTTGGAGAGGTCTTGAGCATGTCTAACCCTGCTGTTTCAGATGAAGCGCTACTTGGTGATGAAAATCCAGGAATGTAATGAGAAAAGCCCTAAATCGGTCCACATGCTGATATTCATGCGAACGTGATAACGGTGACTTTGGTGTTATAATATCAGTTACAGTCATGTATTGAATCAGGCCAAGTGAACAAGACATCAGCGGAGCGTGATGAACGCCGCGAGAAATTCAGAAGTAACGTGATGTAGACAGAGTTTTGCTTGGTGTTTTCTTCCGCTTGGCTCTGCCTCACTCGTCTCTCCCGAGATACTCTTCCTAAAATCGCCTTGCCGAAGGTGAGAATCTACAAATCAATGGAACAACCCCGCAGCCGGAACACATGATCGAGCTTTTTACCGCGTTTCTTATGCTTCGAAGGAAGTTTTCAGGAGAATGATCGAGACCGTACAGAGATAGCCTACCGGTCCAAGTCAACATTGACGACGCGAGAGCTCCTCAGTCAGCTTCCATCGCGCCGGTCGACAAACAACACCATTCACCAGCGAGGACTCGCCACCAGCCCTGCTCGCTCAAAGGAGGCGCGCGGACCAGGTCTAGAGACCGTCATTCCCGCCTTCGCCAGCCGAGAGAAACATGCGTGTCCCACCTCGAATACCAGCGAGACGCGGTCTTCCTGGACGTTGCCAAGGCAGCTTCTCTCGCAGAGGTTCTCGGATTCTGGCGCGGCGCTCTCGATGCCCGAAGCCCGCAAGAGTGAGAGGTGGCAGACCGGCGTCGACAAACACCGCGTGCGCTTCGTCGGGAACGGCCCAGCGGTGGCTGGCGAGAGATTCCTCGCTGAGCAAGCGAGGCATGGCCTCCAGAGTAGCCTGATCAGCCTCGTCGCCCGCGCCAGAGTCCCCTTGCGCATATGGAGAACCACAGTAAGAGACTGCGGCTGGTGACTGCGGCTGGTTGCGGCGGGGAGGGGGCTCGCGTGGTCTGGGAGATGCGCGGCTGTGGAAGGCGGCGAGATCAATGCTGTGGTGGGTGAGACTGCACGGTGATCCTGGGGTCGAGACAAGAGGCGAGGGACGGGCCCCGGCTGGTGATCTCGAGTCTTGGAGACGGCTTGTTTGACCGTGATGGGCCAGTGGATAGCATGTCTTGCCAGGGATGGAAGAAAGTCCATACAATCCGGTGGTCTCTTTTCCGTCTCTGTGATGGTTTGGCTGGTATGTGAGTGTTTGTGTTGCGTGGTGAGCGCCACCTCTCGATGCTAGTAGCCAGAAGCAGGCCCTTTTCTTTCTATACTCACATAACAAAGCGCGGGATCCAGACCTGATGCTGCAGATCGGTATCATGCCACTTCAAGTTGTTTGTGGATGTAGCTCGGGTGGAAAACTTCTATTCTAATTCTATCGACAGGGTATAAACTCTAAAGACTCTAGCCCGTTGCTAACCATGACAACCACGTACGCCACCGTGGTCTCCTCACCACCCAAACTGCTCGAGATGCAACTCGATACTCGGGCCCTTGTTCGTGATGCAATTCGCCGTCGTATTCCTCACAGAGGACATGAGCTGATCCGGTCCGCAGGCGGCGATCGCGACCCTGTCGTTGTCTCCGGCCTTGGACACAACATCCCATATGATCGCATTGACATCTGGTCTGCCGGGACGTACAGCTAGGGACTTTCCATGCTTGTCGAGGGGATCGGTTGGAGATGCTATGCCCCCGGCATGAGAAGCCACCGAATTATTTCTCGTGTCGAGAGGAAAGGAGTCGGGGCTGCCCGCGGAAGCGAGCTCCTTCTCGATGTCGCGGTAAGAACTGGGCGAGGCTACCTCGGTGACATCGTCGGCGAGCGAGCCGCGTGAACTTCGATACGATGGCTGCGTTGCGTGGAGTCTGATGTTGACTCTGCCGGATGCTCGCAGCTGGGCGAGCTCTTCCCTGAACCATGAGAGAATTTCTCGTTCCACATCAGCTGACGAACTCAGGGCAGAGGCTGGGGTGTGCTTACCTTGCTCCCGGACTGTCCAGATAAAGTCGATCGTGGTGTTCGGCTTGTCAGCCAGCTTGTTGAGTGTGTCCAAGGCGACTCCAAACGTAAATGACGCGCCGCTTCCACCAGCGATGAGGATGAGCTTGTCCGCGACCTTGGAGAAGTTGGGTATGGCGCCGTATGGGCCTTCGATGGAGGCACGAAGAGAGGTTCCGGAATTCTGGAGGGCGTATTTGTACAGGTCGTCGGTGAAGCCACTGTGGGCCGAGACCACAAGCGTCAAGGATGTCTTGGAGCTGCTGACGATGGTGAAAGGGTGCGTCTCGATCAAACGAATCTGCGGAATCCAAAGGAAACAATGAGTCCCGGGAACGGCTCGTGACGGGGACCGACTCAGTACGACTCGAGTTCCGCCGTGGGGAAGAGGGGTGATGGTGACCCGGTTATCGTAACTGTACCATAGGAGTCGACACGCTCTGATGATGCGGTCAGAACTCCACATGCCTCCAGCCAAGATGGTGACGATGGCTATGTTGTTAGATAGGGTAGGTTGATGGAGGCCGACGCTGATGATCAAAACCATGTACATCAAGACGTGCGAGACGTAGAATACTTCGTATCGAATCCTTCGAATGAAGGTGGCAAACAGCATCGAAACAAATGCTGCAACCCCGGCGGTGATTCCGTGGGCAGTAGTCGTCTCCTCCAGCATGTAACGTAGCCCGGCATTGATGTATGCATTGGATATCAGGATGCCGTGCAGCAGTATCAAAAGTACAGTCGTGTAGCCGGCTATCTGGTGAAGGATATTGAGCCTTTCGTAGGAGTATGCCGTCAAGAACGCCAGCGGTGTGTTCTTCAGTGCCAGAAATGTTACCAAGGCGATATTTCCTATAGCCATCCTAGATCTGGTCAGAGGCGCAACTGATGAAGAGCTTGTAACTTACCATCCCATTCGTTTTGAAAACGGCATAAGATCGTCGTACTGCATGTTGGTGAACAGGCATACAATATTGATGGTCAGGTAGCAGGTGACAAGAACGGCGTGACCTATCGAAGTGAAGCCAGGAACTCGGTGAATGAGTACATGTCGGGCCATGCTGTGAAGCCAAAACTCTGGTGAGCATCTGTTCCTTGGTAGTAGATGGGGTGACGCTTACCGAGCAATAGAGACCTGAGCATGCAGCAATCCCGACTTCTTCATATTCTTGGACACACGCTGGCTATACAGGAAACGACTCCAGTGGAAGATGGTAAACAGGATCATGAGAGCCGAGATGCCGATGGCAAAGTATTGTACAGCTTCCTCGCTCTTGACTTTTTGTTTTGCCATCAACTTAAGGATGGCGGCCATGGCTGCCGCCGCTGCCGGATCGTTTCCTCCAGAGCTCCCACCAGGGGATGTGGATGAAGATTGGGAGGCCATGGTTGACATGATGTTGGGAGACGAAGCAAGGCGTGAAGCTGGCCGGAGGGGAATCTGGGAAGTCTAGCTATATATGTGCATGACAAGAAACTGAACGAACCCGCAAATCTCTAAGCATATCTTGGGGCCGAGCGCGACATTCGTGGCCTTACATGGCCATGCTGTACAGAGCCCCCGCCGAATAAATGTTAAACCGCACGAAAACTGGAGCGCCGAGTGTAAAAGATACTCACATTTCCCAGTGGGCTGTGTTTGTGGACCCGTGATAACCGGGGAGGAGGTGACTTTTGGGTCTGCCACGGTCCATGGATACGCCCAGATGTACAGCCCCATAGCGAAAAGCGAGCAGTTGGCAGCCCTGACCAACGTTTTAGAGTAATGACCGACCCATGGCAAAAGCTAGAGTAGCTATCCAGACGTCTGCTTCGCAGGTACAGCAAGGGCTTGAGGCTTAAACAAATAACATATATTGGCCCGATACCCCAGGCGGCGTATCCACACGCGTGCTCCAGTCTTGCTGTAGCTTTCATACGACTTGTCGTTTACTTCCGGAGGGGAGGGGGATCTCGTCAGCCGTTGGAACAAAACAGTGAATGTAGCCAAATGCCCATCATGGTAGCAAATAAACGACAGGACATCCCGAACGAGCACCGCCCACCAAGGGGAGCCCCATACGGTCCTCTATTCGACAGCTGGCGCGAGTTCCAAGATGGTTGCGGATCAAGCTTTCTAGCCCTGCTCCGCTAGAACAGGTACCTATTTAATCTACTCTGCACGTACTGTGTACATAATTCGTCACAGGCCCAACAAACACCACCTGAAAGTATATTTACCCCTGCGTATCCATGTGAACCCCCACCTCGCCCCCCATGAGCACGCGCTCCACAGGTGTTTGTATGGCCGGCGACGAAGGACTTGAATAGAGTGCAGGATACGTACCCAGATGCATTATCAAGCAGGCCGGAGCCAAGAGTATAGATAATTACCGTAGGGCGGGTCGTATCAGGGATGACTCGGCTATCTCATACAACCTTTTCTTTTGCAGAAACAACAGGATTTCCTTCACAGTTACAAGAGGTGGCCTAATGTCGATGCTCTGGTCTAGAGGGCTGGAAGTTGCAGCCCATCGAACTCAGTGACAGGGGATAACACACAATCTCTCTCTGTTGCAGACGGTGGATTGAAACGTCTACTGATTGTGTCTTCTTATCACGTATAACTTCAGATAGCGATCGCAAGACTATATGCTCAAAGCTGAACAGCCAGAGACATGTCGAGAGGGGATGTGATTCATTCTCTTCGGCATACAATGGAACTCAATCAGACAGTCCGCTTTGCTGCGCTTACTCTTCTGCAGAGTACAGAATGAATATTCGCAACTCTTACTTTTCAGGAGATTTCCGCCCCGGTCCTGATCCACTGTCTTGCAAAAACAATGCATGCGAGATGATTACGTCTCACTTCGCCCCCGTACACACCACGAGCTCAGATCTGCTACAGAGTATTTTATTGCTCAAGGAGAATAGCTGCTTAGAGTAGTGGATTGTAATCTAGATATTTGACTAGCCTTGAGATGGCACTTATTAGTTCAATCTTCAAAAGCTAGTTTCCTAGCAATCTTACTTCCTCTTATAAAGTGGTGTCTTCAGAATACAGGTAGGGGTAACTGCTTATGACTTATTAAACCCCAGATTTTCAATGGCTTTTTGTCGAACTGTCTTCAGAGGTTGAGTCTTAGTGGTGGCAGAAGCTTGTGAGATTCTAATCGAACTATATATCTGAGCTCCTTTTATAGGAGTGCTCCGTGGCCACTTCAGGGGCCCATTACAAAAGCCAGTCCTCGGAGCCTGAGGCTCCTCGTAGCGCAACACTTTTGCTTAAAAAGTCTTGAAGACTTGGCTGACTACTGCTCTTTCATTATCTGCGTAGCTACATTCTCTTGTTTATTCGGTGCTCATCTCTGGATTTCGACTCGGCTTTGCCTCATAGTCATTTGGCCACATTGGCGCCAAGATGCCTGTAAGACACTTCACATCGGAGTATACGAAGGACTACTGTGTACTGTGTAGGAGATAACTGACCAGGTTCCAGCAAAGAGCAAAGCTGGTACAGGGAGAAACCGGAAAAGGACAAGCATATTGTTATTTGTCGAGATGCTGTGGAAGACGTCACGAAAAGCATTTACAAGTCTTAACTTGGTGAGTCCTTAGCTCCATAACCCATGGCGTACGCGGATGTACTTTGCCGCAGGTCAGACGAACACTTTTTGAAAGCATATTTAACCCTGCAAACAAACTACTGTATAAGCCTCCGCTGATCTTAACGCCAACAGAACGTTGCTCGGTCTACAAAAAAAGCACAAGTAATATAGGAGATTATTTTCCCTATCTACTAGAGCAAATATACCGTGGCCTGGAAACTGCTTCTCGCCTGTGTTCTGTGCTTGTGCAGCCTCTCGTGAGACCTGCTCGGCTGGTGTTTAGACAGACGGGATAGTGGGAGAGCATTGATTTACTTTTGGGAGTATCCTACATAGGGAGCGTAGGATCTGTTATTACTGAGACTATCGTAAATGATTTATCAACACAAATGCAGAGAGCGCCATCACGCTCCCCTACCCTGTACTCTGTTGGAGAAACTATGTGTATAGTGTTGATGAAATGTCACGATTGATAATCTACTTACGGCATACTGTAGTAAGAACAAGCAATACAGATAGAGCGTTACTCCGCATCCTGTGACTCCAAGACTAAGTAGAGAGGTTAGGTAGTTCTTCCGCGTACTGTGTACCAGTGGCAGGTGTCTGAAGATTTTACTATGTAAGTTGACACCTAAAAATCAACAGACGCCGGTCCAATCCACGTTAGTCAGCACTTGCGCTAAGCTCTACTCTTACTCTACTCTTACTCTAATCTTACTCTAATCTTACTCTACTCTCACTCTCCTCTTACTATACTCTTACTCTTCTCTTACTCTTCTCTTACTCTACTTGCTAGTGTCAATATTCTTCATAAGTTTCCCGCCCCCAAGGTCACAATAGTAACCCGAACGCCCTGTCCCTAAACCTAAACCTACTCTAATCCTATGCCCTCTACTTTGTAACAAGCTCGGTACGCCGACCTAAAACCCTCCCTTCCAAAAGTCTTTTGGTTTCAGCCAAGAAACGTAAACTCGGCGCGCATGTTCAAACTTGCTACTAAAACGAGAGCTTCAAAGATCGCTCGATCGAATCGAAATCGGGGCTTACAAATAGAGTACAAGGTACCGTTCTTTTGCTTTTGTTGTTCGGTTCGTACACGGTGGATCAACCCCAGGACAGAAATCCACTCAAGTGTAAGAGTCCTAGCCACCAAGTAAATTGAGCGAAAATAAGCCGACTTAGCAGTTGTCCAAGTTGGGCTGTGCAAGCCAATTACGTTAGCACACATGTTAGCGATACATGGTTTTCGCGGCGACGCGAAGCCTGGAGACATCGTCCCGGCTTTTTTGATTTCAAGTACGTTTGATGTGGAAACCCACCGAATAATATTCTTTTACCGGTGAAAGAAATTATACTTCGACGATTATACGCTAAAGCTTAATGTTTACAGAACCGTTCAATCTTACTCGTTTTTTGAAGAAGCCAATGTTAAATACTCTACTGCTGTTAATCTTGAAAGTTGAAGCGTTTAGTTCAAGGTCCACAGCGTTCGATTCGCGTCGCTTGATTTTCTTGATTCGTAGAACTCTCACTTTCCAGTGGGTTTCTGCCCTGACTTTGATCCAGCGTATATGAAAACAAAACACCCCCGGGGTTATTCATGACTTACCAAAACAAAACAAAAGGATGATCACGTTGATATGTACTTGTTATACTCCCGGTTTTCTAATATCGAGTACGATACATCAAAAAACCCACAAGCCGTATTACCTAAACGGATATACTTCAAGACGGCAATTCCAAGTCCAGACACTAAAAGCCGAATGGCTGGAAAACTTTCAGACTCGTGATTCACTACACCTGAAAAAAAAAACCAGTCCACTTTTACTAAATTGCAAAAAATAAGGCATTCGGCTGCATGTTAATTAGCTAGAATCCTTATTTCTCGGTGAATTTCTGCCTTGGGGTTGATCCACCGTAATCGGGGGGAAAGGATTATTAGCGCCCTGAAGGTCTTGGTAACAGCTCGCCTTGAATAAAGATCATCAGGACGACGCATGGCGATATGTACGATGTACGCGCCAATGTATCCACAGTACATGGAATCTCGAGTCTTTTCATCTCATAGGATACCAATTTTGCAACTTTGCAGAGTGCCAACATCGAATTGATAAGACGGATTAAGTAATAATACAGCAAGAACGATTTGACGGAGGCTCCGAATCATCCGCTAACAACCTCAGATGACAAAGCCCAAGTACCAAGACATCTTGATACTTAAGAACATCTTGGCGGGGACGATCAATCCCAAGGCTTCGTCATAGACCCCACGTCTCTCTACCCACAATACAGTATTCCCTTTCTCTCAGTGGTCTGCAAGTGTGGGCACATCTAATACATGAATATCGACTAGCCAGGTACTCATCTACTTCTAGGATTTGAAGGTTCCAATATGCAGCCCATTGACAAAAGTGAGTAGGAAAGGCTCCGGTAGGTATGCACAGCGATCAAGTCCTGCGGCTACAAAGTATCTCGGGCGCAAGTATTGGTACACAGTACAGTCGCCCATGACATAACTGATACGCTGGTGCTTCAGCCATCCCTTGCAAATACACGTGAAGGAATATCTGTCTTTGATCAGTGAGAGAACAGATCAGTAGAAAGATTCTGCTGCGACAGTTATAAGCTTAGTTATACTAATAGATAAATCAATACCGACCGCTTACTCCTCACCTTTTTCTGTGGGCTACGATTGTGGATCTCTGCATCTGGGGGCCAGGTGATTTCACGGCCGGTCAAAATCCATGTGATGGATATGCCTTCACTTGCAGCCGACTGAAATAAGTAAGTAGTATACTATAGGAGCCAGATTACTCGTATCGCAGCCATAGATAGCGGTCTAATTCAGCGTATGGAGGTAGGACTGGGTAATAGTATTACCGTACCTTGCTCATAACTGCGCTCGAGTCTCTTTGGCACTTGATATACATAACCCAGTCGATTACTGACCTTTGCGGAATCCCAATTCGTTACAAGCGAGTCATAGGAAGACGGGGTTGTTTCAGATCTCTATCGGATATTTATAACTCAGGCTGCAAAATCACTCCACTATTTATGAGACGCAACGCCCTACGGAAAGTAAACTTCGCGTAGGAAGCAGAGCTGTAATCGCCGTTTCACCGGCTCAGTATACCATGGCCTTTTTGATACCTTTGATTCTGCCTGTGTTAAACTGGTCAAGGCAGCATAAGGCGGTGACGTCTTCAAACTGGGCACCTTCGTATGAGCGGTGAGTAAACAATCCTGCAGTATAGTCGGGGCACGAGGTAGAAAATATTCGACCTCGGCTATGTGTTGTCTCAAGTCCACGCTTTATAATATTTTCCCTCGTAAAGTAAACAAAATAACAGGGAAAATGTTGTGAGTTTAATCGTCGGTAGTCTGCAATAATGTTCGGAAGTACTTTTCATGCTTCCAATTTTCTGATATTACAAGCAAGACCTCTTGTATATGATCTTTTTTTCAAGAATTGCAAGAATTAAATAGTGCTGATATACACGTACCTAGGGATCCCTCTCGACGGGCGAATACAGCCAACCGCTGTACCGTACCATCCTTCAGGGGAAGGAGGGAAGATCAGAGCCATGAATGAGGCTGGCTCTTATCATATATAAACATTCGAACTCGAGCTGGTAGACCCAGCACAATAATTGCAGCGATCGGATCTCAACTTTCCCTACGTCAACAGTGATTTCAGGATTATAATATTCCTAGCACGTTGTTAGTATGGTCACGACATTGTGAGAACGCACAACAAGCGATATCAAGATTGGCAATTCTCTGCCACGGCTTCTCCCCAGACAGTTCTTGCGCAGATTTCTGAAGCTTCACTTTCGTCCGGTCAAGGAAGGTGTATAAAGCGGTGTGAGTAGCATGGAAATATACTCCCTGGATGTGTGCAGATCCAGGACAAGTGGAAGTGGTGATACGACTGCGAAAGCTGCTGATGAAAAGCCACCTGGTTAGAAAGCTCTTGCATACCGATACCAGAAGTCAGGTTCTGCGCAAGTCACATGGCGAAGACGTAATTCGAAGGGGTCTGAGGATGTGATAAGGCATGACAATACTGTTATTCGAACAGTCTTTTCGGCCTGCGGGTGGTTCAAGACCTTTTTACCGGCCTCAAAACACGAGCTTAGGCCTCATAGGATGCTAATGCAGTAGAGAGCTTTCGACTAAGATCAGCCAAACTATATCCATGGCAAAGTCGAAAATCAAGCCCCTCATAAATTGCCGAAGTCTTCACTCGGATAAATGGGAATGTTCTCCAGGAGGCAAGTATTTACGGGACTTAACTTGCACTTCAAATAGTTCCACAGATAATTGCCAACCCTCGTGGTGGTTGTAAGATATAGGGAAATATAAACATCATAACTGCCACTGAAGAGATTCGCCTAAGCTTCATATGTGCAAGTTCGTGGCAAGATGACTTCGTATGGGAGATGAGCCCCATGTAATGGGGCGAAAGAATCCACGAGCCTCTGGTCTGGTTACAAATTATAAAATGACCAGTGGCCAGCATCTGTCTCTCATGAATTTTATGATCTGGACAGGGACAGACAGACCATTCACCAAATAGACGGAGAATTTCAACTACACACGTATGAGTAGTGCTTCTGTGAATGAACGCCCACTAGGTAGTATAAACATATCGCTTGTGTTAGCGGCTCCACTTCTAGTTTGTTTGGAAAAGAAAGACCTCTGCGGTCTTTAAAAAAATAGCCTCCATCTAAATTCTGTAGTTTTCACTTGCGCAGAGTGTCTTCCAAGTTAAGCTTCCGCAGCACGATGTACGTCCAAAACAATAATGGCGCTCGAAAAGCTTTGAGGATACCTGACTTCCTGAAGCTCTCGTCAGAGTGCCATTCGCGCTTTCCCTTCACGTTTGTTTGCTACTTCGCTGTGCAGTTTTCCCTTCAGCAAACTCTGATTCAGACACTAATTTTATATCCTCACCTTCCAATATATTGTGTCTGACTTGGATTGGACTCGGGGACGCGATGGCGAAGGTGTTCGTGCATCCCAGCCCGCCAAGTCCGCGACCCGGAAACGTGTATTGATGCGCTCTTGGAGCTTGGGAGAAATCTTCGATAGAAAAAAGGAGAGAACTGAACTGATATTTCATTGCAGGGCAACGCCGCGATGGGGCAGTAAGGAAGCTCCCATCCTCATTGCAACACCAACTCCAACCCCGTCTTCATCAGCGAGATCCCTTTCAAGAGCTGCTCAAAGGAAAATCGCCCGAAAAGCTGTCAAAGGAGAGAATTACAGGCCGAATATATCGACACGAATCGACCGCGACTCAGGGTGCATCAGAAAGCTAATACCTCAACCTCGAAGAAATGATGCTGCTCCGAATGCTTCCCAGCACAGCCGACCAGCCATCCAAGGCGGCCGAAAAGTCAGACGTCTAGATTACCCTGAGATTCCAGCAAATTCAATCATGCCCTTTGAGATTGAGCATTCGCTTTTCACTGCCGTCCAGAGACTGGCGGAGCAAGCCTTGTTTTTCTGGACTCGAGAATGGATCAGCATCGTTTTAGCACAGCAACATTGGGCCGTTCCTGAACAAGGAGAGTTAAACTGGGTATGATAAGTGTGATCATTAAAAGCGCTATTAAACCGGGCCTCGTCCTCGAACTCGAGACGTGCCAATGATGCCAAGCTAATATCGCGTACTGCTGGTTTATCTTCTTGAAAACATGCTTACAGGTTTTCAGTGGATTCGAGCTCTCGAGCCATTCTCAGATGACGTTAGTCGGGCACTTCAAGATAGCAATGCCAGGATCAGTTGGCTGGACTTGAAAAGTTCTATCCAGGCTCTGCACCCCCTCCGCCATTCAGCCGTTCATCGGATTTCTAGACCTCTCCAAGTTATAATATATTGGGTTTCGACTGCGGCACGACTGTGCAGCTCTTTGAATGATGCCCTCCGACTCACAAAGTTAAGAGCTATCGGGGCAGCTCTGCCCGTCCTGGATTTGATAGAACTGGAAGCTGTCATTGGAAGGCCAATCGAGGAATTTGCGAATACCTTACAAGTTGCTCGGACTTTGGAATGGGGCGACCATAGAAGTCAGAGCTTCTCATCGGTGCAAAACGACAACCAGCCAGAGGCACAGAAGGACAACAATCCAGCTCGTAGGAGGACGTTCGGCGAAGATATTCATAACCGACAAGATGGCGGCGCCCTTGGCCACCAGCTTCGAGACTTAATACCCAGAGGAATACATGCTGCGGGGAGGAATACTGGGTCGCCACTCGAGGCTGGTCCCCCTGATCTCTTCTCATTTATCCATTCCGACCCCAAAGGACATAGCTCAGGCTTCAGCCGCAAACACGATAGATTACGGACACTGAGACAAAGTCACCTAGCCAAAAGGGCAAAGCGGAATCACATTGACATGACAGAGGACTCGGAGGACGAAGTACCGGCCATTGTGGCACCTCATAGATCTATGGAAGAGGATGTTACGGGGAGGGGGGCCTTGGCTCGTGGTAGAGCCCATCCATCGCCCGTTAGCAAAGAAGTCATTGATTTGACAGAGAGTGGTGATGGCGATGACAGAGAAGACTTGCACTATGAAGAGGACGACGAAGATGAGGCGAGGCTCCATTTTTCAACTCCACAAACTTTCGTCGGGCTGCTGAATTCAGGAGAGAGAACAGATGCGATATCCGAGTAATGAGATTCGCGCAAAATGAAGTCGATGTGGGAGAGGCTGGCTCTTTTCGACGGTAAATAGATAATTACCGGATACGTATCCATCGCGCTGTTGTGTTAGAATGCGGCATGTATACCTGCTTGGAGCTAGACCATTAGACTGGTCTTGTTGTATAAATGAACAAGAAATCATCACTAGTGGTTGACTCGTATCATTTGTGAGTAGATGAGTTTAGTACATGTGATCAATTGAGGACAGAGCTCTTAACAGTCCTGGCTTTCAGCAGAAGATTCTCTCGACGGATATTATGCAGAGAATTTGCGACCCTTGCCGCCGAGAACATAGTCGTAAAGATCTTGTCCCGTCAACCGATGGTGAGGACCAAAACCTACGACCAAGCACCGAGAGGATAGACGACACTCTCCCAGAAGCAGCGCAGAAAACATCTGCGAAACGAACAACGAGGAACCCCTCCGACCTGACCGAAGACTCGGAGGAGGGACCTCCCGCAAAGGCTCTACAGGAAGCGAGCAGCGGCGGAAGCTCCCACGCTTCTCAGACAGCAGGTCTTTAACCTCCCAGGAGATGACGAGCAGAACGTCGACGACAGCGGCGACGAGGACGAGACCGTTCTCTCACACGGGGCGTGGAGGGAGCGCGCCTGGTGCGGGGGCCGTTGTATCGACGTGTCGGGGCCAGTATGGAATGCCACGAGCGAGGATCTGCCGTGCTGGTGGGTGGATGTGAGTATGGTTCGCGCTGTGCAGGGCACTTGTGCATTTCGCAGGATTGGCCTCGCTGTTTGGGCTTTACAGACTGGGCTTGAGCCGGTCTTGCGGTATGCTTCGTTGACATAGGCCTTCGGAAGGATTGTTTGAGATGTTGTGAGCGGGTTGGAGTCACTATGCCTAGGTGATCTGAGAGGTGTCCGAGAGTCTTTTCCTAGGGTCGTCCTTGGTAGCTTAGCTCTTGATCTATACGACGAGCAGTCTTTGGTGTTGCGAATGTCTCCACAGCTTCTTCGATCGTGCGGTCTTCCTCAAAATACATGCCTTCAGGATTCAAGGCCTTTTCCTGAGCGGATTAACACGGAATTGTGCGACCTGGATACGTTATCGCGCTAGCTATGTACAGCCTTCATGATGGGATACGGAAAATCACATCGTCCTTTCTCGCGACCCCGCCAGCCTCTCAAACTTGTCAACACTCATGAGGAAGGTTCCTCTTCCTCCAGTCAAGCTCCTGAGATGCTTCAGATATCCCACCATTTCCTTCAGCGGCACTTTAGCATGGACTTGTCGTGGCTGGCCCGGCCCCGTCGACTCCGAACCACCTGTGGAAGCGAATGGGTCTGGAGGAGCATAGATCCTTGTCGTGTCTATAGATGGCAGACTGAGGGCCGTAATATCGCCACCTTCTGTCTCAAGAGACAGGACGTGGCCGCCCCGAGCTGAGGAGATGTCGTGTACGATGGCTCCGAGGGACCCTTCGTCGCAGGATATAACCACGCTCATGACGGGCTCCATGAGGATGACGCTGTCGTTTGTGAAGGCTTCTTTGAGTGCGGCTTGAACTGCCAGTCTGGCAGCGGAAGATATTGCTGCGGCGGATGTATAGCCGACGAAGAGATCGGAGGACGGGTCGAATTTCAGAGTCACATGAGTAGCATGCAGAGGGAATGCACGGCGAGGGCCGCGAGCAAGAGCTGCCACTGCACCATTGACCAGCGCTTCTCTGACGGCAGCCAGGGGCAGGTCCTTTGGCAGAGACGCCCCCTCCTCCTCTTCACCAAACCAAGAGGTAGGGATATTGATTGAGATAGAGTTGCCGTCCTGGCTAATCGTGTAATCGGAATTGAGATCCGCATGTTCGAGTGGCTCGATTGAAGCTTCGCATCCTGCTTTGCCTTTTTTACCCGCGATGTCTCGGTCGAACACTACGCGGCGTGGCGAGGTGGCGGCAAGCACTGATTCGCGGTAGCTGATCTCGATGTTGCCCATGGTGGCCTTGGCTTTGAAGTCGTTGACAAGTCGGTCTCGGGCGATCTCCAGATGCAACTCTCCCATTCCGCTGAGCAGCATCTGTCCAGACTCTTCATCGGTGTTGACGTGCAGACTCGGGTCTTCTCGTAGGAGGTTCGTGAGAATTTCTGCTACGTTCTTCTCTTCGCTGAGACTGTGTGGCTCTATTGCCGCGAAGAAAACGGGTGGGGGAACTTCGATTGGGCGTAGCTGGAGCATGTTCAGCGGTGCTGGAGGCCCGGTCTTCGGATTGACTGCCGGGTATGATATCAAGGTGTCACCCGTGCGCGCGAACTTCAATCCTGCAATGACGCCAATTTGTCCAGCAGAGATATGCGATATCTCTACAGCGTCCGAGGCTTGCATTCGCAGCAATCGCTGAGCTCTTTCAGTGGCGTTGAGATTCGTATTCCAGAGCGCAGCACCGCGCCTGACGGACCCCGAATAGACTCTGATATAAACAAGCACGCCGCGGCGAGGATCATTGACGACTTTGAAAGCCAAGGCACATGCCTCAATCTGGGCGATCATTGAACTGGCAGAAGTGGATTTCTTCACCACATGCTTGGACCAGCTTGAGGCAAGAGACAGTTTGCCGTCGAGAAGATCAGCCAGCCGACCTCTTCTTTCACCGATGCTGATTTCAGGATCTGGTCTTTCTGTAGGGTTTGGCAAGAGATCGTTGACTGCATCTAATAATGGCTGAACCCCAATGTTTCTGAAGCTAGCTCCAGCGAAGACTGGAATGAGACGTCCAGAGCCATCAATGATGCATCGCCTTAGGCTATCACGAATTGCTTGAGAGGGCACGGCTAAGATATCCTCACAGTCGAGCCATGTGGCCAGTAGCTGCTCATCGAACTCGCATAGTCCTTCCATTAGAGCTGTACGAGCATTGATAAGCTCTGTTCGAAGTCCTGGATCTTCTTGTACAAGTTCCTCGAGGCAGTAGCTCTGAATCGCCTTTCCATCTCCACCTTCGATCCATTTCAACGCACATAAATTGATCGCATCACCAATCCCTGTGAACCTGCCTTTCCCACCTTCCCACCAAGGGATATGGCACACTGCTGGAACGCCTCGGAGTCTCGACCCAATCTCCTTTACGGTTCTGTTAAAAGCTGCACCATCTCGGTCTAACTTGTTGACAAACACAATTCTGGGAATGCTGTAATTGTTTGCCTGTGTCCAGACTTTCTCCGTCTGAGCTTCAACACCAGCGACTCCGTCAAGAATACACACCGCACCGTCGAGGATCCGTAGTGACCGTAGAACTTCAAATGTAAAGTCTGCGTGACCAGGAGTGTCTATGAGATTGATTGTATGAGAAGTTTGGTGTCTTGGTGTGTCTGGTTTGGCGGTTGTCGTGCCTTGCTGGAGAGGAGGCCACTGAAAAGTTACGGCAGCAGATTGGATCGTTATACCTCGCTCTCTTTCTGCTGGGAGGAAGTCCGTGACGGTCGAGCCATCGTCAACATCTGTGGCACTTAGAGGTGAGGACTAGGTATATATGGAAATAGCCACGTGAGACCTGATCAAACGACAGAACTTATACGGAGTGAGAAAGCCCACGTATGACAGAGAATTAGATGAGAAAGTATCTAACATGCTCAAAACAGATAGGAAAACAAGTCTCACCTCCAATTCGACGAGTAATACCACTATAATACAGCATCCGCTCCGTAGTGGTTGTCTTTCCCTGCCAGAATGTGAGCTAGTTGATCTCCGAGCTTGGGGCTGGGGCTTTACAGCATCGATGTGTGCAATGATGCCAATGTTTCTAGTCTTCTGGACATCGGGATTGTGTCCATGGCTAGGGGAGTGGGAAGTCGAGTAGTGGCATGAAGGTTTTGAGCGAGGCCAAGCTGCCTGAGGGCTATGGAGAAAGCGAAGAATTTGGTGCCGAAAACACCATGGTTGACACCTTCTTTTCGAGGCCGATAGACTCATCACCTCATATTCCGAGTTCTGATCGTTGGTATGAGGTTTGGAGAAAGAAACTTTGATACTTCGCTTGCGGTTAATCTTTTTGAAGGGGGGCGCTTCCCGGCTCACGGCTGCCAAGCCCAGGATTACCGTTGATCGAGCTTAGTATATTACTAGATCAGCACCATGGACTGCTTTCTTTGCAGCAACAACTTTGACCTCAGAGCCTCAAAGGCAGTGTCGCGCATGCCCGAGCACTCTTTATTACGAAGATAAAAGCACAATCGAAATATCCGGCGAAGGTTTTACTCGAGTGCTGCGCAATATTTCCCGATCACTCAAAGGTCTCAACCAGACTCCGGGGCAAGAATGGATTACTCCAGCTCTATACACGACGCTGATATTCCAGGTGGAGCATCTCCATGGGGCTCTTCACCAATATCGTCTCCTCAAAATCCGCGGGCAAGCCCTTTTCTAGCTTCTGGTGATGCTCTACCTCCACTATCCCCATACAGCCCGAGTGCGTCGGGGGCGGGATTCGAAGACACATTGGGCGCGGGAGGTTTTCAGAGACCGGAGAGCACCGCAGGAAACGAATCAGTGGCGGAGAGTGACGGGCGCAGGCCGGATACCGCTGATACAGGCCCTAGCCAGTCTGAACAAGAGCCATTTCTAGGAAACCGGCCGGCACAGCAGCAACAACCGCATAGAGCAGAGCCGCAGAGATACCACGCAACGGCTCGCAAATCGCAGCATCAAGCTCAAGCACCCAAGTACAAGCTTCAAGCAAAGATTACGGGTCTGGAAAGAACTGGAAGGAAAGATCCTATATTGAGATTTGATGTTCATGTGCGTTCATATTGCGCTCTACGCTCTAAAACCCTGCTGACTCTCCAGACCAACCTCCCCAAGTTTCGAACTACCCAGTTTCGCGATGTCCGCCGAACCCACTCCGAGTTTATCAAGCTCGCAGACCATTTGATATCCTCAAACCCAGAAGCCCTTGTTCCGGCCGTTCCCCCGGCGTTGACATCGGCTGGTGCTGGCACAGATGAAGATGAGGCTCGTGTGAAGGCATCGCTTCAGAGATGGCTGAACTACGTTTGCGCAAACGAAGTTCTGATGAGGGACGACGAGATGATCCTTTTCGTTGAAAGCGATTTTGGCTACAGTCCAATGCTTAAGAGGAAACAGCCGGCAACAGGAGTCCGCAGGAGAGTTATCAAGCAGTTTGCGCCGCCTCCAGACGATACACCCGAGCTGCAAGACGCCCGACCGATTGTGAAGCTTTTCTATCTTGGTTCAATGGACGCAGGACATAAGGTTGACAAGCTTGTCAAGGCTCGCAGGGGTAGGTGAAGCTCCCCCATTTTCTCACCGATTTTTTTTGCTTAATTCCTGCAGGGGTGGGCCTTGCAGAGTCCGACTTCGGTGTCAAGATCGGTGCTATGAGTGTACAAGAGCCACATTCGGGACTTGCCAATGCCTATCGTAAGATTGGGAAAACTATTCAGACCACGGGGGATTTACATGCCGCTCAAGCTACGGCTGAGGCGACTACAATCGGTGATCCCCTGCAGTACCACTCGCAAGATGCTTTTATTGTGAAAGAAACACTCACGAATCGCCACATTCTACTTCGCGAGCTACTGCAGTCGCAGCAACTTACCCGGAGCAAGTTGAATGCGGCAGATCGGCTGAAAGCCAGCTCGTCGGTTCGACGAGAAAAGGTCGACGAAGCCATTTCTGCTCTGGATGAGGCAAGAAGTAACGAGCTTTATCTTCTCGGCAAGACGCAGCGAGTGACAGCGAACCTCCTGCAGGAGCAACGGCGTTGGTTCGCCCGGACCGCAGCGGATTTGCGACTCAGCATCCGGGAATATGTGATTCGTGAGATTGAAGCAGAAAGACGAACGCTGGCGACACTCGAAAGCATCAGGCCCGACATCAGGGCGATCGACTCTTCGGGTGGACTTTCTCGTCTTGGCAGAGAAACCGTAACGCGCAGAGCAAGTCTGGCAACGAGTCAAGGCAAGAATGGAGACAGCTGTAAGTACCGAAGAGCTCTTCCGAGCGTGGACCTTTGCAGAGACCCGGGGCCTCACCGGCATGGAGGGGCTTTCTGTCGTCTGAACACTCTGCGCATCGATCAAATGCTAATTTTCCGCTGGCTGTAGGGTCAGGTGTGCCTCGTCGCCCGGACGCACTGAACCGGAGCATCTCAGGCAGTTTCATGCCCAACCTCGCTGAGGAAAGCGAGCAAGATGGACAGGACCCGGTGCGGGCTAGAGCGCTGAGCGGAGCAAGTGCCGGAGGTCTCAAAGACGTCAAGGAAGAGGATGATGAGGACAGAGTGGATGCCCGAAATGCAGCAGCTCGCCTGGCGACCTCGAACTTCTAGCATCGCTGGGCCATGATCCGAGAAGTGCCATGCATGCGTCTGCAGCATCCTGGCCCTTGGCCGTTGTATCCACACATGCTCAGTTTATCATTGATAGCATACCAAATCCGTGAACCCAAACAGCTGGCGGAGTCGGATTCAAGAGGTGGAGAGAGAGCATACAGGAATCCCATGTGCTATGAGGGCCTTTCGGGCGCCAGAAAACGGTCCTCTCCATATTGTCCCCATCGTCATGTCCGTTTACATGCTGTTGTCCGAATGATGGCCACGTCAGGAGTGCCGTGTGGAATCCGACACATAACCATCTACCTAGGACCACGATCCCCGAGCATTGTCATATCATAATTCCGAGCTTCGAGTGGGGCAATATAGAGAGATGCACATGCGAGATGCAGAGCTGCAGCCAGGGCGCGGATAATGAGTGCCTACTTATTTCTTTTACAGGAAGCGGACCAGCAGGAGCGAGGCTCACGACCTGCACGGCGCCGGTTGTAACCCACAACACACAACTGTATCCAGCCCGCGGCGTTCCCTGCTTCTGGCCTCTGTTCCTCGCCCGCCCCCAACGGCAGCTATCCCGGACGACTTGTACCTTGCGACTTGACGGGGCTTGGCTGGCAGGCTGTCATTTACTCGTGATATGACCAGCTGCCACCTCACCTCACGGCTCAGCGCGCCTGAACGTCGATCGAGAGTTGTTCTTCGAATGGAGATGCCAGCGCCTGGGCTATCGGGAGGACGGGCGTCTGCCCGTGGGTGTGGGGAGTAGCCGAAGCGGGTCGTCGGTTTCCAAGAGAGTCAAGGGCCCATGTGGTAGTCCTTCAAGTCATTTCTCAGCTTACGGCTTCTGCTTGGTAGACCCGTGCGACATGGCTCCTCTCCTCGAGTGGATCTTGGAGTAAACAAGGTTTGGTCCTCGGCACATGCAACGTTCCTTGAACCACTTTTGGCCCCATCTCCCGTTTGTATACTTCTGGCACGGCTAGCTTTTAGCCCATCGGGGAGAATATCTACATTGCAACTAGATTCTAAGTCGATTCGGGCATTCTGTCCCTCCTCTAATATGCTGGCCAGGGACCGCAGATGGCATTGCTGCGTCCAGCGAGCATTGACTCATCTCCAGAGCGTTGCCTCTATGTAGACAGCCCTCTCGTCCTTCTACTGTCTTGCTATGCGTTCCGGCCTTCAGTCTCATGGGCTCGAAGAAACAGCTAGAGCAAGGGCAGAGCCGAACCATGCCACTCATGGTGATTCTGCAAGCGCAGGGCATTCTGCACAGGGAGTGCTCAACTGTCACTCTAGCCAAGTTATCTCTCGCCCGTCGTCCAAGTACGAGTATCAACCACTTACCTACCCAAGCCCTCTCCCCGGCCAACGATGAACGCACTTCCATCAGGGGGATCAGATGCCGCCATCTGACTGGTAAACGCCATTGCGATTCAATGCCGTCGACTGCCATGGATAGTCGTTCTGCAAGATTAGCTCGGGAAGGGGGATTCCCAGCACTTATTTGAACCTCCACTTATCCTCTGTTGGTACCGTCTGGTCGCGGAGGACCAATAACCCTACCGTCACAAAGTGGTTTTTGTTTGTTTCTTCTTCCGACGCCGCTGACTCCTGGATCAGTTTCTGTTCCTCCCTTCCCGTCTTACCCCAGAGAGGAGCGATGGCCCCAATGGCCGATGAACCGACTCCTCTCACCGTCATTGCCACCGCTCACTCACCCCATCTTCTTCCCTCAAAACCAACCCAGGTACTTGCATCTGTCTTACACGGCCCTCACGAGGTCAAACTGGTACGTACGCAACGGCCTTTCCCCCAGACCCCAGCATGAACACAGTCTATTATCAGGCCGGACCCCTAACCTCTGGATGTTGCAGGAGAAGCGAAGTCTCGAGGAACCTGCCCTCGGCGAGCTTCAGATCCAGATCAAAGCCACCGGGATCTGTGGGTCAGACGTCAGCTACTACAAGAAGTTTGCCAATGGCGACCTGTGCGCCTGCGCCCCTCTGTCGCTCGGCTACGAGTCTTCTGGCGTCGTTGTCGGCATCGGGCCGCAGGTCAACGGCTTCACAGTTGGCGACCGCGTTGTGCTGGAAGTCGGCATACCGTGCGGCCAGTGCACTATCTGCCGGAAAGGACGGTACAACCTCTGCGGGAAGACGAGGTTCAGGAGCAGTGCGAAGAGCGTGCCTCATTTCCAGGGGACGCTCCAGGAGAGGATCAACCATCCCCGCGCTGTGGTGCCACAAGTATGTCTTTGCTTGTCCGCCAACACGAACCCCGTCAGCAAAGCATACGCACACTCGGCTAACGCGAGTCTCCAGAATCCCAGATCATGTATCCTTCGACGCAGCAGCTCTCCTTGAGCCCCTCTCTGTAGCCATCCACTCGCTGAACCGCGCCGCCCCAGCCCCCGGATCCACCGCGCTCGTCATAGGCGCCGGCACCGTGGGCCTGCTCGTCGCAGCTATGGCGCGGCAGTCCGGCTGCACGTTCGTGACGATCATGGGCGTGGACGCCGGCCGTGCCGACTACGCCGTCTCCAACGGCTTCGCCACACACGGCTACGTAGTCTCCAGACCCTTTCACACCAGCGTTCCCTTCTCCTGTTCCTCCATCTACACCTCCGGCACCTCCACGCCCGCCAGCGAGGTCGGCGACAGCTATCACGGGCTCGACGGCGCGAAAGCGGCCGCCGCGGACGTGCTCGCGGTCACGCGGCTCGATCTCGAGGATGGATACGAGGACGAAGATGAGGGCGTCGACGTTACGTTCGAATGCACGGGCAAGGAGGTATGCATGCAGACGTCGCTCTACGTCACCAAGTCCGGGGGCAGCGTCATCATGGTCGGCATGGGCACGCCCATCCAGACGGTCCCGCTCTCCGCCGCGCACCTCCGCGAAGTGGACATCCTGGGCATCTTTCGGTACGCGAACACCTACCCGGCGGGCATCCTGCTGCTGGCTGGGAGGCAGCTGCCGAGTCGGGACGGGATGGTGACGCATAGATCCCACGGGCTGGCGGAGGCAGACAACGCGTTGGCGCTGGCGGTAAGGACGGCCGATGATGAGGGCAAGCCGGTGATCGAGGTGGTTGTCGAGGCCTAGGCTGTATGGGGGCGATGCTGTAGAGATGGGTCTGCTGGTAGGGAGGAGTGACCTATCCCATTTCTTCTTCTTATGGAGCGATGAGAGGCCTTTCTCGTTGAAAACTGGTATGATTGGGAGGGTGGGAGAAATTTTTTCCACGGCTGGCGAGAGAAATGCAGGTAACAATCGAGGATTCTATAATCATGTTCTCATATTACTCATCTTCATGATCGCTGGTACAAAGTAGCGAAACGCCTTGGTTACTCCGGTATCCACAAACCCCTAGACGCCCAGCAAATGCAGACAAACCATGACATTATTGAGAACTCGAGAACCCTAACCTCGAAATCTTATGCTATGAGGTCTCCAACGCCCAGCACACTACGGCCGTCAAAGGAGCCACCCCATTGAGGCGCACCCACGTTAGACCTGTCCTGCTTGTTCTTCAGCGCCTTCTGCGAGTCGACGACGTGGAACTTCCGACCCGTTTCCCTGGCCTCCTTGATGCTGGTGGTGATTGTGCTCAGCAGCGACACCAGTTTAACGTCGTTCTGCTCGGACAAGAGCTCGTGCTCGAACGCAGCACTGTCTGCCGGGATCAGGAGGCTCAGCCGGCTCAGCAGCGCCTGGATTGAGCGGAGGATCGAATGATTGACGGGGGCGTGCTCCTGCTGGCTGGGTACAGCACCATCGGGGGCGGCGCTAGAGATATAGGACGGCGGAAGGTTGTGCAGGTAGGCGGCGATCAGGTTGATCCGCGAGTGCAGCATCTTGATCGCGTTTGCCTTGGCTGTGAGGGAGGCGATGGACTCTTCGTCTTCGCGGGAAAGGACGTTCTGGTCCTCGCTACGGAGACTAGCTTCATCTTCCTTCTGCTCCTGTTGTGCTGTTCTACCCTTTCCCTTGCCGGCGGTCTGGTCATCTTGACCTGGTGTTGGCTTCTTCGACGTACCGTCGACTGCTGTGGCATTGCCCCCGCCTCGCGCGACGAAATCAACACTGATCATCTCAGCCTCCCCTGTCTCCACGCTATATGGTAGTTTCTTGAACTTGAGTGCTAGCTGTGGCTCTCCGTCCTCCATCTCCTTGTCCTCTCCATTATCCGCAGGCGAATCCTCAGCCTCGAGGTTGCTCTCGTAGATGCTCAGTGGGAGCTTGCCCCCGACAGAGCCTTCAAGGACTTCGGCTGGGTGGAACCCTAAGAGGATGGCAGACTCGTTGTAGGACTGTATAATTTGGCGGTGCAGGGGCAGGTGGTTTGGTTGGGGCCCTGAAGAGGGAAGGGTGGTGTACCAGCCAACAAGGTCTAGGGCCGGGACTTTGTGCACGTCTTTCACTATTGGGCAGATTATCATCACTGGCAGATCCAAACAAAAGGGTCTGCTTTATGGACTCACTCTGCTGCAATCGCTCCTCAAACCATGCGGAGCTTAAGATAACTTCACCATCTACTTCAATGAGCAGGCAGTCAAACGCATGCTCAATCGTGATCTCTCGGCCATTTTGTTGACCCAGAAGAGCTCCCACGATTGGGCCATTCTGCTGGCGTAGTGTATGTCTTGTGATGTAGTCGGAGATGGTGAGGAGAACGAGTGGGTGGAGGGAGACCTGGAGGCTGCTATCTGAGGACTTTTGGGTGGAGATGAGGGGATTTGAGACTGCCTGAACAGCCATGGTTGCGATTCTACCACAGGCAGAAAGTTTTTTTCTTTTTCTTTTTGCTCGTCTTGTCTGTGAGTATCCAATGTCTGGTTCTTTGAGGCGAGTTTGTTGATGCTTAAAAGGCGAATGTGCCGTGGATCTCAAGGCTACCACCAAGCCACCCCGCATAACCGACTAGCGTGATATGACCCATGTCATGCAGCCTTGTGCCAAGAGGTAGGTTGTCCTCAACCTCATCGCCTCCTTTTGTGTCTTTCTCACTTTAGTCCTTCCATCCCACAACTGCATCGTGAGGTGACAACAGCCATGTTGCCTGGTAATTGTGTGATCAATGGTATCGCGACTGCATCAGTCTTGAACAGTGGCTCTTTCAGCTGTTTGGGGTATTTGCAGTATCAATTTCTTTGACACCAATCTATCTCCTCTAATTTTAGTTATATTTCTCTGAAATATCCTGAGTTTCTTCATTTCAGGCTTATTTCTTTTCAATAATTCAGCTCTACTATGGCCCAAGCTGGGAATATCGAGCTTGTCAGTGCTTCCGCAACATCGTCGTCTGCTCAATGGCAGAACCAGAGCCAAGCAGATATCGACATGGTAGCAATAGCATCTACCCCAGATGCTTCGGTGGTCCAAGAGGACATTCAGCAGAGCGTACCACTCATGGAAGGCTTGTGTGCTGAATCTTCAACCACTCAGGACGATGATGTGCAGATAGTGTTCTGCGCTCCCAGACGAAGGAAGAAGAGGCGAAGGAGGTATGGGTCTCCTACCTCTCTATCTGCTCATACTCATGTCATCAGATTAGAGTCCACTCACTCCATAGCCCCACTCAGCCAATTGTCTACACCTCCAGCCGACGGCCATCTACTGGCAAAGCCATGTGATGTGGTGGCAGACCCGCCGCGGCGAAGGAGCACGGGTGTAGTACACCAACTGGAATCTTGCCATCTTGGAGATATTAATGGAAATTTGGGACGTGCGGGATCACTTCCATCGATACCGTGCGCCACAAAAAATTTCCAGAATGAGCAATATCCATGGTTTGCAGAGCCCAATTACTGTGGGGCATTACCTTCCCATTTCACGTCCTTAGCCGACTCAACGACATGGTGGGATCAATCATTGCCCACGCTGCAACCCAGGCCATTTCCGAGCATTCCTTGGAGGCCATTGCAGTCAGAGCACGCAGAGTCTAAGAAACGAAAGCATGAGGGGGATTTCGATGAAGCAGATCTCCAATCTAGCCACTCTCGCCAATCCGTACAGCTGTCCCCTCGGACAACTTCAACACCAGCAAGGAGCCCATTTGACATAAATCCATATCAAATGAATGCAAACAATTTTGATCTGTACCCGCGCTCTAATCAAGATTCACAAGTAACCATGTCCTGGCCAATTCATGAATGGTGGAATGCCTACGATACCAGCCCCAGCCAGTACGCGACCATGTCTTCGCCTGAGCCTACAATTCGAACAAACATACCGATGTCGAATAACACGCAGCTCTGCAATGCATACCCGCAGCAACGTCAGCTAAGCCACAGATACGAGCATATTGAAGGACGCGGCCCATGGCAACAACAGGCCGATCAGATGGCGGCTTCACGATACAGCCAAAGCAGCATTTCTTCCAGCGTGCCTGTGGCGTCTCCAAGCTTTCGCAGTCAAGTCTCCCAGCACATTCCATGTCCCAGAGCTCTGACACAGTCGATCCAAAATGCTTCATTACTCCCCTCAAGTCCAATAGCATTGGACGACGAGGACGCATCTCACCCAAATATGCTGGCAGAACCAAGCCACCCGGGAGTCCAAACATCTTCTTCACGTATACCGACATCTCCAATCCCGTCCCGACCCAGTATCCGAACCATGCCATCCGCTGATATTATGCGGAGACCTTCACTCTACTCAATCCCCGCTTGGCCAGCCGCTTCAAGCTCGACAACGGCCCTATTACCGAAACCATGCAGTCGCCTTCAAGTCCCCGTCCATGACACCTCTAACTGTAGGACGAGCTCACCTGACCAGTCAGTGGGGAATTTCACTCGAAAGTCAAGTCCTATAGTTCCTCAGGCACAGGAACCTGCAACACGATCGCTGGTCATCAGCACTGGATCGGCAAAAGTAGCCTGTCCGACCTCACTACAGTCAAACTCCAGTGAATTTCAGATACCCGACGCGCGTCAGGGTCGCAAACACTCTCCAAATCTGTACGTAGTTTTTGACTTGGCGTTACTGCTACTGACAAGTCTTATAGAATCGTAGACATAGCAGAAACATGCCAAGAAATGTTCCCCTTTGCAGTCGTTGCAGAGCGTCACGATGTAGCAATCCAGAAAGTTTTTGATACATTCTCAGCCATTATACAGCTGCCTTTGCTCCGCAATGCAGATGATAGAAGAAGACATGGTTCGCTTGGAAAAAGGCGAAACAAGGAGTACAGGGATGCGAAGAGAGCTATGGAAAAAGCTCGAGAGACCAAGAGGAAGGCAGAGACGAAAGCAATGCGGACCAGAATCGAGGATACTTTGAAGAACCAGGCCAAGGCGCAAGGACTTTTGAAGTCTGCAGTACTGAACAACGCACGCGAGGCACAAGGCGGAGGATAGCGCTCTTCTCGTTATGGAAATGGCTGTTTTTGCTGCCCGCGCTTCAGCTGTTATCCGCCTGTTAAATTGACATCAATCACTGTTCGTTGTCTTCAAAATTCTCAGGCTTAGCGGTGCTCTCTGTTGCTTCCGCACTGCTGAAAATCAAATCATTAAATAGAGCTCCCCTCATCTCTCTCCGAGCTCCATATCACTGCACCACTCCATCTAACCCTACTCGCACCTCGCAATTCTTTCCCTCTCTGTATATGCGCCTCTTCGATCGCCCTTTGCAGCTTCAGCACTTGCTCTCTAGTTCCCGCTCGCTGTATGGACGATATGAGCCTTTTCCTCAGCTTATCGTGGCGTTTGTTGATCTTGGAACTCATAAATGGAGGGTGGCAGTCAGCGCAGGTGTCATTGATACTTTGGTTTGGGCCTTGAAGTTCTCCGCAGAGGACCTGGGTGTGTAGAGATGAGGGGCAGCGAGATTTGTGGTATAGGAGCTGATGTCCGCAGCTCATGGTAGTGGTTGTTCCGGAACACATTCGGTTTTTCTTCCCGTTGAGCATTAGCTGTGGACATGCTTATGCTGAAGTATTGCATATCAAGTACTTCCGGAACTATCGCGCAGGCTCTATTCATTTCTTCGGCTTTGTTCTTATTTTCGGCACTTGGAAACTTTGACTCTGCATTCAGCGACAAAGAAAAAGCGATGAGTGTAGGCGAGGTGACTGATCGTCAGCCTGTATTGTTTGTGTGTTTTGTTTTGTTTCGTTCTTGATGCATCATTTCTCATGCTCCAGAGTCGAGCTCACGTTCAGCTGGCGAGCTTGGCGTGGCCGAAACTAGTACTGTACTGATGTAGATGGAAAAAGAAAACAATATCGAACTGCGTCTTAGCTCAGTATATCCGGCAGATGGAAAGTAATTATCGCAGAAAACTATTATTGCAATGTAACCGCGTCAGTGAACTCGCCATTTGCAAGTGCGAAGGGTGTTTAGCTCCTCTGTCAATCTTCGTCCAGGTAGACGTGAAATTCGAAGTCTCTGATTGTAGAGAAATAGCCGAGGTCCTGGGGTGAGAGTCAACATGGGGCCTAATATCTGCTGGTAGTCAAGGCTATCAACGCAAGCGCTCGAAGTCAACCATGTCCCCTCGATTGCCATTTGGCGCCGCTGCGAACAGAGGCTGTAAACGGATCATCTCCCGCCAAGACTCGCGTCGACACGCGCTACCTAACACATATATATACCAGCCTCCCCTGTCTCGCTACAGTGAGCGTTTCCTGAGCAACACACGAGGTTTCAAGTACCCCAAGCCGTCCGTGTACGTCCAGCTAGACCCGCTCACCATCCCCGCTCGCAGGTAGCCCAGCAAGGGGGATTCCCACCAGCTAAGAGCTGCGATGTGCAACACTTTCCCATGTCCATGCTACTTACCTGACCTGCTTCCGCCCGCTGCCAGTCCGCCCTTTGACGTCGTCGCGGGCCGAACAAACAGCACATTAGCGTCGTCTGCAAAGGGAGGCGGGGTGGGCACCGGGGGACAGGGGGAGAGGAGTGGAGAGTGAGCTTGCAAGTTTGGGATAGAGACTATTCCCTCCAACGGCGTAGGTTCGGCCCGCGACGAAGTTCCAAGGCAGATGAGCTGGGAGCTGAGAGCCGAGCGCTGCTCTGTACAAGCGTAACAAAAAGTATTCCTACTCTCTCTCCTTCCCCCCTACTCCTCTCACTCCTCCCACGCCGCTCTCCCCCAGCTAGCCTCTCTACCGCGTAGTCTTAGACTCGCGACTTATGCTCTGGCACCGGCCGCCGGTGCTCCCTAAGGAGATGAGGAACGAGGTCTGTCGCCGACGACCGGACAGCGTCGGTGGGAGCGAGTCGAGTCGAGCTTGCGTCGCGTTTGGGCCTGTCGTTATTGCTGTCTGCGGTCGATGTGCTTGCTACCCAGGTACGAATGCCGATCCCAGCGACGAGGTGGGGGACATGCTGTGGCGGTGGCGGTGGCGAGAAAGATAGGTTCTAATTTTGTATTTATTTTATTTGAGTTTTAGTTTTTGCGCCGTGGTGTTGAGACAAAGAGATTGGGCGTACGCATGGTGCGGTATGCGTGTAACCAGAGATTTCCATTCGGCACAGCTCGCTCGAAACCCCTTTCTTGCATCCCGTGATAGCCGAGTATGGACATCTTAAGCGAGACGGGTTGGCTGAGGCATCAACAAGCCAAGATCGTGAGAAGTCAGACACTGCAGAGGGTTAAGATGACGTCCAAATTGATGCCTCTGTTACGGTAGACTCAGGAGCGAGAAACAAGGCCTTGTAAACTCTCATTCACTACTCATTTCTTCCATATATAAATGTGCTTCTCCCAGACTACCCAACAATCCTTAAGTACAACCCCGAGTGAAGATTATATATAACTTTATATGCAGTGCCACAAACCATCAATACAGCCCGCTACCTTGTCATGTTAAGCCCCTATCAACCAAGTTCCAGACAAAGTAGAGTTACCCTCATCCCATCCGTTTACCCGTCTTTATCCTCCAATTCCCTTATCTGTCGTAGCTGGTATCTAGAATTAGTTTTCCCATAAAGAAGTATCGTTTTCTTTGTGGTCTGCTGCATCACATTCGTCTCGCTATATATTTATGCAACGGTCGTCAAGGGCTTCGCCACAGCGTGGTCATTTGGTGTCGTCGGCGCACTGTGGAAGTCGTCCTTGTCGTTAAGATCATCGGTGGCCACCTCCAGATTCTGGTCACTTTTGAGCACTTCCTCTTTTGCAGCAACAGGGACATTGTTGATGATATGCTCAGCCTCAAGCTCATCCTCGATCGTCAAGTCGAAGGATCCAGGCATCACATCCTTAGAGGCCTCCTTCACGAGATCTTCCATCACGACGTCCTTCTCAAGATCACCGCTCTTCGCGTCCGCCTCGAGAATGTTGTGGGGAAATTCTTCGCTCTGTCGCTCAACGCCGTCAAGTTGAACATCTTCGAAAGACTCTCTCATTGGGCTTATTCCACTTGCTTGATCCATCTTTCCCGGTCGTGCGAGGTTCCTCGCCGGCAGTGGCGGTGGAAGTGGGCGCTTAGGAATGTTGACTAGGCCGCCGCGGGCCGTCACGGCCTGCGGTGTGATTTTTTGAGCTTGGGCAGAAGCAGCTTCAAAGATGACCGGCTCTTCATAGTCCTCCTCGTCATCATCATCATCGGTCATCAAGCTGCCGGTATTGATGGTATCAATCGATATGTTTCGGCGATCGATACTGCTGCGTCCTCGCGGGCTGTCATAGTGCACTGTCGTACCATCCAAATCATCGCTGTGGTTTAAGCGGCTCAGTGAGGTGAGGTCAACCTTCGTGTAGTCGACCTCCTTAGGCTCAATGACCATGGGCTGTTCGTCTTTCTCGAGAATTCGCTGACTTTGGTCGCTTCGACTCGGACTGGTGTTGGGTGAAAGCCTGTCATCTGTCTGAGTACCCATCTCGCTCGTTTGAACTGCCCGATCTATGCTTCCGCGGGTGCGGTAGCTGCGATTCGACATGTAACTCTCCCGGTTACTCCGGTTAGTCGTCAGAGTATCAATACTCAGTCGGTGAAACTTCGGATACACCGGACTTGTCGGACTCGGGTTGAATTCAAATTGGGTGCTTGAAGGTCTGCTCTTCGAACCTGCTTCGCGGATTTCCAAACCTTCGGCTTCTAATGCCAGAACGCCGTATGGATCTGGGTCGTCTGGTTCCGGAATACCGAACACTGGGGTCGCGGATCCGGGCTCTTCGACATCGACGTCACCTGGCGCAGGCTGATCTTCCAGCTCTTCCATCAGACCCCTATCCACGTCACTCCGACCTTCTGCAGCCTTCACCGTCTCCATAAGCATCTTAATTTCGTAAGGAGGATGACGCGCCTTGCCGGCTAGAATATCCGCCACGCCAATTCGCTGACCGTAGAATCGTTCATTCTCGTCGGTTCGTTCAATGATCACTGTCCCGTCGACCTGAACGCCAGCGTAAAAGCCCCGAGATTTGAGGTAGGTGAAGACTGGGCGACTATTTGGAATTAGCTCCAGCTCGGACATGCAATCGAGTGGGCAAAGCTTGAGATGCATACTTTGCCTGCTTCCATCTACCATCGTTCTCCAAAACGCCCCCAATACCAACCGGGCCTGCCACTGCGGAGATCTCGCCCCCGAGCGTAGCCCGTATCTTGGTGAAAGCCTGGAGGGCTCTGCGGTTATTTATCACAACAACGCAGTCGTAGATATCTACGCCGACAAGAAACCCTAGACCTGCAGTGTGTAGTAATATGCCAGAAGGAGGACTCCATTCTCCATCCTCTTTCCTTGCAATCAGAATACCAGATCCGCCTGCGCCAGACACCCAGAGGCCCGTTCGCATTGTCGTAAAGATAGCCAACCCAACTGCATTTTGTATGACTTGCTCGGGGATTTTCTTGAGAACTCGTTGCTTGCCCTTCGGTACGTCGATTGTCGATGGGCGGTCTTCCTCGGCGTAGAATCCATCCTCTGACTCGCGTCAGCCGGTGCTTCGTGCATATATGCGCATAGAATGTCGAACTTACTGCAGAAAGATCTCAGAATCCTCGCGGCCTTGTCTGATTCCTTGTCAAGCGTCGTTGGCCAGAAAGCCTCAGATCCAATCTTATTGGAGAGCCTGTTGACCGGTGCGCCGACTACAGAGCTGTCAGTTCCATGTCTGTGAGCTTGCGATGGTGCGAAACCCACGTTTGTCCGCCCACCCCCAAGCCTTATCGAAACCTTTCTTGCTGCCCGTCTTCGTCTTGTCCCATGAGGGCAAAATCGAAGTGACTCTCTGCATGCTGACCTTGGCAGTTCATGCGACTGAACTAAGGAACTCAGTACAGTACGAGCACTTCACTCTGCCTGAACTCAGCGAAGGCGGGGAAGAATCGCGAGGTGGACTGGCAATGACGCTCTGCTTATGATGGTTGGCCAGGGAGCGCTCGGTACTTCCACTTTGCCACAATTCAATGACAAGTCCAAGAAGACTTCATGATTAGCAGCGCGGAAACAAACGAGAGGGAGAGAGGAGTAGAAGTATGGAAGTGGGGATGATTATGAAGTTGTCAGATGCCGGTGAGGATGCCAGTCGGGCGCCGTTCGCTGCCGTGCACAGATTGCCCACAGGTACGTCCGCTACGGATAGCCGGGTTATGGTTTCTGAGGAGCAGGTCAAGAACTTTTCCGACGAACTGACATCATGCCCGAGTGGTATTGGCATGAGCGCCACATGGGGAAAAGCACAATATAGTCTTCTGACCCCCCGTTTTTCTTCTTGATTCGAGTGCGGTGGATTGAAACCCCCCACAATTCGAACTTTGTACGTAGATATACTTCAAGATCGCAGCTCGAAGTACAGATACTGGAAGCCGAATGGCTAGAAAACTGTCCGGTACGCGACCCAGCGTACTCTGAAGATGCATAAATAAAACAATATATCATGCTCCACCCGTGTCGATTCCGAGGGTTTACTACTGTACCATAGACCGTACCTCCGTAGAGCCATTATTTTGAGTTTTGGAGCGTTCGGCTTGCTTCGCCTGCTTTGGTGAGTGGTTGGAATTCCTACTTTTCCGTGGACTTCCGCCCTGGGTCTAATTCCCCAACTCGAGATGAGATTAAAAGACGGGGGCAGGGACCCCGTAAGGAATTGGGGTTCAATCCGAAATATTGGTTGCTGAAAATAAACGTAGACGTATAATCTTAGCCTCAACTTCAACGGATTAGGTCACAGGAGATGCACGTGCCGGCTCCCGTCATAATGGGCCGAAGCCGATTAGTACCGATAGCAGCTAGGAGACGACGACTCAACACCTGTACGCGGTCTCTCCTACAAACCTGCAGAGAATTTGCAGAGCCGAGATTAAGTCTTTTCGACTACGAAATAATTAAACCCTGAGTCAAGTAAAGCTAGAACATTTCGAAAGCTTCAGAGCGAAAATTTATCACTCTTAAATTTTCTACAAACACCATCTACTTCCGACCTCTACCTGCGTAGGATAGGATTATTCAGATATAAACATACCAATAGAGGAAGGACTTAATAACAGATAAAAAGAGGAATGATACAGGTTCTAGTTTATAAGGAAAAAGAAGAAAGGAAAGGATATATTTCAGAGCCTAGCATCTTTCGAAGATTTCTTCTGTAAAAGCTGAAATTGATGCAAGGGGCTATGATTAGTAGTCGCCGCTGACTAGTAGGACGCCGTGTATAATTAACCAAGTAGCCGCTATTGACGAGAAGGGCTTATCTAAGAATAGTGGATCCAAGGCGACTCTATTTGCTTAGGCGCCTTTTGAAGAACGTACTCGCTAAGACCTTGAGAGAATAAGTTCGACTCTTGTCTAAGGAATCGGGAGCCACGGGTACAATGGGCTGAATAGTAAATCGTAAGGAGTTTTTCATACTAGTTTTCTCCTGACACCTAACCCGAATCTAGCGTTTTTCGCTGACACTATACAGTTAAGAGCTAAGATAGCACGTAAAACAGGTCGGAAGTGTCTAAAAGAAGGATGACTGGAGAAGTTGATTTAACACAGGCACCAGCTGTTGCTTCAAATTATTAATCTAGATAGACGGCTCAGGTCTATAAACAAGCCCCCCCACCCGCCTGTTTCATCACCTGACACGGGAACCTTACATGTTGCCCTTGCGTATCGGTTCAGTGCTAGCCAGCCCCCAAGTGTGAAGATATACTTTCATAGTACGTAAAGTCCGAAATCAGGATTCGTGTACAGTAGGTGGCAAAGGAGGCTTTGCAGATACTTGTTGTGCGATAGTCCCACTTTGGTTGAACTTTGGCTGGACCTGCTCGTGTTGAGCGTGAAGGAATACCCTGCAATGCAATGCGTCACATGGCAAGGGACTGTCATGTCAGTAAGGTACTCACTAGGGACTGTCCCGCCTGGGACACTGTTATTTACAGAATATATTTGCCATATAGGTAGCAAATCGAGCACTTGTGCACTTCGTCTCCGTGGACTCTGAGCGATGATAAAAAAGATTAACAAGTCGTGTATACGTGCCTCAATATGCGGCACGAGAAATCTGGGTATAATCGAAAGTTATCGGGGCACAAGGCAATCCATGGCACACACACATACACAGCCACCTTGATCTAGCTCGTTACCAATCGCGAGGAAGAATGACTGGAGAAGAGTTGGAGAAGAGTTTTTACTGTCAATTCTCAAGTGTACACGAGAGCTTACTTCCCTTATCTCGTTACCTGACAAAAGCTTAGCCTTGCGTGTCCGTCCTGTGCTGCCCTGTGTGATTGACTCCACTCTTGTTATTCGGCTAATTTGGCTAGAACTCATCAACGTGATCTCGATACTTTCGAACCGACGCTATATTACACTGGCTGTTGCCGGCCTTGCCACGATACAGGTAAATAAATAGCTAAAGTGGTTGCTAGTATTTGAAGAATCTCAGTAAGAAGCGATACGTGACATGGTATTATATATAACTCGTGTCAAGTTGAGAAAGATTTATTTATTATATATAACAGCAGCAAGCTAAATTTCAATCAGGGCGTGCTATATTACATAAAACAACAATGATCTTGCTCTAGGCAATTCACGTAGGAGAGCTCGGAATTAGCTATAGTCCGGATGTAAGGGTATAAATCCTCAGACTTACAAGCGTAGTGAGAGGCTGTAAATGCTTACATACCTGCTGGCCACATGGCCTTGTAACCGGAGGTTTTAGAGCTCAAAACACATTACCGAGATTCGTCTTGGTTAGGCCTGGCGGCATCGCGTTTAGGTGTCTCAAAACTTGTCTTTAATTTCTTGAAGGATCCATGCGAGAGAACGAGTTTGTATTCAATAGCCAAAAGTTTTTTGTTTGCATTAGTACAATCCCTAGTGCCAACTCTCCCACACCTGCGTATCCCGTCTCTCTGGAGAGAACTCCAAGGAGAGACCGTCCCGAGCTTTTGTTGCCGCTCCATATCGTCGAACACCATCGTCTCATCCCTCTCCATGGTGATTTGCAACTACAACTCCGTTATCGTCGCATGGACGGTGTCAGCACATGTATGAATCTACAGTGCCTTCTTCAGTCCGCTAACGCCTCCGAAGCTATTTGCTACTTCGCTTGCCTTTTCGTTACCCTTGAGGTTGTCTGTTGAGCTTCAGTCAGCAAGCCCTACGCCTGACTGAAACATAGCATCTACTTCGCGATCGGAGTAGCCCACGCCAGAGATTCGGCATACTGTAGCTGACGAAGAGATAATATACTCAAGAAGACGACCTACCAGAAACAAAATCCTCTCCTTCCTTCAAACCCTGCGCCTGCCACTTCTTTTTCTCGGCCTCTGCCTTCGCTTTGAAGAAGAAAATGCCAACCTCCTTAATGGCCGGGTCCAGAGCGCCAGCCATGTACGCAGCTCCCAGAGCAGCAGCGATAAAGGCGACGACTGCCGAGATGACGATGTACGTGCTAACCATGGTTGCGCTTGGGGTTAATGAAGAATAGGCGAGCTTGAAGTAGTATGTCGAAGACGGAGTGAAGATACGTTACGTGTGAGGTTTGATTTGATAAAACAGATAATACGAGTGCGAGTAAGGGGAATGTGAACAGGCAACGCACTATACATATGCTGTTCTCTCAACCTTTGCCTGGTCTTGACATGACGTTCATGCTCCTGTCCGCCACGTCTGAAATCAAGGTCAACAGCCAGCAAGTAATATTTCGCAATGCGTAGCAGAATTCTACCAATGCTACTGGTGTACCGATCTGACATGCATAGTATTCCTCAGCCTGAGAAATAAGACCAAGAATCAGACGATGAAAGCTGTGGCTTAATATGTAACATACGGGAGGGAACTGGAATGTTGTGACAGCGCCAAGGTTTGCCGTACTAGTCTACGCTTACTAGCTTTTGCTCGCACGCTGTCCGACATCAACCCTTTTCTTGAAATGGGCGATGCGTTGCCTAGTGGGAACATCATATATCTCTGGCGAAACTCCTTTTATGCCGGAATCCCAGACCCTGGATCTCGTTTGCGGGCCTTCCCCTATGTACTCTTGTCATTTCCATTTATCACTTGAAATACCTCATGCTCACCAGTCGCCATAGGCAAGAGAGCGATCGTCTTTGAAGCAAGTTCTATTCTCGGACAAACATTCCTCTGGTCATGGATTATGAGGGATATAATCTTCACCATAGTTGGGGTTGGAATCAATTACCAGAAGACTGAGAAATGTTTTTATACATGTGGTTCGATTCTCCGCTTTCGGAATCCTGTGAGGCTATGCTTCTGATGAAGAGCAACGCACTCTGTATACCGCATGCTCTTCTGCTACTAGTTTAGGAGGTAGATTCTGGAATACGATCTCATTCTCATCTCCCTAGAGCCTACCTTGCTAAAGCCAGGCAGGGGGAACAAATACACAGTCTCATCTGGAGACTTCCAAGATCATATGTCTAGCGTCACCATTGTCGAACCTAGCTTAGACGGCTTATATCTGTTACACAATCTGGACATGGCCGGAGACTACAGGTCTGTGACTGGTAGAAAAGTAATTGATCTGTACCACATCGCAGTGGAAATTCATGCAATCAGTCCATCCAGCTTCCCCGCGTGCAAGTCTTCATCTGTCTTGTCTCGTCTCGATATCTACCAATTCTCCAGTCGAGAAGTTTCAGAGCCGACAAGTGAAAGATTTGAGAGTTGATCTAGAAGCCCATCAACCTGGCCGCCTTCCCTGCAGTGACCAGCCTTGCACCCTTCACACAGTTCCATCTGGTGAGGACCTTTGCTCTCCCCCGCGAACTCTGGGCGGTCCTGCTCGACCCCCGACAAGTGAAAGATTTGAGAGTTGATCTAGAAGCCCATCAACCTGGCCGCCTTCCCTGCAGTGACCAGCCTTGCACCCTTCACACAGTTCCATCTGGTGAGGACCTTTGCTCTCCCCCGCGAACTCTGGGCGGTCCTGCTCGACCCCACGCCACTTCAGGAGACGATACGCGACCCGCCCTGCGTAGGAATCGTCCAGGACCGGGATGCTGAGCGCTCTGCAGGCCTGGCAACGTTGGTGGTACACTCTGGCGTTGTATCGCTGGCCCGCGTACATGCGAATCGTGATGGCGATCTTCTTGCTTGACCAAACTTTCGCGTGGCACTGTGGGCTACCGCAGTGGAACCGGCCCATGATGCTCGTGTCGTAGCTTCGGATACAGTCATTGTCGTTGTCGGCGTCGTGGAACGTGAATGGGTGGCCTTTGGCTTCAAGCAGGGGGGAGACGTCCTCGTGCAATGAGGGGAACATGGACCAAGCTGGCGTTGGTATTCGTTGCGGTTTTATTTTCGCCATGGCTGGAGGCAATGGCGATGTGAAGAAGAGGGATTTTGGATCATCTACGCCGAAAGGCGTGCCCAGTTTCGTGGGATAAGATATAAGATCTCTTACCTATACACTGATAGCTGTATTTGCTGCTACTATTCTGTATGATATACGAATACATCAAACTAGTAAATAAGGTACCCTAAGATGGTGCGGGAATATACAGGGCAGCATTGAACCGCAAGGCACTTTGCATATACGAGGTCGCACAAGACACTCATCATTACAGGTATGGCCTTAGACATTACGCTGTGCGTCACGGCTTTGTTGGCCATCATAAAAGAATGCTGTAGAAGGCCATATAGGGAGTCTATCAAGTCTGAGAAAGGTGGAGGTTAGGCGGTACGCGTCGTGCCGAGCGGCCCTTATACTATGCCTACTCACCTTTCGTCTGTTACATACCACTCTTATGCTGGTAGCCTCTTATGTAGCGTAACCTCTTGCAGTGTATGGAGCCCCCTCCTTACCTTGCTATTTCTTAGGCCTTATCACTGCAAGCTTCCAGGCTACTTAGTTTGCATCTCTTTCAGTAGCGACAAACGCCTGCGCCGACTTGCTTATACATATGCCTAGCGCTCTAACTTCATCCCTCGTCAATTTTACAAACAGCCAAGCCGTAAGTTTCAAGGTGGTTGTTGTGGAGGGAGAGAAGGCGGGTGGAGCTTCGCTTCTATAACCTCGCTTCGCTTACCTAGCTGCGAGGTGTAAATATAACAAAATCACACCACAATATTGAAAGATAAATTCCGATAATTCCGCGACTTGTTTGCAGCGATCATGCGCTAGTCAAAAGGTATTACGAGGATGGCAGTAATAGTATGTAGACCCAGCCTAAAGTGTACGGTCTCAGTAAAGATCCCGAGATATGAGCAGTTTTTGTGGGCAAGATTTACCAGTCTACATCTTCTATAGGAAACCACGAATAAAATCATTTTGGAATGTGCCACTGATCCACGGATGTGTGATAAATGCCTACCTGCACGTTAATATGGGATGAACTCGTGTATCTCTTGCCGTTTGCTCTCCCGCTTCCTGGCTCTACCCGGATCTCAACATCACATCAGACGGGCCATTACAAAACACGATATCTATGTTGAATCATGGTTCTGCGACGGAGTGCAGTATATCGCCAACACCGGTAACAGTCATACCATCGACTCAGGGTTCAGTCGCCTCTCCCACTCAGGTAGTCTACCTAGATCATACTTCATACAAAGTCCCACC
>JAENRP010000049.1:14316-48955 GCA_024741835.1 Diplocarpon mali | reverse complement strand
CCCCCCGGCACCCTCCCTAACCAAAGATGTGCCACCGACGGCTATATATGGATTTGCAAGCGCCCGTATCCGATACGAGTGTTTGTCAAGCGTGACTTCGGTACTGGGCCGCGGATAGACCTTGAGAACTGCTATATCACTTGGTGTTTGAGGGACAGTGATGACACCTAGTCTGAAATCTTGAGTAGGGAGGTTTTAGTGAACTCCGGTGATCTGATGTACTGTATTGGTGGGTATGGTACTGGGAATCATATTTTGTCTTAAATCATAAATCATGCCCTTTACCTTGATACCTCTTTTCAAGCCCCGAGACAAGTTGATCGAAGCCCCTCCGTCGGGATGGCTGGAGACAATCTTCGATCCGCATTCGGTATCTCAATCTGTGTTTATGGCTTGACTCTCATGTTTCGCTACTTTACTACTTACGATGTCCACGCTACCTAGCAGAGCAACTTCCAGCCACTCCGAAGAAGCTACCTTCCGTTTCTCTAAAGTATTGAGCTCTGATGAAGATAGCATTGAAGTCTCAACATACGATCGGCTTTTCCGATTTTGACATTAGAACTCTTAAATATTTTTGTTTCGAGGACTCGAAGAGGGGATGATTGTTACGAACCTCTCAATCTGCAGTGTTGACGTACAAAGCAGGGTCCGGTTTCCGGTCCCACGAACCAATCATCAGGATCCTGGATCTGATCTTGCTACACTGCAGATTGAAAAAATCAGGACATCCCATCTTGTCTGCCATACTCATGCTTCAAATAGACTGCGAAGTAGATAGGTGGCTGACCACAAGCGAATAACCGCTATTGCATGGTCTTTGACCTCCTTTTATCCTGTTTCTTGTAGGGATGGATGAGTGTGGCTTTGGCAGATTGACCCCCTCTACACCAATGAGGTATATTAACAAACTTGATGAAGACTGCTCCAGAAAGATATCAAACCGGACTTGCAATGGTATGATTCCAACAATGCATGATAAAGAAATCGCCACGTATTGACAAGCAGCGATGAGTACTCGCCTCGTCAAAGCTAGTAAATGAAAGTAAAACTGAGAATGATATATTCAGTCTTCGGGTATAGTCGACGCGCCAGAAAAGAAATTGTATACCACTACCATGCTGTGATGTCGTCGACTTCTGCCTCCCCGAAAGTGCTGTTTTTCGTTATGGCCCCGACACCTTCAGCGACAACGTCCTCCCGTCCCGGCGCCTCCATAATGTCAGGCAGAACTTCCCTCAAGAAATCTAGGATATGGCTGTTTACTTGCTCAAACTGCAGTAAGAAAGCGTCATGCCCCTCAGGGGAGTCAATCTTCCGCAGTCTCGCGTCAGGAATAGATGCGGCGAGTTCCTTCTGCTCGTCAAAGGTGAAAAGTCCATCGCTCTCGATACCAATAACCAAGGTTGGCTGCTGGATTTGAGCCAGAGCATCGGCTATAGGAGTTGTGGAATCTGACGACGCGCGATAGCGAGAGACGTCGTGCGTGTCGAGTTTCCGGGTTATGGCTATGTAGCAATTGCCGTCGAAACGCTTGACAAACTTCTCCCCTTGGTAGCGAAGATATGACTGTGCCGAGAAGTATGTTGAAGTTCCTCGCTTGCGCTCTGGAAAGGAGGTAGTTGAAGTGGGGGGAGATGAGGCGGTGGCGCCGTGAAATTGAGGGTCAGTAAAGTCGGACGTACTATTATTACAATCATCTTTGGTGGCGATGTTTGGAATCTCGGCAGAACTTCCCGGTCTCGATAGTGAAGAGCGTTGGGAACGGTGACCGTCGTTATGGATTGCTAGATGAATTTCAGAAGAAGTCGAAGGGCGTTGGTCTTGGTTGATGGTCTGCTGCTTAGACGCATCCGGGGTACTCCTTCCGAATCGTGCTTCGAATGAGTTGCGGCTTCGGTATGTAAGTAAAGCTGACATGCGGGCAGCTCCAAGACCAGCGTTTGGGGGTTCTGAGAATGGGTAGTATCCGTCTTCGTACTTTGGATCCGCGTAGATACTCTGTCTTTGCGCCTCTCCCCAACTGATGCCCCATGCGCTATGACGGCTGGATGTCGCAATCGGTACGATTGACCGGACGTAATCTTTGCCAAAGTATGCCCACTCCAATACTAGCATCCCCCCCATGGAACCTCCGATTACAGCAGAAATTTGTCGTACCCCTAACTCGTCCAGCAGAACCTTATGTAGACTATGAGCAATCAGTCTCTGATTCTTAAGCAGGAGCTTGAGTCATACTTGACATCATCCCGTATCGTAGTAAGGGGAAACTCTGGGCCATATCTCTCGTTTTTCTGGTCCCCATCCTTGCAAGTAACTGGACTTGCACTTCCATACGGACTTCCCAGACTGTTCATGCACACGACAAAAAACCTTGAGATATCAAATGCCCTCCCTGGCCCTCCGAGTAAAGGCCCCCACCAGTCACCGACATCTGCGCTGCCTGTCAATGCGTGGCAGATAACCATCGCATTGTCGCGATTTGGAGAGAGCTCTCCCCTCGTACTGTAGGCCAGCGGAACATTGTGCAGTGTTACGCCCGATTCAAGGGTAAATGAGGGGATGATTGCAATTGTTTGGTCTGGTATTAGGGCGGCAAAAGGGTTCTCGGGCTGCTGTTGCATTCTTTCTTAGACGTATTCAGTCGCGGCTCATCTTCGTCGGCATATCTGTGGACGACTACTGACCATATCTTGCAACGACAGTTGTATCTGCAGCATTTGCCTCCAGTTCGACCATTTTTGCGAGGTAGAAATAGCGTGTAATCGAGAGGAGGAGATATGCGATCGGCTGTGCCCGTATAGAAAGCTTCTTACCGTTATATCCGGTTATAAATCGGCTTGAATTTCGTCATCACAACGCAGTATATTTTTAACGCCCCTAGCCAAGACTCAGCCTCGTGTGGCTCCAAGTTTACTATGGTCCGTGCGCAATATAAAGCCTCATTCTGAGGCAATAGGTTTTGAGCCGCGTCTTATTGCTCCCACAGGACTTCACCAGCTTCCCGCATCACGATCTCGACATGTCTTCTTCGTACTGAGCCTTGATACTGATGAATCTCATCTCACCACGTCGCATTGCGCATCTTTCGTTTTACTAAATTCTTATATCTACGCCTTCAGGCCGGCAAGCTCAGTCGACGACGACAGCTCACGCCTTATGTACGGAAATTGATCGCAGATCACGAACCAGGTGCAGATGGCGCCTGCAAAGAGGAAGAGACTTGAGAAAGGCCCGTTTGATTCTGGCGAGGGCCGTCCATCACCGCACCGCCCGCAGAATACAAATCTCGGCCAGCATGACAGGGGACCCGAGATGCGCGATGGGAACAGAAGATCCAGTCGCGGAGGCCAAGGGGGATTAGGCAGAGGACGAGGTCGTAGGGACGATACTCGCGACAACCACAACTCGAACAAACTCAACCTCCAAAATACCGGTATAGTCACGCCGACAGGTCCCATGTCCCCACCACCTCCACGGACTGCGAGCGCAGCACCCACGCCCGTACAAACACCAATACCAACTCCCACTCTAGAGATTTCCAGTCCAGTGTCAAAATCAGAACCCGCGCCGTTCGATTACACGTTCATCACGGAAGACCGTCTCGCTGCCTGGGACACTGTGGGTCACCAAGAGGTAACGCAAAAGGGTAGAGAAGTTCTTGGAGACGAAGACTCGCATGATACAGCATTTATATTTCAAGAACTCATACGAGTGGCATTGGATGGAAGATTGGACGCGGCGGACGCTGGCAAATGTGTCAAGGATATACTTGAGCCCGATACAGCACCAGCAGATGGCCCGGTAGCAAGCTTCGATGCGCCTGCGATCCTTCTCGATAACCTCTCCATGATTCTTGAAGCAGAGGATGATACGAACAGCACAGCGCTCCGTTCGTTCCTCGTTGCAACTGGAGTGTCGCCTGTCTTGATGCGTCAAAAGCTCGACAACAAGGTTCTTCAAGACACCGGACTCACCAGAGAAACATTCAATCGCATGAGCATTCGTCAAGCTACTAACCAACTGTATAGACAGGCTAATTACAACCTTCTGCGAGAAGAGACAGAGGGGTACTCGAAGCTAATAACCGAACTTTTTACAACAAGCGCCAGGGAACCACCAACGAACGAAGTTGCGGAAGATGCTTTTGAAAGAGTTAAGGGGTTGATTGGCACGTTCGATCTAGATGTTGGGAGAGTTTTGGATATAACCCTAGATGTTTTTGCAGCGGTCTTGGTCAAACACTTCCGCTTCTTCATCAAGTTCTTAAGGGCCAGCTCTTGGTGGCCTAGGATTGGGGACTTGAAAGAAGAACAACATGAAGGTCTTCCCAACTGGGCTTTACCGAGCACATCTCATCATACGAATATGATAGAAGACACGGCCGAGGGCAAGGAAGTGCGCGTATCTAGAGATATTATTTTCTGGGAACGAGCTCGTGAGGTTGGCCTGGATGCTTTCTTCGAACTTGGAGGCAGACATCTTCTTGACAACGAAACTAGAAAACGTATTCTTGAAAGCAAAGGCAGCGGCGACAAGGATCTTGAAGGCGATCGTGAATGGATCGAACAGACTGGAACACTCCCACCATCCGGCAACCGTGTGGCGGCTCAACTCCTTGGTTTCAAGCTACGCTTCTACGCATCTGCAGCTCGCGATGACGATGATGTCCTCCCTCCAAATCTCATATACCTCACAGCACTACTCATCAAGATTGGCTTCATATCCTTGAGAGATCTATACCCGCATTTATGGCCCCTTGACGAAGAAATGCCAGCTGTGAGAGAAAAGAGGGCTGCAGAGCTAGCCGAAAAGGAAAGAATGACTCGACCTGGCGGCGGGAGTACAAATGCATTGGCCAATGCCGCGGCTTTGACTGATGATACTATTCCCGGTGGTGGCAGAGCTCGAGAAGCTGTACCATCCAAGTCTGACCTGGCAGCTAAAGCAACCAACGAGACTGATGGCAAGGCAGATGAGCCCCTCGATCAGAAGGCTCAATTGCTCACACATCTGTTGACCATCGGTGCTATTCCCGAGTCGCTATTTATCCTTGGTCGCTTCCCTTGGCTTCCCGAGGCATATCCTGAAATCTATCCTCTCCTGAATCGCATCTTGCTTCATTCCATCAAGGAGGTTTACGACCAGATCCGCCCTTTGCCGAGACCTGCGCACAGAGATGACGTAGCATGTAAAGCAAAAAAGGTTGTCGAAGCAGATCCAACTGGGAAAGGTCAGCACCGTTTCGTCGAATTACCTACTCGGAACATGCTCCGCTGGCCATTCGCGGACAAGTTCGATGCCAACGCCAATATTTCATATCGGTTTTACTGGGATGAATGGGCGGATGATATCCCCATGTGCCGAGACGTGGATGACCTTTTCACACTCTGCAACACATTCCTCAACTTCTCTGGTGTTAGTATCGGCAAAGACCCAGCCTTGTTATCAAAAATTGCCAGAATTGGGAATCACAGTCTAAGAAAGGATCGATCCCAGCACAACACTGGCCGTTGGCAAGAGCTACTGAAGCGATTGATTGTTCCCGCTCTGAGTCTGACAACTGCAAATGCGACTGTCGCCAATGAGGTGTATGATATGCTACAGATGTACCCGCTCTCTGTCAGATACTCCATCTATGCCGAATGGTTTGAAGGCGCTACGACACGCCTGCCAGCCATGAAGATTGCCTTTGCAAGGGCCAAGCTTGAAACCCTAAGCACCATGAAGCGAATCAGCAAAATCAACGTGGCACCTATGGCTCGAGCTCTGGCAAAGATTGCTTATGCTTGCCCGGGTGTTGTTTTCAACATTGCCTTGGCCCAGATTGAGGCGTATTCCAACTTGACCGAAGTCGTGGTCGAGTGTGCGAAGCAATTCACACCCTTGGGTTATGATGTACTTGTATGGTCACTCATGAGCTCTCTTGGTACAAAGGGTAGAAACCGAAACAATGCGGAATTTGCTCTTCTCCCAAGCCCTTGGCTCCTGGCTCTCTCGCGTTTCTCCGGGAAAGTCTATAAACGTTACAGTTTTATGGACCTCTCTCCAATACTTCGATATGTCACTGACCAGATTTATCGCGGAAACTCGACTGATTTGGTAATTCTGAAAGAGCTCATCGCTCAGATGTCCGGCATTGTGCCCGATACTGATTTCACAGACGCTCAGATTCTGGCTATGACTGGAGGGAAGGAGCTGAGAAAGCAGACGCTCATCAACCTGCAAGACAAGAGATTCGAGTCTACCAAGACGTCTAATAGACTCATGAGGGCCTTGACTCATACGAAGCTGGCTGGGGAGCTGCTGATTTCGATCGCACAATACCGACAAACAGCTATCTTCAAGGTCCCTGACGAAGACGCACATATAAAGCTGCTAGCAACAATTATTGACGATACCCAGGCAGCTCTATCCCAATACCTTGATCTGCTCCGAAGTAATCTTTCGGTTGAGGATTTCGACCGCTTTGTCCCTGGCATCCCTGAGCTCCTAGCAGATTTTGGCTTGCAACCAGCACTCGCGTTCATGATCGGACGACCCAGCCTGTCATATCTTCGGTCAACTGCAGCTTCTTCTGTCTTGAACGGCACAAACAAGGCTCTTCCAGCAGTGGCTGATCAGGAAAAGAAAGCCATTGATGCAGATGGCGATATAGGTATGGATGGCCAAAACGCAAATGGTGTAAATGGCGAGGAAAAGTCAGTCCTCATCAACGGTGGTGCAACGAAAGAAAACGCCCCAAAAGCAGACGCCCCAAAAGCAGACGCTAAGGAGCAAAGTCTTCCGATGGTCTCGGCGGACCCCTTAAGCGCCATTCTCGAGCCGATCATCGCAAGTGTCCAAACTGCTCTTCCAGAGGCCACCTTCAACAACATCACTCCGGAATTATACGTCACCTTCTGGGCGTCCACGCTAGGCGACTTGGTTCTTCCAAGTGCTAGTTATGAAGCCGAGATCTCACGACTCGTGTCCGAGCTCGCCGACATCAGCAGAGATCGTTCGGACATGAGCCGAACTGGAGTCACCATTAAGGACAAGAGGAAGGCGGTTATCAATGAGACTCGCGACAAATTGATTGCAGAGTTCAAGAGCTCCCTCAACGCTTTTGGCCAAAAGAAGACACGCTTGCTTCGAAACAAGGCGCTATGGTTCCGAGCTACTGTGAAACCCGAGGACGCAAGCAACGCAAGCGAGGCCTTTCTAGAGCAGTGCTTACTACCGCGCCTTCTTCTTTCCCACAGCGACGCCGAATACTGCTTCAGAATCATTAGATTCTTCCACGACAATGGTGTTCCATACTTCCGAACCCTATCACTATACATCCAGATATTCAAGCCCAATCGTCTTCGTGCGATGATGTTTACCTGCACCGTTCGCGAGGCCGAGAACCTGGGACGCTTCCTCAAGCTTATACTCGCAGATCTCAGCAGATGGCATGCAGATGCTGCAGTTTACGAAAAGGAGGCATGGGGAGCGGGGACAAACCTTCCTGGCTTTGCAAAGGCCCTTGACGAAAACGGCAGACCTAAAGGCTTTGTCAGCCACGAGGGTGATACAAGTACTTTTAAAAGCATTCTTTTTAGGATGCACAAGGGCTTAAATACAGCTCTCCGGGACTGTTTCGAAGGATCCGAATGGATGCATATCCGCAATGCTATAACGGTTCTAAAATGCGTTGTTCATGTTTTCCCTGCTATAAATTTCCAAGGCGCAAAGTTTCTGGAGTTGCTTGAAGGTATCGCGTCGCGTGAGAAGGGCGTTCGAGAGGATCTTGCGCTCACCGGAAATGCCGTTTTCGTTCAGCTAAAGAAGAGAGAGCCGAAATGGATGATGATACAGGCTTTTGGTCACATTGGTCAACTCGGCCAGAGCGTAGTGCGTCAAACATATTTTCTATTCCTAATACTAAGCTAACAAGTTCTAGCATGAGTCGAGTAACGTCAGTCATGCCAACAGCAAGCCGGCCATGAAATCTTTTCTGAAGCCTACTGCTGCAGAGTTCAAGCCCGCGCGAGCCAGGTCTTTCACATTGATCCATTTGATTTGTTTTTGCGCTGATTTTCTGTAGTTCTCTCGGAGTGCCCACTTCAAAGTCTCAATCTTCCGCCGATGTAGAAGATGGCGAAGTTGACGATGCCAAGACCTCTACTCGAAATGTATTAGAAATTCCTAAGCCCAGTACCATCGTCGACACCGCCCGGACCTCAAAGCGTTCCACTCCACCCGCACTGGCAATGGATTACAAGAAGTCGGAGATTTTGGATCGAAGAGAACAAATCAAGCTTCAACAGGCTCGTGATCAGGCAAAGGCTCATACGTCGACACCTCCGCACTCATCAGCACCGGCTCGGCCGGAGCCAAGCAGGAATCTAACACCCACCTCTTTACCAAGCCGTCCTGACGCGCCGTTTCCAAGTCGCGATTTGCTTGATAGACATCCGCGTCACGTTGATCGCAGAGACAGCAGAGACCCACGTTTGGTTGACTCTAGACTCGATCGTCCCAGACCTGGAGAAAGACTTCCAGAGAGACCTGGAGATAGACCCTTGGAAAGAGCTTTGGATCGACCTGGGGACAGAATGGTAGACAGAACTGGGGATAGGATGGGCGACAGGCTACGCGAATTCTCTGGAAATGACAGGCGTTCTAGTGGACCCGTAGCTCGAGAATTTGGCGGACTTCCAGGCCCTGATCGTGAGCGTGCGCGGCTGGATCCTATGCCTCGGTGGTCAGCAGAGCAAGCTCGAGAAAAGCTCGAAAGATCTGCCAACGCGCGAGAAGCTGACAATGGTCGCCTGTCTCGCGAGATGCCTCCGCCAAGACTGTCAGGAGTAGGTTTCGACCGTGGATCTCATGCAGTGCCTGATCGAATGCCACTGAATACGGAAAGGCAAGAGATGATCAATCCTGACCGAGCTGCTCTTATATCTGGGGACAGAGAAACTGCATCATCATCCCCTCGACGCGGCAGAGAAGACCTCATGGATAGGACTCTACTAAGACCACAATCGCCTAGAAGACACGGCGCAGACAAGGAACGCTCGGACCCCAGACGTGATGATTGGCAGCCACGAATCGGCTCATCGGATATGTATAACTCTCCACGGACTCGTGTGGAAGACGCTCAACCACCTCCAGCCGGGCCACGAAGTGATCGACCGGCGGAGCGAGAACGAGGTAACCTCAATGAGAGACTCAACTTCCAACCGATGCAACAACCTCTTTCCAGAACTGTTGATCTAGATCATGGGAGATTAAACTCTATGTCCAGACCACAGCAGTCGGATCCCAATTTTGGTCGCTTAACAGCATCAACCTCGGATATTCCCTCTGGACCTCGTGATAGGAATAGCCGTGGCGGCTGGATGGGGAGCGGACAATCATTTTCGCGACATGATGGAAGACCTAGAGACATGCCTCGTCCTCTAACTCCCGAAAAGCAGCCTCCTCCCATTGGCCCATCAGCTCGTTTCCAGAGACACTCTTTTTCTGGACAAGTTGATCCGATACCAGCTCCAGGCCCCCCTGTTTCCTCCAACTCGCCAGTGGCTGTATCTCCTGTGACCGTGGTTCATCCAGATCGACTGAAGCACTTAGGAGGCTCTGTTACCCAGCAGTCCATACATTCTCCGCAAATGCAGCAACTGCAGACTCCAGTTCAAGTGCCGGCTGTGGCAATTCATCCCGACCGACTGAGGGTATTCGGAAACGAAGATTCACTCAACTCACAGCCTCAATCCGAGATTCACAGTGGTCATTCAAGACCCACTCTTCCTCCTGTAGTAACCTCAGGCCCACCATCAGGGCCTAAAGGAGCCCAATCTAGCCCTGTACATGCTGGTCCCAATGGATTTGCTGCTCCCACTGGTCCCGCTTCCGCAACTGAACGTGCCGCACGAGGAGGTAGGCGGCAGCTTGCTGGCATCAATACCATGCTGCAACAAGCGGGTCAGCAAACCACGCCTGATCGTATGAACGTACGTGGTCGTGGCGGAAGACTTTCTGGTATGGGTCCCGACACGCCCATTTCCGGCCCCTCAACTCCATTCATTCCGGTCCCTCCACCATCCGGACCTCCTATCCGAGCAGAGTCTACAAGAGATGTGGGTAGAGATCTAGTAAATCCTGCTCGTGCTGATCTGATTACTGGGCCTGAAGCACTGAGCAAAGACCATGAGCAAGATCGCTACGCACGAAGAGAGCGATCTAACCGCAGCCATCGGGAATCTAGGAGCCCAGGACGCGAGCGCGACACGAAGCGTGCTGCTCCTGAAGACGAGCCGTTCCCGAGAAGCGATTATCGCGACCGCAGTGACCGCAGAGTCGTCGAACGAGAATCAGAGAAGGAAAGACATCAGGGCATATCATCGCCCGTGGCGCCAAGGGATTTGATGGCTGGTCGAGAAAGCACAGCTGGCAGAGACAGTGGGAGAGACTACGAGCGGGTAAATCGGGACAGGGAGAGCGGCCGCCGCGATGGTCGTGAGCGAGATCCCTCGCGCGACCAGAACGCAAGTGGATGGGCTGTCGAGCGCGGAGACCGTGGAAACGAGAGGTCTGGTTCCGGTCGAGGCAGCAGAGACACTCGGAGCGGAGATATGAAAAGCGAGGATCAACGTCGAGAGTCTCGCGGAAGCAGAGATGAAAATGGCGGAGGTCGTAAGCGTCGCAGCGATGAGGGCGGGTCAGATCCGAGAGGCCATGAGAAGCGACTGCGCAGATAGAATGAAGGATCGAGACGGGCTTGTATCTAGCCGGGTCCAGGCTCTTGTACGATCGTAGGAGGTTTCTTTCTAGTTTTCTAATTTTTGCAAAAGATAAATCAGAAGCATCGGGAGGCGTTTGCACTGTTGTAGTACTCCATGGCGAATCTGTGGCAGCACTGTGAATTACATATGCATGATACATTCTGTTACAAGAGTCAAGCTCCCATAGATTCTCCCCTCAGGTTTTTCCGTCTGGGTCCTATACTTTGTCCCACCTCTTGCAAGTGCAGCTAGCACAGCAATGAATTGCAGCCGTTCTGGTGCAGTCACTTTCCTACCCCTGAAAGGCAGAGGGTAGAATGACAGAGTAGCCCTCAGGCACGTGAGCTTACGTAATCAGTAGGGATGGACATACTCCTACACAATTTCGCTACCCCTCGTAACCGTCTTGTCTTTTTCTTTTTCTTTGGCATCATCGTGCGGCTTCACGGCCGGCAGGGTCTGGAACAGCTGCCAGCTCAGTTGCTTCTTTTGTATGCCTCTTTAATCGGGCAGGGAGTTTCTCTTTTCTTTTCTTCTCAAGGAACACTAATATTACCGCATTATGAGTTGCCAAAGTGGTCTTGCATGAGTCCGTGTGCCGAGTGGCAGCCGGCGACGCCTTGCAGTTCTACTTCATTCCTTGTAATCCATACTCTTTGTTGTGCAATGATGGTCACTCAGGACTGGAGTTCATGCTGCAGATTGTATTAATTGGCGTTTTTCGATCTACGAGTCTTCGTCTGCTCGCATGGCATATCGGTGTCTCTACTTGTAATCCACCGATGCGTTTGGATCCCGACGCCAAGAAGATCTACCATTCGATATTTCCTGCTTTTTCTTTTTCCTGCGCAAGGGGCCTTTTGGGATGCTTTGTCTTACAACAGGTGCATGGAAGCGAAGATCTTCTCATGCTCGTCATTTTGGGCGTCCGGAAGCCGGTGCTTTTGATCTTTATATGGGTACTCTTTTGATTACAGTATGTGCTGTCCAGGCTTGCGGGATGCTTCTCGACGTGTCACTTCACAGTCAGGAGCGGTGGCGTGTTAGGTGCATGCGGAGATTCGGGAGTCATTAAGCTCTATTCTGCGTTGGCGTACAGGGCGCGCGAGGAGCTATCATTATCTTTACTTTGTATTACATTATGCAGTCCATCCCAGACTATAAGTAGATATAACAGAACGGCCCCGCAAGTGTAGACATGGCGTCTCCGATGGTGATGTTGGGCGCGTTGACTCCCAGGGTGATGGGGTCGTCGAGCCGGCCGGGCCTGCTGGCCGGGCTGTTGTTCAGCGTGATGGTGCCGCCGATAGCGTTCTGGCGCGCGCCGAGGTCCTGGTTCTGCCAGATCCACCATGTGCGGTCGATCTGGGCGTGATGAAGCCAGAAGGCAGGATCTCCGGGCGAGGCGAAGATGTCGCCGGACGGGTCGCCGGCCATGGTGAAGTGGCCAGCCGTGTGCACGCCGTAGAAGCCGCGATCGAAGTCACCCTGCATGACGGTCTGGAAGGATTCGATGTCGGTGTTTTGCGTGATGAGAGAGGTCGATTGGGCGTCGGTACTCCAGCGCGACGAGGCCCACGAGGTTATGTCCCGACGGAGACACCGGGGGTTGTAGGCTGAGCTGGAGGAGCTGCTGACAACTCCTTTGGCGGCGAGCGTTGGGGAGACAGGCCCAAGGTTGACCTTCATGCTGGGAGGAAAAGGTCAGTCCCAACTTGGTCTCCCCCAAGCAATAGGCTTACTTCTTGAATGGCCCTTCCATCACACATCCACCGCCAGCTCCCGCTGGTAAGCAGTTCAAGCCGCTTGGGAGGGCGTTTGTGCAATTATGCGGCTCGTACTCTCCGTTGCCTCCCATGGAAAACGGCGAGCCATCAAAGACAGGGGACTTCACTGGGTCGAAGGCGGTTTTGCCCCAGTTCTGCGAGGTAGTGTCAGACTCTTGTGGATGGAAAATGCCTATAGGTGGCAGAGGACCAGCTGCGAGCAAAGTTTCCTCCCCGCGGCAGTAGTTCAAAGAGCGAAACTTACCCAGTACTGCTGGAGGGTTAGCGCATATCGCAGCAATTATGTCCAGGAGACGTACTGGTTGATACCCCCTGTATCCACACTCATTTCTCAGAGCCTGTTCGTAGGTCCAGGTAAAGTACCTGTGCCACGAGAGAAAATTTGCCTATGCAAAAGATAAGCATGTTAACCTCATGATTTGGACAGATGTCATACCGTCCCATGAATCGTCAGAGTCTGTTCGATATGGGTCCAAACAAAGTCGTCGTATCTATCCTCCGTCAGCATGGTTCAATTCTGCGCTGAGAGAACCATCACCTCGATCTTGCTCCAGGAACCAGAGTCTGGTTTGTCCTTGCAGGTTTCGATTGCAGGCAGAGCACAGCATCTGTGTACTCCTTGCGCTGTGAACGAGAAAGTGATGACCTGGTCGAGTGTTAATGCTCGGAAATCCACAGGCTTCAAGGCAGGGGTCCAACTTACCATTCTCTCCGTATGACCGCGTTGCGAAGATTGCAGCCTCCTCGCGGCCCCGAGAAGAAATGTCTGAACTGTTCGATTCCGAGGCTGAAGAGACCCCGGGTAGCCAGCCAATCAGAGCTCGTAGTTGAAGCAGGAGTGAAGTCTGCTGCTGTTGTTGCTGGGAGTGTGAGAAGCTGCAGCAGCACGAGCATAAACACAGCTGAAGCAGAGGTAAGCATAGCGACTCCGAGCAATCGCCTGGACTGGCGCCTTGGAACGGGGTGAATCTCGAGCTCTTTCAATTCGAAACGCAAGAAGTCATGTCATGTGCACTCCCATTCCCAGCACCCGTCAGACGAGGCTCCGTGAAGTATTTGAGCAACGTGGCACCCTGGCTCCGGAGAGGGTGGTTACGAAGTCTCGGTACCGGTTATTGGAGTTGGGTCTGAGTTCAACAAGGAGCCAAATGCTCCGGCACGGTAAGGGCTGACGCCAGCCACGCCACCGGAGATGGAGCTGGAATACAAGACTGGCTGAAGTCCAAGTCAAAACGCTCTCCGGTAGGAGGTAGCAAGGATGGTGGCTTTCTTTGCTTTCTCCCTCCATGGCTGGATTGATTAAGTTCCAGAAGTGGTCAGTAATAGTAGATCCTAGCGTGTTGTAACCATGACAGACGGAAAATAAACCGGCACTTCTATCTGTGAAACCATGCTCTCTCTGCTGTGTAGTCAGCCCCCTTGAATCAATGAGAAGTAGCACTAAACATGGACCGAAGGTCTACAGCATGCTCTCGAGTAGGGGCCAGCTCTTCCTAGCTAGCCTGTTGCACAGCCAAGGTGATGGTGGAAAGTTTCAAGAAGAAAGGCTGCTTAGATTTGCTTTGGAAGACGACTGGCGAAGACTCCACTTGTGTTCCAGTCTCCAGACGACTGTCAGCTCACCTAGGGGGGAGGTTGATATACACGCATATCCGTACGAGGCCATTTGCGACTCCCGCCTCGTCTCTCATCCTTTCGATATCTGATCCCATACGACCGATGCGCTCCTTCCGGCGACCCTCTCCCCCCTATTCGTTTTCCCGAAGACGACTGGAACTCGGGACGCGGCCTCGGAACACGCCTTATTTCTTTTTCGAAAAGGTGTGCACTTTAAGATCGGATGGGCTAGGCGAGTTCCTTGCGGAAATGTCGCACCCAGAACCTCGGAATCTGACTGCTCTGGATCCGCCCGATCTCGCGTCATACCAGGTGCTGCGGCTTGGTTTTCCCCTTGCTGATGCTGCTGGGTGGTAGGACCAATGCAGGGAGGGCATGTCGTGCCCGCGTCCCCCGAGTGTCTGGTTGGCTTACGTTATCCTGGACTGTGGACCGTACGCATGCTGTGTCCTCGCCCGTAGCACAGGAATGAGCAGTCTCCTCTCGTCGGCGCTCCAGCGAGATTGGCTGCCCGCGGATCTGCGCGTATTTCACGATCATCCGGGGCGAGAGGCTGCAGAGCAGAGTGTTGCGCAATTTCAGAAGGTTGCGGAGGAGCGGCCCGGCTCGCTGGGTGCTTTGGAAGATGCAGATGCAGCAGATGCAGTAGATGCAGGCTCGGTCGCTCAAGAGCCTCTCAGCTGGTTGGATCAGGGCAGAACCCCGGGTCTTTGGCTGGTCTCGTTACTGTACTCTCCCTTTTTTTCCTTTCGGTGGGCTGCAAATGTGGACCGTTGATCCCGGGGGGGTTGGCGAGTTTTCAGTAGGTCCAAGGCCATGTGCGAAATAGATATGCCCAAATTTGCAGCCCACTGTCCAAGGGGGCACTGCATTGTACAGTTAGACTATACCCGTGACTAGAGAGTCGCCCTGCCCGCACAGTCAATACACCTCTCCTGTGGCCAAGAAATAAATACAACAATTAGCCGGGATGTCCGAAGCGAGGGTCAACAAAGAAGGCCGGTTCGCTGCCTTAATTATCAGAGTCTCAATCAACCACTCGGCAAGCAGGCCGAAAGCCAATCTGCAATTGATTGTATCATCCCAGAGCAATCCCCTCGAGAAAGAGATTGTGTCGACTTTGGAATGCTACCTTGGTTAAAAAAAGAATCAAGGACAAAGGTATCACTTATGATAAGCCCAATCAGCAGTATATTTTGTGTCTAAGCGTTGACCTGGTCTGCAGCCTCTTTTATGACTGACAGGGTAAGCCTTGATTTAGGAAAAAGCAAGGGGAGGAAAAGCCCTCCATCAGCGTCCACCTGATAGATCACCCGTCATGCAAAGCATTTGTTTCTCTACCAAGTCGCAATCCTCACAGTCTTTACCCTCCAAAGCAGGTAAACACTTTTCACGAGTTCGATTTTCTCTCTCAGGTGCGCATCATGCTTCCAGTCGGCTTGGTTCTACTGTCTCCATTGCATGTGAATGGTTCTCAATCCGTAGCAAGCCAGAATCTTTCATCATCGTTTTCAAGCTTTGGCAGATCAGTCCCTCTAAGCCTTCAATTCTGTGTTTCTCGATCGACTCATATATGCGCTCAGACGTGTCAAGTGGTACTGCTCACCAGACGCAGTAGCCAATGTGGTGGCCCAAGCACCCTTGGCCTGCTGCCTCAAAGCTCTAAGCGAGCTCAAACAATAGGTTCGGCCTGCGCGTTACTGGATGGACTTTGTTACCACGCACAAGACAGATAGCGACGACAAGAAGCACGCCTTGCATATCCTTCAGTCCAACGTGTACGAAATGAAAAATCATTCGATGTTGCAGGACATATCTCAGCACAATGCGGGAGCATGTTATCTGGATTCTTGCAAGAGAGCAAAAAGGATGAAAGATCGACGAGACAAACCGCATATAGAGGCCAGAGGCAAACCCGGAAGAGCTGCAGAGCGATTCAAACCCTGCCACTTCTTCCGGTATAGATTATCCTCTCCGGCCTCACAGCACTGTCGTACGAGTAGCTACTACACTAGCGACTTTGGGCCCAATCAAAAAACCCCCAATGACCTCGGTCGACTGGACGACATCCTAGGGGCGTATCTTTTCAGCTTTGCTTTTGACTAATCTAAATTTACAAGTGATATTACAAGATGTTTCTTATTTATGAAGCGAGCTTGTATCTCGCTGCGTGGCGGATACAGCGCAGATCTTAATAGCCGGCTAACTGACGTGTGGCACCTTGTCAACGAACATATACGGCCTTTAGACTTGTCTCTAATTCTCGGCTACAGGTGGTTTCTCATGTCTATACCTACATCTCCTGCGTCTTACCAACTTAGTCCATCTTCATACCTGATTTTTTTCTTATCGAAGCGAATCAGGGACAGCGGGCTCTTGCTCAGAGGCTATTGAAACACTCACGGTGCTCAAGCTAAAATCACCTTCACCTTCAAGATGGATACGATGATACCTGCTGGCACAGGTGCTGCCGATCGTTCCACCAACGCCCCCTCGATACTCGCCATCAATGGGGCATTCTGTGGGCTCGCAGTTGCTATTGTGGCCGTGAGGATGTTCGTGAGGGCGATGATGTTGAAAGCAGTCGGCAAAGACGACTGGCTGATCCTGGGTGCCGTGGTAAGTCCCCATCTTCTCGTCGTCAGCCCGCTTTGAGCAAGGTGAGAGGAGACCCTCCTCCACTGATGGCGACGCACTAGCTAGAGGCCAGCTCGTGGCATTCGCGAACCGGAGCCGGCGCGCATCTACCCAATTTCGGCGTTCTGGCCACGAGGCCGCTCACTACTGACGTTCTTACAGATATGCGGCATTGGTGTGTTCGCCTGCTACATTGGGGAATGCGCAAATGGCAAAGGGATGCACACGGCTTCGCTCCGGCCTCGCGAGATTGTGATGATCTTGCACTGGCAATACTTCCACTCGGTAATTGTCACGGTCGGCATCTCGCTCGTCAAGCTGTCGGTGGCGTTTTTTCTGCTGCGATTGGTACCTGCGAAGAGCTACAGAATATTTCTCTACTGTGTTGTTGGTATGTCGCTCCCGACTTCGCAGAAGTGATTCGAGTATGTAGAGCTAACGAAGTTCTTGTAGCTTTTCTGGTTGCATTTACCTTTTCGAGTGCGGGCGTAAGTGTTGTTTCGTCGTCACATCTACGGAACCCCTAAAAACCTTGGGAATCATTCTTTTTCAGACTCGAAAAGGTATAGAGCCTCTACTGATAATCAGCAGACCATCTTATTCTCCTGCATACCCATACGCGCGAACTGGGATAGGGCCGGTGAGCCTGATGCGAAGTGCTTCAGCACCAACACCTTCACGTATATTGGCATGTCCAATAGTGGTAAGTGCCTCCGAGCCGATGACAGTGCTAGACTGACTCTTGACAGTCGTGAACATCCTCACAGATGTGCTGTTCGCTTCACTGCCAATTCCGATCGTTTGGAACCTCCAAGTCAACATCCGAACGAAAATCTCGCTAATCATGATCATGTCGCTTGGATACTTGTGCGCTCTATTCTCGTCCCTTTGCAAAATAGCAAATCGGAAATGCTAACGCCGGCTCACAGTGCTTGCGCCTGCTCAATCGTCAAGACGAAGATCCAAGCCAACGTTTTCAACGACCGTGATTCCTACCGCAACGACAGCTACTTCGTCTGGAACAGCCTCGAGCTCTACATAGGCATATTAGCCGCCTCTCTGCCAACCCTCCGAGCACTCTTCAAATCCGTGCTCGATTTTCGGTCCTGTATAAAGGGCTCTTCGGACCAGCGGCAGCGCAAATACTACATGCACGAGGAGGGGGTTGGGATGACACCGCTGTCAAAGGAGAACCCGCACAACGTCAAGATCACCACGAAGGGGCAGCCGCCGACGCTGAATCAGGCGACCCGTAGCCTTCCGAAGAGGACTTCGAGGCAGAGTCTGTATGGAGCGCCGCGGGCGCAGAGCGAGGAGGAGCTTCCGAGCCAGGGCGACTCGGATAGCCTCGACGATATGTTGGCGGCGCCAGGAATGAGAAAGAACTGCATCACGAAGACGATACAGGTCAGCGTAGAGAGATGAGCTATTCTCGTAGGAGAGCCTGGAGACACCGACATGTACACTTCTCCATAAAAGCATCACAGAATCCTCCGGCGTTCGGCATGTAACTAGATGCATACATGAGATATCCGAAATTTGGGACGGACGAACGACGCAGTACAGGCGGGAGTTTTAGTCCTGGACGTTCGGTCGGCGTTTCTTGGGTATGGAGTGTCTAGTCTGTTGGTCGAGGCTTTATCACCATAATATATCGGCGGTGTTTCGGGGGTGCCAAAATTCGAGTTGTGGCGGGCTTCAGCTCGGGTTTTCTTGGCGTGGCAGAGAAGCATCATAGCGTTGGAAAAGTCCTAACTTGAAAAACAACCGGAAGATAAAGTTCATTTCCTTCGACGAACATTGCGCGTCAGTCAAGCGAGGCGATATGTATCGATCAGGATCTCTGGAAGGCTCCTTTCTACAGATGTAGCGCAGTAGAATGTCCAGATTGCCAGCTGGATAGAACCATGCCTCGCGTTTCCAGCTCTTTCAAACACAAGGTTTCTTCTCGCATCTAAGGACTTTGAAATTCAAGTGTGCGATATGTAGCTTCTTCCACCGAGCTGATGCCAGTATATCTCGCTCTCACAACCACGACCAAGAACACTGTGAATCCCGCCGTCAACAGTATAATGCCGGCTGCTGCTGCGACGGCGCCGTACCGATCCCGGTAAGCCCAGATGCCTCTCGTCCGGAGCAGCTCTTGAGACTCGATGTCGCGCTCACCCCGCTCATTTTTGGTCTGCTGGGCCGTCAATTGGGTTGTGCTTCCGAAGTCTCACGTCGAGATAGCAGGTACGAGATGGCAACGGAAGCAACCTACAGATTCCTGCGCATTGAGCCTACATTCCAGATGAGCGACTCTCGCCATGAGCTGGAGTACCAGAGTATCCCTGGCGGAACTGTTGTAGTCGCGACTCGTAGCCCCGCTGGAACTCGTCCCTCCCCAGAGGCTTACTCCGTCGTCACCCTCGACTTCTGTGCTTGCTTGAGAGTCCCGCGACCAGGTGGTCGTTCGCCGACGGCTGGGGGTGTATGTGTATGTGGATTCCCTCTCGTCGTTGGGGTCAGTGAGGCTGCTGGGTCGTGAGCCGGACGAGAGAGAGGGGCTGCTGTTGTCGGCCGAGTCTCCCGCCAGGTACTCGGCAATTGGCGATTTCATTGAAACCTGTGATGAGGATGAGCTACATTCTCGTGCTTTGAGAGTCGGCACAGGGTAAGGTGTGGAAGTAAGGCCGCGGCATTCTGGCGGGGTGGACAATCAACTGGTAACTCGCAGCAGGAGAAATGGATCTTTTAGGGGAAGATGGTTTACCCACTCCTTGGTACGGCTGCGAAGTCATCGTGTCGCGGTTCGGCGAGCTGGTCATCTCGGGTCTGTTCCTCGGCGCCGCTCCACACCCAGCGTCCGAGTCCATTCAACTCCACAGCAGCCCCAGATGAGAATTACGAGCATAGATGTCTTTCCAGGAACTGAAGTGATACTTATCAGGTATCGTCGGAAAGAAGATGAGGCTACGTGAGAACAGCCCGGATGATGTTTCTGTCAGGCGGGGCTTGTCACCAATACACAGCCACGTTCTGTGCCGCAGCGCCGTCAGCATCAAGCCTCCATTCCACTGCTGGGTGTTGTAACACCATAGCGACATGGTTGCTTTCTATCGGACGGGATGATTTTCAGCGTGTTTTCTCGTTACAGCGAGAGTTTAGGCAGACGTTTCCGTACCTTGTCTCGCTTATGAAAAGGGGTATCGTGGAGTGTGGCCAAGGCTAAAGCTTTGAAAGTGATATGTAGAGAGATTATATCTGGAGAGGGTTGATGAGCTGTCCGAAGTCTTGGGATTCTGGAGAGTAATGGCCACGAGACTCGAACAAACCCAAAATACTTGCATGAGAGAGGGAAGCCTCTGATTATGGGAGAGGCCTCCGGGTGTGCCAAGATATACTTATTTAGCGAACAGCTTCTGGCTAAGTAGACAAATACTTCTAGATCGAAGCCTCCTCGGAACCAATTTCCGTGTATTCCAAGAACATATTTTCCTTCGGTGAGCGTGAGACGAGATCACCGCCGATAGCTTTTCTCTCCCAAAACCCCTTGCCTCCTAGCTGCTATCAAGCACTAGAGGAATGGCAATAAGAACATGGCGATTTTTGAGACTTGGAGTCGTTTGCACCTTTTGTTAGCTGGTGTATTCTGTAGTATTGTTGTAGAGCTCTGAAAAGGCGTTTGATCACGAGTACAAGACAGTAGAAATCCAAACAATGACGACAGGAGTTTCCTTGCTGCCAAGTAATTAATTGACGGTGAGTTTTTCAATCTTTGACAAGAGCAACTTATTGTCTACGATAGGCAGTTCCGGAATGACTATCAATGACTTGCTTTTAGAAATCGGCTTTGCCAGACTTGAGCTCGTGAGGTGCGGCCTTCTTCCAACGTGGCCAGAGTAATGGAGTCCGAGTCTGGCGCGCTTCATTCGCGGTAACTAGCAATATTTATAGAGATTTTCAGCACCGGTCTTGACTGTAGCACGCTTACTGTTCCTCGCGTGGCAGCTTAAGCGGGAGAATCTAAGTCAGGGACCTCTCGACTTACGAACTAATGAAGCTAGACACTACCGTTAGCAGGACAGGATTTACTTATTCCGCACTGGATTTGAATATTTAGGTGAGGACATGTATAAATTCTCAAGCTAGTATAGTTAGAGTACTTCTTTGGCTTCGGATCATTCAAGTCAGGTATACGACGAGTTTCGAGTACTGCCTGTATACACCGGACAGACCGCGCACGTTAAGTACCCCCAAGAGTATCGGAAGGAGTTGGATCAGGCACTATATTTAAGCAACTTCTGCCTTATACGAGTTCGCTTTTAGCCTAGATAAACACCGTAATGGCCCCGGCCTGACTAGGAGAAGCGGACGTGCCATCACGAGACACGATATATGGAAGAAAGACGCATACATTCTGGGCGGAGCTTCTCTCCTGTTGAAATACTCCTACTCTTTGACTAAGCTAGTCCTCAATCCTAATCCTCCTCCGAGTGGTGGTTCACAAGATACTTTCTCGTGTTGTTGCGAACCGTGATCTCGAGTAAGGAGTTGAAGACCTTGAATGGCGACATAGGCTTCGCAATTGAAAATCCATTATTCTCTGATGGTCTGGACCTTGCAATAGATTATAAGGAAGTTGGTGTATTACGTTGAAAGGAGTTTATAGAGATGGGAATGGTGATCGAGGAGACTTTGGAGGGTGAACGAGCAGTAGTAGAGTATCTGGTTGTGTTTGAATTTTAAATAGCTTCGCTTGCAGTTTTTGGAGACAAAGCTTGTCAGCGACTGGGAGAAATTCTTTCATATAAGAAGCCAATTCATAACAAGGTATAAAAAGCGCTGTCAATTTCTGTATATCAGAAAGACGATTGAGTTGTTGTGGCTGAACAATGCTTGCTAAAAATAAACCGCAGGAATTTGTTAAGTGATACCTACTTATTTGGATAGCGTTATAACTATGTTCTAGATAAATGGCCAAAGTTGCGTGCCCCTCAAATCACCACGCGTTTCTCCCATTGAATGTCACGTGATCCAGTAACAGAAGGCACCTCTACTGAAGAGACAGTTGCAATCGTCAAGATCGCAGATTATACAGGGGAGAGAACGGTGCAAGCTTTCTGATCAGATCTCGACGTGCGTTGAAAATGATTCATGCTCAGCCAAACAATCGCGAACAACATTACCTGAACCAATCTAAAAAATGGCAACAATATGAAACTCGACAGCAACTCGAGCGCGGTAGTGCAGGCCAGCCGTCAATTATCTACCCATGCAAAGCCTGCTTCAGGAACGTAGCTATAGCTATGCTTCCCAGTCCGCAAGAGAAGTCTGATAATTCCAAGAATTCAGCTTGAATTTCCAAGAGACCAGGTACGGGGCAAGACGTGTGAGAGGAGGATTTCAATTTTGATTGCTTCACTGCTCAAGCTGATCTTGAATCCTTGCAGACCGATTGAGCTGCTACCAAGTATTACAAGACCTGGATGTGTAGTTGAAGAAGCAAACATTTCAAGAGGAGCTGTTATGTGGGTAGGTACGCCTTCAGGGTGAGCTAAGTAGCATTGATAGCAGTGGTTCCTCGCCTCCTAGGAGTGTCCTGTGATAAAGTGATCAAGTCCCCTTCGCTGACCTTGATACATCATTCTTCTGGAGCATTTACGTTTTATTCCGCAGCATATCTGGGTTTTGCATTCCCTCTGAAGTCTGCTAGACTACACAGTACATTCACAAGGTTTCAGGTAGCTGTGAAAGGTAATCAGTGTAGTCGGCTCTGGTTGTTGGAAGGTGAAACTTAACAGAGGGCACTATAGCTCACTTGTGAAACTACTTTACAAAGCAAGGGCAGCGAGGAAGAGAGTTTGATTAGGGTATAGTAGATGCAATGAGGAAGCACCGGAGTATTGGAATCCGGTGCAGGATGATCATCATTCCTGGAAAGGAATAGCCCGGAAAGAAGGCGATAGGTTGATGGCCGTCTATTGTAAAGAATATATTAACACAACAAAAGAGACGCCTCCTACGATCGTTCGAAGATATTACATCAGGCAGCTCCTGAGTGACTCCAGGCTTTGAAGGTTTTTTGACAATATGAACTTGGACAACGCTACCACTGAGAATATTCGGTAAATGTTGGTACGAGGTATCAGGGGAGCCGATATTTGAGTGCACAGAAGCATTTTTCAGCTTGGAGATACTCTCCTGTAGAGATAGCCCCCCGCCTCCCTCGGCTAACTAGGCTAGGTCATGGCTTTTTCCTCCGGATGGTTGTTCCCAATATCAAAAGAGCTCGGGAAACCAGCGTATTGGAATACATGGCCGCCAAATATCTTGGACCGCAGAACGAATGACAAAAAATATTGACCGCGGCCTGCGAGCTGAGACTCATTGGTGGTTTTGAGCCCAGGGAGTAAAAGACAATAGCGACAATGAAATACAAGCAGGTCGGAGCTATATCGCATGGTAGCTAGGAATAGCTCCTTGATTTTACGTTTGGTGCAAGAAGCTACGCGGGGAGGAAACGGGGAGGAAACGCGCAGGGCGGGAAGCGAAAGGAGACATTCTAGTAGGACGGTTGATTTGAATTCAAGGCTGAGATTCTGCGAAAGGGGCGAGCGGAAATTCTAGAAGCTAGAGCCTGAGATTGGAAAATGGTTGAGACAGTGGTATTGGGAGTGATGAGCTCTTTGGCGGCGATTGCTCTTGTATTATTATTTGCTATCGCTTAAACATATATAAAGGTACTACCACGTTATTGTTAAGCGTCTTGTAAGCTTTGGCAACCCAAGACGCTTGCTTAAAACCTTTTCAACTACGTAGATGAAATCATTTTCTATATTGTTTTAAAATGTAATTGTTATAAGCTATAGTATATTAGTAAAGATCCGTCCTACACTTTCTATTAGTGTTTGAAATGAAGCATTAAGACTAGGTAGCAGATAGCACAACAAAGAGTCTAAGCAGCAGTCGATTCGCGCCCTCAAGATCGCTGCTACGAACGGCAAATGAAAACAGAGCAAGAGGAAGAGAAAGCGCAAGTATATAAGTTCATAACGCGAATAGTTGCTAATTGTCAATTAAATAGTTTGCAAAGCTAATCGCTAAGCGTAAAGGAAACCGATAACGCAAAAGTAAGAGGCAAGAAGGAACAAGAAAGGTGAATATGAGCTGTGGATTAGCCGGATCTGAGTATTTGATGAAAAGATGCAGAGACCTCCTACGCCAGGTCGACAAGACAGCACTCGCTTAAACGACAAAAAGGCCAGAGGATTGAGAATGTCAATTCTACTGTTATTGTTTCTCCCAGCTCCGTGTTGATCCCCTTATGTATCTAGAAAGAATATCCTTGAGAAATATATTTTTTTATGTCTAGCGCCGTGCACGTTAATTACTGGCTCTGCTCTCTATGGTTTTCTTTTATAGGGTTCTGAGGTTGCGGTTCGCTAGGAGAGAGACGGGCGCTTGGTAGTCTGTGATGTGTTTCACCCGTCTGGAGATGATGTCGTAGTTTACGAGGTGATATAACAGAGAACATGGGTAGAGGTAGTAGTACTCTTCCTCATCCGAGCTTTGTGGTATTTGCGATCCCCCTACCGTATTTCAAACTCCTCCAGGCCAACGCCCATCTCCAAGCCCTCCCCATCCATCAGGCCATGCACGTAGCACTCTCCCACACATACCCACCATCCTCGCACCCATCTCAGCACAACCGGCACGCTACACCCGTGCAGCACGACCACCACGTCCCCCTCCACCGCCGCCATGGGCGCCAGCCCAACCCACCCGTGCGTGCCACTGACGAGAAACTTGCGGTTCCAGATCACGCTCTGCACGCGCTGCAGGAAATCGACCACCAGCGAGGATCCCGCTTCGCAGGCCGCGATGAGACGGTTGGTGTTGACATCCCCGTTCGGCGTGCTCTCCGCCAGGCAGTACAGGAAGGCGCGGTGATACCAGGAGGGCGCGTTCGAGCCGTTCGGCCCGCGGTCTGCGACGAGCGTGCGCCAGAAGGCGTCGGGCACGATGTCCAGCTCGTCGGAGATGATGCAGGAGCCGAGCTGCAGCCACTCGTACAGGATGATGCCTTCCGACGCCCTGGGGCCGAGTCGCGCGATCGTGTCGAGGCGGACGCCGGTCACGTGCAGAGCTTTGGCCTGCGATGGGAGGTCGGCGACGCGGTAGGCGGCCTGCGTGTTGTTGGCTGCGTGGTAGGGTTTGAGAGAGGGCGTGCCGACGAGGCAGTCGGCGTCGGTGCGCTCGCAGACGTTGCTGTCCAAGGGGGGTTGCAGCTGGGACTGGAGGGGCCGGATCCAGCTTGGTAGAGGGACGTCTTTTTCGGGGACGGACGCGGCCCAGCGCCGGCATATGATATCGAGAGAGCGGGATTCCTTGACTACGTGCAGGAAGAAGTCTTGGTACACTTCCAGCGTGCTCTTCTCGTAGTCTATTCGGAGGGTCTCGTCGACGGAGCTGCTGTGCCCGGTGTCGAGGAGCCTGGGCCCGTCTTTGGCGAGTGCGAGGACAGAGTAGATCCTGTCACGTGGGTCGCCAGAGGAAAGCTCGGTGAGGTCCGAGACGAGGGCTTCGAGCGTGAGGAGGCGCTGGATGGTGCCCCGGCCCGCCGGGCTGGAACCGCGGCGCAGGGCGTTGGTCGTGACGTCGATAAAACGCTCGACCATCGTGATCTTGCGGTCCGTCAGCTCCCGCGCGTTCTTCTTCTTGCTGCGGAAGAGCGAGGAGATGTGCCTCCGGCAGGAGAGGAAGATGGTCACGGCGTCGACGAAGTCAGCGTAGTGGATTGCTGGGGCGCCGCAGTGGAGGGTGACGTTCTGGGCGATGGCGACTTCTTGGACGAGCCACAGACGGCTGAAGACGTTATTCTTGAGGAGGGAGAGAAAGGCGACCCATTTGTCGAGCACGTTCTCGTCTTGTACGAGCTTGTCAATCCCGCCCAGGTCGATGATTTGGGGGATGAAGTTCAAGGCGGTTTTGTAGCTGGGATCATCCCCAAGCCAGAAGCAAAGGTTCTCTGCGTTGTAGAAGATGGATCTCTTCAAAGCTATCTGCTGATTCTTCTCGTCGAGGTCGCTATGATTGATACACAAGGCGTTGACCCAGAAGGATCTCTTCTCAGTCGGATGGCGGAGGCTTCGGAGCGCCGAGTGAAGAATACTCCTTATCAAGATTCGATGGGACCTGGGCGGTTGTTGGTTGTCCAGCAGCTCAACCTCGAGTGAGGTCTGTTGCTGCGTTTCATTGCCCCCCCCCCAGAGATACGAGATGGCTTCGTACCTGGGGGGTGAATGAACCGTGGCGGTTTCGAACGAACATCTGACTTGGTCGTCTTTCCGGCCTGGTTCGAGACGCAAGATCCGGAATTCGCCTGCCTCCAGGGGCAAGTATACCGCTGCTGGCGGCTGGTCTGTCTTGCCCGCAGACGCCGGCTCGGGCGTCTCTCGTACGGGGTCTCTTGACGTTCCGCGTCGCTCCCTCTTCATCTTCTGCGGGATCTTCGTCCTCGTCGGTCTCGAGTAGACGGCATCGTCCTCGGAGCTCTCGTCATCATCACTCGCTGCCCGCTTCGACTCCGACCTATCACGCGCCGCTGGGGCCTTGGGGCGACGAGCAGGTTTAGACAAGTTCTTGCCCCGGGTCCGCGTATTCAACTCGGGCTCCGAGCAATCAAGCTGCGCGGGGCGATGCTGAAGACACCGATTGCATTTCTGGGGCCAGACGCGATCTTCGGGGAAGCACTTGGACCTGTCAGCCTGGCTCGACTCGTGATATCACGCGCATACGGACCTTTTTCCTGGCCTCGCGGCAATGTCTGCACTTCCACAGATTCAACTTGCGGCGCTTCTCGCCCCTCTCGTGGCCGTCTCCATCCGAGCCACTGTTCTGCTCCTCGATGATGTTACTGCGCGACGGCCACGGTCCGCGGGGCGGAGCTGCGTTCGAGTTCTCGCGTAGTCGCGGATCCAGCGACGACTCTCCCATCGTGTTGTGGTCGCGATGCTGCAACTGTCGTCGCTTTGCTATGCGCGCCGACCAACCGAGGCTGAGTCGGTGGCGGGGCGGGCGCTGGCAAATTTGGTCGCCGCTGCGCGGGGGGCGGCGCGCGACATTTTCGAGTCGAGACGTGACCACGGGCGGGGAGGAGAGGGCGCGCGCTACCAGATGAGACCAAATCTGCCGCGGACACGGCGCCGTGCAAGCAGATTTGGAGAGCGGGGAGTAGCCAAATGACACGGTGCAGCGGCGCGCAAGCAAAACGTCCGAGTGCCAGGTACGCAGAGTACAATATTGCAACAGGTGCATAGCTTCAAGCATTTCCAACATGGCTACTTACGTGACTCTCCACAGAAAGAGAGCTTAACAGAGTCGGTAGCTGTGCGCCTGTGGAGTAGCACGGTGTGCCTCCATTCCCCGTCAGTTGCAATGAGTTTGCCCTCTGATGCTGCCCCTGCTCAGAGAAACGAGCCGAGCAGATGGTGTCGCGCGGGCTGGTCTCGTGCTAACCGCACTCCGCGGCTTGATACCTGCGCGCGCGTTCAAATCTGCCATCTTCCCGCTGCCATGGTCTCGACGTCCTCCTCGTACATCCCAACCTCTCAAGCCCTTCACACTCAACTCAATCCCCTCCATATCCTACGCAGCCGATCCAATTACCTCAATCTTGACCATGCAGCCCATTTCAGAAACCTGTTCCTCGCCCCACATTTGGCCAACCGCAGCCCCACGCAAGCAGGAGACACCAAAGAGGGTCGGGCGCAGGAAAATATGGTGTCATTCTGACTCGCTTCCCGCACCGGGGTGGCAGTGCCGAGCAGTGCCTTTTGGCTGGCGGCGCAGGCAGAGTGACGGCAGATTTGGAGTCTCCTACCCTCAAAAGGCGTGTGCTCCTGGCCTCGATCCTTCTGTCGTCGCAAGCAACGGTATCAAGTCGCCGCCGTCGCCTCATACCCCTCAGCGATCCAAAGAGAAAGATATCAGCGCCACACGCACGAGATGTCTCGATCCCCGACCGCCGGCGAGCTCTCGCGCTACAACAACAGCACGAGCGTCGGTTCGTCCCAACCATTCTTTGCTGTCTGCATCTTTAACACATCTCCGCCACAGCAGGTCTCACGCAGCATGATTCCACTCAGACCGCAAACAACGCGCATATTGCCGAGCACAATCTCGGTGCGTGGCTTTCCTCTCTCCTCCTCCCCCCACGGCACGACTCACACCCCGCAGCGGCCACCAGCACTCGCACCGGCCAAGGGGAGCACGACGACCAAACCTCCTCCTACGCACCCTATGCCCTCTCCTCCAAAGACTGGCTGCTGTTCAACTCCTCGCTGCCCGCGATCGAGTATGAGACGGACCGCTTCTTCGAGGATGCCGACGCTTGCGTCGGCACCTCTCCCGCGGCCTCGACCCCCGACGCCAGAAGCTCCGGCGGTGCCGCACTCCTGGATCTGAGCGATCTTCACGAGGAGCTGCGTGTCTTGGACTCGCGCGAGGAGCACTGCACCGGCCGCTTGGCGCCCGAGAGACCGCTGCAAGACGAGGGGGAGCGGGAGGACGAGGACGAGGACGAGGAAGAGCAAGAGCAGGAAGATCTCTTGTATGACTGGGCCTGGGATTATCAGCGCCACGAGTGGATCGCGACGAAGTTCGAGGGGGAGCCCTACACCACTGCCCGTCGACCGCCACGGCCGCAGCGGTAGCTCTTCTCTCTCGGTGCTGCGAAATGATGATGGAGTTGTTACACCTGGGAAATCCCGGCGTTCTGGGAGGGGATATGTACCATGTGAGCGTGCTGGTCCAGCAGACCAGGCTTGCTGGACAGCGCTGGATCCGGATGTGGGCTGCGATGAAGACTGGTTGACCAGCGTGTTGCGATATACTGTGCCTCTACTTTGCCGCTGGGAAGAAGCGAGCGTTGTTTGCTGCGCTGCTTTATAGACGATATCAAGATACCAAGATACATTCCACCTTCACCCCTGCATTGTTCACTGATCACCTCCCTCGCTACCCCTCTCTTCTCCTCGCCACGCTTGCCGTGCTATCCCTGCTGTGCAAGGAATCTCCCCCTCTACCGCTCCTTTGCAGCGGAGAAGGTCCTTCCTCACCCCTTCATATATCGCAAGTCGAGGGGAGCTGGTTCCGCGGTATGCTGTGTATCTCGGGCTATGATTTACCAGCACGTGTTCCTGCGCCTCAGCGATGGTGGGGATGTCGTGCCGTGCCTGTGCATCGGAGCTGTTAGAATATACAAGGATTGGCTTATGTAATCGTACCTTGTATATATACTCCTGCAGCCCCATACAACTCAGAATCTACACCTTCAGATCCTGTCAGGAGCAATAGGTCGTTGGGATTGAAGCAGAGGGGTCGCGTGCCACGGACGGGGTCGTCGATGTCTGCCGGGTACTCGTTGCCTGCCGTCGACACTCCGAGCCGCGCCCGCTTGTCCGACGCGCGGGAGTTGACGATGTCGCTTTACGTGGCTTGGCTTGGTGAGATGCTGCGGTAGGCAGAGGGGCTATCTTGGCCTCTCTTGTATAGCTGTCTTTCTCAACTTTGAACTTTATACGTCCGGGCTTTAATCTAGCTACTTATCAGATACTAATAAGTTCGCTTAATATCGCTGTACTTACTTGGCTTGGTGAAATGCCATATTAGGTCGAGGGTCTTTCTTAGCATCTCTTTTACAATCGCTTATCCTTATATAGAACTCTCTAAGTCTTAGCTTTAGTCTAACCACTTATCTTATACTGAAAAGTTGACTTGACCCCGCCTTACCTAGTTTGGTCAAGTACTTTGACAAACAAAGAGTCTCTCCCAGCATCTCTTGTATAGCGTCTTATCCCCGCTTCTGATGCTATAAAGCTAAGCTTCAATCCAACTGCTCAACCTACGCGAAGGAGTTGACTCTACGTCGCCTTACTTCACTTGACTTGATCAGATCTTTAGCCAGCAGAGGGTCTATCCCAGCTGCAACGACGCGGAGGCGCTCTAAGCGAGTACAGCACGGGAGCAAGTACGGAGGCGAAGAGGATATTCAGAGGTCTCCTGCGAAGGAAACGGACAAGTTGGAGAGCTCCTCTGGTGCGGAGTCCTCCCCATTGAAATACATGAATCCAGCCTGCCTGCGTACGGTATCTGACGCCCCTCCGGAATCGTATCCGAAGCTTCACCAGTTCCAAAGACCTGGTTCGCGAAAGCTCCCTGTCTCTTTCTTGTTTCCCTTGATCTCCTAATTGGACTACAGAGTTTGGGCTTGTGGGAAGCTAGCTCGAGCTCGTTGTTACGAGAGTACTCTAAATAAGGCGTGAGAGACGTTTATCTCGACGAATCAGATAACCGTTCGAGGAGAAGGTTAGGTAGAGAGATAAGAGATCACTTCTTCCTGTTCCTATCTAGAGCTCTGTGAGGAGAGAAAACAGAGCCAGTGTAGGGATACAGTGATCTCAGTCACGTGCGGGAGAATACGGGCGTGAAGCTAGTGGCACGGGCCAGCCTTGGCATATGCAGGGATGCTCGAGTACTAACTCACTCTCTCGCTCTCTTACCTTCTTGTTCTCTCCTTCTAACCGATCATCATCAACGAATACAACAAACCTTGAATCGATTCATCTCAGCCTGCACACCTTGTGGCACCAACAGTATCACCACCCACCTCGCTGCCAGAGGCCATCATGGAACGGGAGTCGAGACATCTGCAGCCTCGCAGAGAAGCAGGGCTACGAGGCACGGGTTGGAGAAAGGGAGCTCCCAGACTGCACGGGTTTCATGATGGCTGATGACTGCATGGTGGTTGGAATTCAAGTGCGAGAATCACCACGCCGCTCCCGGAGATGTCTAGACCTGCTTTCCTACGTCTGACGAGGCTCGAGAAACATTTGTTTGGTCAAGACAGAAATAGTAACGACTATGGACAGAGGCGTGGTCATACGTGGTCCGACTCTTTTGCTTGTATGAGTCCCGAGGATTTTACTCCTGACAGTATTCGCCCGATAGCCTGTGAGTCCCCTCCGATTGAACATTATGTATTGGTTACTTTGGTTGTGTGATGAGAGGGGGCGTCGGAATGGAAGAGGGGTCGAGTTGACAGAGGTGTCACAGGAACAGAAGGCTGAGATTGGAAAAAAGCATCGATTGACCGATTGGGAAGGGTAATGAGGCCCGGCGAACCCAGATAGACCAAGGGCGAGAAGAGTCTGCAGTGCTTCTGATGAACCCGTGTGTTCTGCTGAGTCTGTCGTCATCCGCGGACACACGCTCGCACGAGATGAACCCTATCACAGGGATACACACAAGCACCCCACAATCGACGCCGTAGTTACCGCAGCGCCCGGGGGTCTGAACTGCACGAGGGCTGGGGAAGTGGCATCTACGTGTGTCCGTGCTGGCCAGCCTAACTCCCGATCTCCTAGTCGGCCCCCTCGGCTGCGTTCACCGGGGACATCTCGCGGCCCCGCCACGTCCGGGAGCGGATTTCCCTCGCGTGCGACGCCTCGCTCTCGCCCATCAGGCGCGTCTTTGCCTCGGCCCACACGGAGCCCCTGCTTCGGCGGAGTCGCCAGTTGGAGCGCCAGTCACCGTACTGTCAGCCGCGTCAGCCGCGGGGGGAAGAGGGGGAGGCGGAGGCGGAGGGGAGCACTCACGCGCGGGAACTGGATGAGCCAGCGGCGGGCCGCGTACGGGATCTGCAGCTGGTTCGCGCCGGTCCGGAACTCCATGTGGGTGGCGAAGATGGTGATGAGGAAGCCGGCGAAGGCGCCGGCGGCGAAGACGGGGAGGACGACCGCGGGCAGCTCCCAGCTGGGGATCCGCCGCACCGCGCCGTTGGCGAGCCGCGAGGGCACCATGGGCAGGACGACCAGGAAGCCGTGCACGGCGATGAAGAAGACGGCGCAGGCCCCACGGACGAGGTCGTGCCGCAGCATCTTGTAGTGCCAGGTCGGCGCGGGCGGCGAGTCGGAGAGCGGCGTGTTCTCGGGGATGTCGCCGTCGAAGTCGGTCTTGTTCTCCTGCAGCCGCGTCCGGAGGGAGAAGAGGCCGAAGCCGAGGGCGACTGGGGCACGGGGACGTCAGCGGGGGGCGACACGGGATGCGAACGGGCGGGCGGACCTACTCCCCATGACCGAGTGGCCGTACGTGAACAGGTTGATGACGAAGCTGAGCCCCTCGGTCGAGCCGAGGCCGGTGGCGGTGACGGTGATGCACGTCGCCAGCCCGTGCAGCACCAGCCCGCCCGTCGGCGTCCCGGCGCTGTCCCGGAGGCGGCCGTAGGTCGAGGAGGCCGCGAAGAAGCTGCTGCCGGGGATCAGATGGTCGTTGGCCATCTCCCGCTTGACTGCGGCGGCGTCAGGCCCGCGACACGGCTGCGACTCGGGGGCGCCGGCTTACCTCTGCCGTTGGTGAAGATGACGCCGACCAGGTTGCCCAGGGCGGAGAGGGCAATGGCAGCACCGATGCCCCGGCGCGTGGTGGTGCGGCCGGAGCGGGCAGGCTCGCGGTGGAACGACTGTTCCGGAGGGGGGGATCAGGGTCAGCGGCGCCGAGGCAGAGCGGCGAGGAGCCGGGACTTACGTGGAGGGCCATGTCGTACGCCACCGAGTCTCCTCGGGCGACGCTGGTCTGGATGTCGGCGTTGCTGAGGAGCAAGAACTGCGGGCGGGTGTGAGCGTGACGTCGTGCTCGTGGCGGGGGAGGCCAGCACCCACGAAGACCAGGTTGAAGGCGATGTAGAGCACGCTGACCTAGAGCGCGCGCCGAGTCAGCATGCGCGGGGGGGATGGGGAACTCGGCCCGGGGGAGAAGGGGAACTCGGCCCGAGAACTCGGCCGCGGACGCACCAGCCCGACCGCCCACAGGGCCCCTTTCTTCAGCTTCCTCCGCTTGGCCCTCTCGCCGCCTTCAATGTCGGCCGTGATGTAGTCTTGCGCGGAGAAGCGTCAGCATCAGCATCGGCGTCGACGTCGGCACACGCAGGGGCGCCCGGCTTACTTGCGTTCTCCCAGCCCTGGTAGCTGTACAGCACCAGGAACATGGCCAGGGCCACGTTGACGGACGAGTCGGTCGCCGTCCCCCCGGCCGCGAGGTCCGCCGCCGCCAGCTTCCGCCAGTCGTGCGCGCCGCGGACACCGCCCAGGCGGCGCTCGTGCGCGAGGCCGGCGCCGCTGGCGACGACGAGGATGGTCAGCAGCAGCACCTTGTAGCCCGCCAGCCCAAAGTTGCTCCACACGCCGATGTCGATCAGGCGGTAGTGCAAGAGGCAGATCGCCACCACCACCCAGCACGCGATGAACTTGAGCTGCCACGCGTCGGCGGCCGTGGTGGCGGTGTCCTCGGCCGTGAAGTCCGCCCCGGCCAGCGAGATGTACTTGGCGAAGTTCAACGCGTTGCCGGTGGAGGTCGAGAAGGCAACGAAGAACCAGGCAAACGAGGTCGCCGTCACCAGCGCCGGCCGCGGGAATATCTTGGTGATCTAGCGCGCCAGAGGTCAGCCGGATCTCCGCCGCCGCCGCCGCCGCCGCCACGGGTGCTCACGTAGGTGAACTCGCCGCCCGTGAAGGGCCAGGCCAGGCCGTACTCGAGGTAGACGAGCATGCTGTCGCCGTCAGCGCGCGGAAGCAGACCGCGTCCGGGGGGGCCACGGCCCTGGCTCACCTGACGAAGGAGTAGACCGCGCCAAACAGCCACAGGAGCAAGGCGCCATACTTGCTCCCGACGAGAACCACCACCGAGGCTGGCGTGCTGTGCCCGAGCATTAGCGGTCACGTCGCGCAAGTCCAGCCGGCCGGGAGAGCTGGCGACGGCCACACTGACGTGAAAATGCCCGTTCCGATCATCTTGTTGATAATCAGACATGCGATATCCCACGTGTCCAGGTAGCCCGTCGCCTCGGGAACCTCCTCGTCCTGGGCATCCGGATACTTGATGTTGGGGCCGCGCGGGACTCGCCCGTCAGCGCTCGCGGTCATGGTCTGGCCGCTCTTTGTTTTGTTTTGATCTTGGGCGACGGGCGGGCTTAGCGAGGGCTGGCTTGGAAGGGCCGAGAGTCGGGCCGAGAGTCGGGGACGGGGATGGGGACGGAGAGGGGGACGGAGAGGAAGACGAGCGGGCTGCCAGCTCTCATATGTCTTCCATCTCAGCGGTATGTGTGTGGCTGCGCGCTGATTTGGATGAGGCTTGTCACCGGCAAGCCTCCCGTCCCCGTCTGACCACGATGCACCGAAGCAATCGAGGCTGGGAACGCCACGGCGGCTGCAGCATCCCCGGCCGTTCCACGTGCGCGACGCCACTCGACGACGGCGTCTCAGCACTGCAACCCGACTCCCGATCAGAGCATGGCGAGCGCCGGATGGAGATGTGCGCCGGATCCCGCGGGGTCTCGGGGCGACGTCTGCACCGTCGCCAGCGCGGCCGTGGCACGAGTTGGGACTACGACCGAGGGGGATCTGAAGCCCGATATTGCTTGCAGGGGTGGGGGTTTTCAGCTCGGCGGCGAGGGGCACGCATTCGGACGGACCCCACGCCCGCAAGTGGTGCGAGGCATCCCACGCTCGCCCAAAACGCACGCATCAGGCGGCGGCCTGGGAGCAACGGATCGGGGGTGATGGACTGCTGCTATCTCGGGGATATGTCTGCGAGAAAGCTGAGCAGTCCAGCATTCCGCGGGGAGGGACAGGGAGAGAGGCGGCGATCCTCATCCGAGCACGAGCTCGAGTCCTACGGTGGGCCACGACAGGGCCGCGGTTGACGACGACAGGGCCGCGGTTGACGGGCGGAGGAGGGGAGGGTTGACTGGACATCGGGGACCTGTCGCTAGACCGCCTCAGCGCTGGGCTCGTGGCTGAGAGGGGG
>JAENRP010000049.1:0-10701 GCA_024741835.1 Diplocarpon mali | reverse complement strand
TTTCGTCTGTTCGTTCATCGATCTATCCACTCGTCCATCCACTCACCGGCCGACTGCGCCGCTCTGTCTGAAGGTCTGAAGGTCTGACATCTTGCCAGTGTAAGAGAAGCAAAGAGCAAAAAAGCAAGAGAGGTGGAAAGCAAACAAACGAAAGGCGAAGAAAGCAAAGAAGAAAAGAAGAAAGGAAAAAAAGGAAACTGGCTCGACGTAGATCAGCCATCCATCCACCTCCTATATAAGAGACGAACGAGATTCGAATCCGACTCACGGACTCTCTCCTAGTCGCGGTTTCCCGAGAATCAATACGCGCTCCGGCCGGCAGCCGATCTCCTGCGCCGGGACGTTGACGATTTTCCCGATTTCCATTCCCATTTCCATCCTCCCCGTCACCATTCCTCCTCTCCCCCCCTCCCCTCGATCCTCCAGCCCCGCCCAGCCTTTTAATCTTGCACTCTGGCAATTTTCCAATTCCACACATGTACCCGGCGTCCTCTAAGCCTCAAGCCTCAACACCCAACATCCAAGATCCAGCTTCCCAGAGGCGCACAAGGGACAAGGGCGTGTTCCCAGTTCCCCTTTATTTCCACATGTCTACATCTTCATCTATACTCACATGTATGTTCACATGTATGTTCACATGTATGTTCACATGTATGTTCACATGCGCAGCCCTGTACACGGCCTGACCTCGTGGCCTGTCGTCTAGGTCCGAGGTGGACCTGGGCACCCGACGACCTGTGCCGACGCGACTAGAGGATAGAGGATAGAGGATAGAGGATAGAGGATAGAGGATAGAGGATAGAGGATAGAGGATAGAGGATAGAGGATAGAGGATAGAGGATGCATGGTAGATGGGAGATGGGAGATGGGAGATGTTGAGTACTGAACAGCCGATATCTGATGGCCGATAGCTGTAGTAGTAGTAGTAGTAGTAGTAGCAGTAGTAGTAGTAGTAGTAGTAGTAGTAGTAGTAGCAATATTACTAATTCTGATGCACAGACACGTCCTTTGTCTTGAGCTGCCCGCAGAAGACGTCGATACACGCGCGCACACAAAACATACATATCGACCGCCCCCTTTTCTTTTCTTTGCAGCCAGAGCATCTCGTTGGCACGAAGCCGCCGGTCTTGCGACTGGAGCTTCGAGAAAGTCACCTGCCCTGCCTTACCTGGGTGGGCGTAGACTTGAGCGCGACTGAGCCGGTCGCGCAGGGGGGGAAACTCGTGGTTGGAGTGGGAGAAGCGTCACCGTGAGAGCAACGGGACGGCAGTTGGCAGTGCCGCGCTCCTCGGCCGGTCTAGTGTTTTCTAACCAGTACTTCTCTCACCACAGCCAACAGCGGGACAGAAGGAAAAACCCGTAGTTGGTCGTGACATCTAGGTAGTACTCAAATCTCCAAAGAAACTCTACCTATTCCTGCGAACGCCATTATTCCGTCTCGTCATTTCCATATCCGCCCACAATTTCTGACACTCATCAAGTGTGCTCCAGAACAAAGTCGCATCTACTGCTCGTCAGCCCACCTCCCACGGGAGAGATCTGACAGGAGGCTAACCTTGATACCGCCCCACCCTCAACCTCGCCTCCTCATACTTGATATACTTATCCGGCTCGGGGATATTGACCATCACCGCCCCATTCCTGGCTTGGAGATCAATCTTGTCCAGCGATAGCCTCGACTTCGACTTTAGCACAATCGGATTCCGCGTCTGTGCGCCGTCGACATCCGGGACGATGATTTGCGGGAGCCCGGCTTTGAAGAGGTAGAGGGTACGCCGGGTTATGATCGCGACGTGGATGGTGGGAACGCGGTCAAAGGCTACTTGGCTGCCACCTGCGGACAGACTAAATCCTCTCCGCTTGGGGAGCGAGCTGATATCTACGTCAGACCCTAGATAGCGAGGGAGTCAGCGTTCGCTCCATCAGGGTTGTATCGGCTAGAGACGTGTGTTTGGAGGATCGCGAAAGTAAGACGATTTCCTTGTTACAGATTTGGAGAAGAGCTTCTTGGTCTATATATTCTGGGCTATGTCTCTTCCCAAACTTGCGGTTCGGTGGGATGATTTCGCCGTCTTGGAGGGCTGCGGAGAAACTAAAACGAAATTAGATGTCTGTGATCAGTACTGGAGATGAGAGAGCCGAACTTTGACACAACATATTGCCCCGTCAGGGCTGCTTGAAATGAGAAAGCATCTGACAGACATTAACTTACAGACCCTGGCTTTGCAGGAGCAGAGATGATACCTTGGGCGTTGACAAATAGCAATGCAGCACAGCTGTTCAGCCCATTTGTTACCGGCACGATTGTGTAGCAACACGGCATCAGCTCTTCATCCAGCTGTGCCTCGTCTTTATCCGCCGGCGTTTCGGCCATCATATCAACAGGTTTAGCATCACTGGGAGGGTGGCCGAAATAATCAATGATGACGCCTGTTTGACGCATACTGGATGTGTGACTGACTGCAATTGCAATCCATCAGTGACCGTCTCCAATCAGCCGGTTCAGACATCTCCTGCGCATCTCTGGAACTCACTGGGTTCTTGCTGCCTCTGAATGTACTGCGACCGACCATAATGCCAAAGGAGTAGCATCTGCATCTGTCGGTTGACCAGTCTCTGCATCAAGATGACGCATCTGGTGGGTTCGGGAGAGCCCTGAGTGACATAGTAACATAATCTTGCAAGTGTCAGCTGCTGCAAGCGACGACCACGCCCAATGCTGTGAAGCAACGACAACCTACATCTGGTTGAACGATCTGGGAAGGGAGTCCCAGAGGACTCCATTCCTTGCCTGCTGCCAGATATCGGACCGTCCCTGAGCTGGAAGGTTTTTCGTCGGAAGCCGATCAGCCGCCGAATTGGCTTTCTCGCACAGCCGTCCTAGCGTTTCCTGGACTTCTACTGCCTTCGGCCTTTGCTTAGTTTCCGATATCACAGACAACATCTGATTGACCAATGTGAAGAAGTCGTTTCCCGCAAAAGCCTCAAGCCAGAGGTCTTTCTTTCCATCGTAACCGGGATCACCTCTGCCTTTAATTTCGGACTGAAGATGCTCGTGTTGCTCGGCCACTGATGGTTTGACCACTCGTGATTCGTCGAGGTAAAATGTAGTAACGATTCCCCTACTCCCAGCGTCCACGTCATCCTGTCGTCGTGCATTCCTGTAATCGAGGAAGCCTTGCCTGCCGGCAGGCTGCTTGATGTGGAATGTGATGAGCTCAGAGAAGATGCCGCCAAGTGACCATATGTCGAAATTGTAATTGTTCTTCTTTTTTGCGCCCTTGTCGTACGTGGAGAAGTTATGTTCGGGAGGTCCGTAATTGAAAAATACCCGATCCAAGTCGACGCCCGAGCTTGAGTCTTCCAAAGAGGCTTTTCGAAATTTCGATTGACCAAAGTCAGAGATCATCACGACCCCATTCCGTATCAGTATGTTTTCCGGCTTCAGGTCAAAATGGAATGCAATGCTGGGAGATACAATGTCGTTTCCTGTTGTCGACAGATATGACTCGTGCAGGAATGCGAGACCACCTGCAATGCCTTCCATTTGTCGCCACATGAACCTTGGTGTGATTTTCGCCTGATCCGTTTCTCCTCGGAGGTACTTTGCAAGAGTACTTTCAGCAAAAGGGAATATGATGAAGTAGATGTCGCCGTGCTCATAGCCAGCCAAGGCTTCCATGATGTGCTTTCGCCATTTGGCCCATCGTTCCGTACTCTGAGAAGTCCCTTTACGATATATTCTGAGCAGGTTGTTGAACTCGTCCATTCCCGAGGCGACGTTTGCCTTTATAAACACTTTGCGAGCAAATTTTTGGGGCTGAGAAAATCAGGAGCATCAGATTCGCAACTAGGAGATATTTCGGCAAGCCTACTTACATCGAAGATTTCGTAGCCTCTGCCAGCATACCCAGGCAGGAAATTAAAACTGTACACGGTCCCGTAGGCTCCCCTCCCTTCTTCCTGAAGCTCTACTATGGGGAGAGCTTCGTCGGGCCCAAGCTTCACTGAGTGATGCCAGACCTCGAATTGTTTGAGGTGAAACATATACTGGTCCCGTATGATTTCGTCTATGGCAATATGGCTGCTGTCAGGAGTTGGGACTTGTAGCGCAGAAATAAACCTCAAATTCTCACGTTCTAGCCCACCGTCTGTGAGGCATTTTCCCTCCTTCTGAAAATGGCAGATCAACCCTGACCTGTACAGGCATATCAAAAGGGCAAACGTAGTAGCAAATTTCCCAGTCAGGCTTTCTTTGTCGAAATGTCGAGACTCGCCGATGATCCTGGAGTGGTTGTAACATCTGGAGCAGCCACAATGGAAAGCCTTCTCCGCGGTATTATCCTCAAGCAGTATCCTCTTCACCTCCTGGACCGGAAATATAGTTGTAGGGCCACCTCCACGATTGCTGTAGCTTGGACGCACTCCAGCCTTGACCAGCTTGTCCCTGGCCGCTTCGCAAGGTGGCTGGTTGAATTCCAGGGACAAACTCGAAGCTCGAGGATTCGCACTAGAGCCTGAATTGCTGGCGACAGGCTTCCTCAAGGCTTGGGACGCGGCAGATGAGCTTTTGCTACGAAAGTCTTCTGGTGTGGGTTCCACCGGGCTCCGGTGCTGCCAAGTCAAGTCGCGATCTCTTCTAGGAACCATATGTTTATGCAGGTCGGTGGCAGCCCGCACTGGTTGATTGAAGCTCCGCAGCGCTCTTCCCTCATGGCTTCTCGAAGATGCTGGTCTGTCGAGATGCCGAGTATGATTGTTCGACGCAAATTCAGGCGATGCTTTGAGTGCAGCAATATCATCGTCATCAGAAAGTTCATCGTAAAGGTCCCTCAAGGATAAGATTGCGGATTTTAGATCTTTCGCTCTTTGATCTTCGCTACTGCCCTGTGGAGAGGACAGGAGCAGGTATACTAGTCTCATAAGTACTAGGCAAGCTTCCAGGACAGAAGTCGACACATACTGCTTTTTAAAACATCATAAATGCCGTCCAGCAAGCTCCTGACTTTCCCAATGTAGTGAGTCGATCTCTCGAGAATCTCGTCCAGCTCTTCATCTGGCTTGATCGACAGAGTATCCCCATGCCATGCCTCCAGCTTCTCACCAACGTGACGTAGTTCAATCTTCCGAGACGTAGGAAGACTCCGAGGAGCATGAACTTCTATGAGCTGCCGAATGTCATTGAACAAAGATATGCATTTTTGATAGACCGAGGCTGCGTTCTGCTTCTCTGCCATCAGCAAGGCCCAGGTATCCCAACAACTGATAAGAGGCGAGCATAGAGATGGTCGATGGTATATGCATATACGCGGTAGAACTAGACGGGGGCCAGCACCAGGTACGCGGCCAGAATACGTGAAGGCTTCTTCTCTGGTCAAGGAAGGGCGACTTCTGCCAGGTGACAGCGCTGGAGTAGAGCCCCGAGAGAGGCTGGGCGGGGGCTGAGTATTGATTCGACGGCAAGGTAGGATGTGGCGTTGCGGTTATCCATGCATGGGGGCTGCCACAGCTGTCAGGGGGGCTGATGCAGGAATATTGTGATTGGCCTTGATTCGGTGTGACAGAGCTCACCGAGAACTTCAACCATCCTGAGGGCGAGACCTCTGCGACCTCTGCGAATGGCGGCGATGTTGTCGTGTGCTCTGCAGCAAAGGATGCAAGCCTATTGACGCAGTGAGATATTGCCATCAAGCTCCTCGACGCAAAGCTTGGCATCGGTTGAGCCCTCGAGGGTATCAGTCATGTGACGTGTCCGGGTCACATGCTTTGAGATAGATAACTTCTAATCTCGCCAGTCCCGCCACAATTGAACTTGGACTTCTCCTAAGCTGTGTCGAAAATTCCCACGTAGCTCGTATAAACTGATTTGTAGTCTTGGCAATGCTGTACGTACCGAGTCCGATCGTAACTGTCACGTGGGTCATACATTCCCTCCTCCAGAGTCCGTGGTTTCCTCAAAATTAGCTTCCAATTCTCCGGAGCCTTTGGATTAGGGGAGGTCGTTAGTATCGCATTCATCAGGAATATCGTCTGGCGCTTGCAACGCGATTGCCTCCCTTGCATGGATTCTTTGGACAGGTGAGTTTGGACTTCCGAATGTTGAAGCCCTTGGCACAATGCCGGAAAAACATAAGAGAAACTGCTCGGTATAGAAGGGGAAGATACGCTGGAAAACAGTTGATTTCGCCGTCTTAAACATTAAGCTTAAGGATAACGAGTGACCCGAGAACGTTGCGCAGATGACTCCAACATGAACAGAATGAAGTAAGAACAAAGGAAGTCTGGGTAGATCTTCGTATCCAACGATTGAGTATAAATCTCAAAACACGCTCCGCCTAAGCTGCAAAGCGTCCTGGGCCTATACCAAGTCCGAGGATGCTGCAGGGACTGGGGGTAACGGTTTATGGTAGTTCACCTGGATTGTCCGCACACATGCAACCTCACAGTTGTCTCCCCTCTCTTCTCCCTCAGGACAAAGCAATCCCTCGGCTTCATCAATCCTTTCCAACTCCAGCTCTGCTCTCCTCCTGAATAGACTTTGAGTCCGTAACTGCATTCGAGTAACAGCTCTCTGCAATGCATAGCATATGGTAGACATGAATATCCCAGTACCCACAACAATCATCAGAACCAGCTGCCAGATTCCCAGTCTGTCACACATTTGATCCCATCTTCTCACTAGCATGTGCCTGAATGATCCAATCTTCCCATGTTGATCAAATGCGTCCCTGTATACATAATGATACCAAGGATATTGGTCAAAATCCGAGCATCGCCAGGACCACATGGTACAATTTTTCAAGGTGTTTGGTTCCGAAAATGGCGTGTAGTATGGGTATCTGTCGGACAGTACGGCGTCCGAGAGCCTGAAGTCGAGTTCGGAAATCGATCTTTCGTATGGATATTCTTGGTACGGCTTGAGTTCATCAAGGTTGACGCGAATAATGCGCTGATTGTCGTCCGTCAAAAGCAGCCTTTCACCTGGTCTATCTGGATTTCCGACTCCGAGAATGTCTAGCTCGAGCTTGGTATTGAATATGTTGTAATGCGCATTAGGATGTTCCGATGGTGGGACCTCGCGGTAGTAATCGAGAAGGACGAGGGGACTATTACTGAAGTCTGGCATAGTGCCATCATCAAAGGCTGCTAACGTAATGGCAGATTGGCGCGCGTTGAGGCATGGTGGCACGTGTGCGTTCCGCAGCGGGAAGATGGGTACATCGTTGAGAAGGAGAATTCGTTTATCTTGTAGAGTGAAGTTGAAAATCAAGCAAGTAGGTATGTTCTCCGCCGTTTGTGTCGCTGTGTTCCACGGGGGCAAATCAGGAGTCTCGAGTCGGACAATGACGCTACGGCCTTCGTCAAGCCATCTTATCCCTCGACGTGTATCTCCTGCGCGTTGGCGATAGCCTTCGACAGCTGAGAGGAGAGATAAAGGTAAAAGTAGAAAGCTCGTGGGCGGCATGCTGGTGATAGTTGTGGTCGTCAGACAGAACCGAGAAGATGCCCGGATGCCAAGACCCGCGATGGCCCTCGAGCTTATTTCAACGGTCTGAGTCGACTCGTTAGATATAATTTTTCTACATCCAGTATTGTACTGATGCTTGGGGAAGATCATTCAAAACGGTGATTCAATCAATATGCATTTTCCATTCGACTGTACGTAAATTTCGTACTAGGTACTCCCATTGCGAACGCCTTAGATTAGGAACAAACCCTCGAAAGCATCCACCACTTCACAAATTCAACTCTCAGCAATATCTCTTGCGCGCTGCGCAAGTCACATCATCAGAACAGCAATAATCACGTCAAAGGCGTCGCCATTTCTCGCTGAGTCACACCCCCGGATCAGCAAGAGTCGAAATACCGGTACTGGTTTTCTGAGTGCAGCAAATACTGTATAAGATAGAGAACCATAAATGGCAATCAGCGTACAAAAAATCAAAGCGAGCTTGAGAGCAATCTTATTCACGTGGCCTATTTTGAAAAGGGGGGTATGCTGACCAGCTCTATAGAGCAAGCAAAGAGCATAACTCTTTCAATTCAGCGAGAATTCAGCATATTGTACTCTGCCACATGTTTTCCGATATGAATCAATAATATTCAAGGTCGAGATATTTACTCTATGAGGTTGAAGGATGAGTTCCTTGCGTTGCTTTGTAGAAATGTAGTTATATTAGGCCTGAGGCAAAACAGTCCTCGAAAGAAATCAAATCTAGGTGCAAAGAATTACGGAGTATATTGCTGTGCATGTTCAGTCCGCTTCATTAATACTTACCTCCGAATCAAATCGGTCCGAAAACAGTGAGGCGAAAAGCTGGTTTATACTCATTTTATTCGCGCAAAGTAGAACCTGTCACGGTGAGAGCAAGGCACATATCGATGAAGTCGATAGGAACTAAGCTATCTGTGAACTTTGAATTCTGATGTAACAAATAAGTACAAAGCAGAGATCGATTATTTATGCCCATGCATCTCCCGTTAATTATAAGGAAGTCGCCTGTTGTAATCGTTATATATCTTTTCTACTGCGGTATTTACATCTCATCTAACACTACAAGCCTCCTTGACTTAGTAGCCAAGGCTAAATATAGCATTTTCGTTCTCAGAGCTTCAGGAACCAGTCCCCATATCGTGAAAGCGGTGGAGTGCTAATAAATGATTCTTGACTGAGTTGTCTGCCAAATAAAATGAAAGCATTTGAATATCCTCTATGCCTCGAGCTTTCTGTAATATTATTCTCTGTTATACACAATAAATCAATTTCTATAGAAAGTATAGCTTCAAACTTACGGTTAGAGGATGTATGCCTTGCTATTGCGCAGTATAAGGCGGCAGCTGATAGTGGCGGTTAAGGCATAGAAAGTAATGTTTCTGAGAAGTCAATGTACCTTACAAACAGTGTACGAATGATCTACTAAAAATTTAGGAGCAGGGATGAAAGGTGTCCTTGTCCATTCGGACTCGACGCAAACGGAGGAGGGTTTGTACGTCGCCCATTAGAATCAATGTAACTCTATAAACCCAAGGCTATGTACACAGATCGACTCTGCATAGTAATCTACTTCGTATACGCCCGAAATACTGTACATTGGTATTCGGGTAAGTTCTAGACGTACCTGCTAGACAGGGGCTCGTAGAAGGGGTACCCCCCAATAATAAACCTATACTAATTCGCCGCTTTTATAACCAGAACTCACAACTCTGATTATAGAATCTCTATTTAAGTATACCTTGGATCTTACTACCAAGCCGTAAGCTTCAATTTCAATAAAATTACGCTGAAACTCATATTCTAAAGCTTTAAACATTAGTATTTCAAGCCATTAAGATTACTCCTATCTCTAAGCCTGCGAATTCCCCTAATTAAAATATTGTCAAGACTATTTAAGATAATATGAAGGATTATATTGAGGTAAAATAACCAATGGCTGATAGTTCGCAATAAGAGACTGTAAAAGGCTGTATTCAAGGCGTGGGAATCAAAAACCATCGAAAGGATTAGAGAGTTAGTGCGGGTAATTACCATATACAAAGCAGTAATTGCAGTAAAAGGAGGACATATTATTTACTACGTGGGTTGTTTCAAGCAGCTTCCATGTATGTATGTTTCATAGGTCTTCGCACAGACTAGAATTTTATATAATTTGTCTATGATACACAGTATAGGATCCTTCTCAAACTCCGATGTTTGCTATACTTGCAGGATGAACGGCTATTACTGCGCTTCTAGGTCAATGGTAGAATGAAAGGAAAACATACGATATTGGTTAATATTAGTATTATAACTATTCAGTTGCGAGAGCTGAGACACAATATAATTATTACCTTCTCATCACACTCTAGCGTTAAAAGTATTTGGAAGTAAAGTTTTCTTAAGATACATAAGCGTAAGCGGCGATTATAAATCAATTAATGTATTGGAATCTTATCTTTACTCATTATGGATCGGCTATGTGTCTTGAAAGTATTTCTCCCCAGTCGCTATTATAAGGCGCGACCGTAGTACTAGCTAATATGTGAGGCGGTTTAATTAGTATTAGTGTTTTAATACTAAAGACTACACTTGCCAATTATCAAAGGACGCTGAACCAACCCACCTCCGCCTGCGTCGCCTACGCCCCTCCATCATCTTTCGCAAGAGTGGGTAGAGAGTAAGGTGGCTTGGTGTTACTTATCTGACTTCCTGCAAATATTACTTCGAATAGAAAAAGTAACGGGTTCAATCATCTCACCATGGCGATTTTGGACACGAAAGTATTGAGCACTTGCCAAGTGATGCTGAATACGTGGACAAGGACGCCCTCATCGTTGGTGATAATGGCCCCTAATACTTAGTACAGGGTGGAAATATTCCACAATTCTAGACCGTGCACTTTAGATACTTGGCAATGCTGCTTTTATTCTTTTCTCTAGTATTTTGTATATAATCCTTTAGCTTCAATCACTGCCTTATATCTCTCTGGCATTTCCTGAATCAATTCTCTAATTCTTTCAATTGTTATTAATTCCTACGCTTCTTATACTACCTCTCGTAGAAGTGTATCGTTTTAGAGTTTTTAGTATAGGTACACTTAATATAGAATCCATAGTAAAAGTGTTAATTTCTAATGTAAAGAGCGGCGAGTTAATATTATTATATGATTGGTGGTACCCCTTGATCAAGGCCCCTATTAGTAGAAACCTTTAGAATGGTGCACA
>JAENRP010000048.1:185779-207729 GCA_024741835.1 Diplocarpon mali | reverse complement strand
ATAAAGTTAAATTATATAAGAGTTTTTAATAATTAATTTATATAGTTTATAAATAATAATTATAAAGTGATCTTTAAAGTTAAAATTAAAGATAGACTTTATATTATCTTAAAAGTGATATTATAAAAATTGACTCTTAGGCTAGACTTATAAGTAGGTTCCTTTAAAGAAAGTGCACTCTTTGCCTTAATATAATTAAGCGAGGATAAGGAGAATAGATAGACTCTTAAGCTAGGATTATAAGTAAAATTCGTGAAAATGACTCTTAAGCCAGGACTATAGTATAACGGCTGCACCTCCACTTAGTGCAATTACCTGGGAGTACGGCGTTCTAAGGTTTTACAATCTCGATTCGATATAGGGTTTTCTCGAATCGACCCTAAAGGTATAAAAGGATATTCTTATATAATATTATATAAGCGGGCAATAGAGCTCTTAACTACTATGTATATAAGGAAGAAGGGCTCTCTCCTAAGGAGGGTTCTCTAACTTCTTCGTTTCCTTTGTATTAGACCTATAGAATACGCCTTTTATACCACTTCTTACTTCTATACTTAATCTTGCACTTTGGCGGTTCTGTATTATTATATTAAACGAAGAAGTTCTTCTTTACTAAGGACAGCTTTTAATAATATCTTACCCTTTTGAAAAATCGATTTGCGATTATTTCAACTTTCGATAGAGTCAGGATCCTAGAGATCTCTTAGACAAACTGGGAGCTTGAGTATAGCTTATTAACTAGTATAATCGAAGAACGCTTTTATTAGCCGGATTTTCTTAACTACTCCTTTTGTAAAAGCGCTATAGGCAGAAGTTAAGAGAGCACTACGCTATTAAAACCCTTTTTCTATAGAACCCCTTTTTAACCGAATTACTACTAAAACTAAAATCGGTAAAATGAATTCCCTACTAGCCAGAAGTCAGCAGATACAGAATATACCTAGTTTATTTAAGAAACCAGCTTCTATAGGAAGTACCCTTACCCTAGCCCTTAGGGCTGGACCTTCCTCTACTGCTAAGGGCAAGAGACTATAATGCTATAGCCGAGCCAACTAAGATAAATAAGACTTTTCGAACCCGAACGTCTTATAAGGAATAGTCTTAGGTTTAAAGGAATCCTTATAATGCTAAGATTAATCTAATCGACAATTGCAAAGCGAGATTAGCAGGATTGCCTAGGCTATCTTTAGCCTAAAGACCCTAGCTTATCAAAGTTAAGAAACGGCTTAGCGCGTATATTAGACTATTGAGCGAGAATCCACCTACCTTTAATAAAGTAAGACTTAGCCTCCTTTAGAAGTTGATATAGATATAAAATGGCTAAAAATTCAGCTAATTGAAAAGATCACCCCCTTTAATAATAGAACCTCTTTAATATATAAGCAATAGTTAGCTTTAGTCCGAGACCGATTGTAAGTTAACGCCGACCTATACCCGAATGAGCGAGCTCGCTAAGCCCTTATTTAGGGATCTACTATAGGATAAGCTTAAATGTACCTCAAACCTTAGTACCTCTTAGAGACTAACCCCTTTCGAAACTGTTAAAAAATAGTAGAACTGCTAAGTAGTTACTTTTTAACTAGCTAAGAGGTAGACCTATTCCAATCTACTTTCTACTACCTCTATATAAGAGAAGCCGGTTATTCTAAAGAAACTTTTCCTTAGTTTCAAGCCCGATTCTAATCTGCTATAATCTAAGGAGAGGTCTTAAGATCTAAGTAGTTCTTCTTTATATAGAATAAGATTACCCCTTAGCTTAGATCTGCTTGCGCTTTAGCTAAGGCCTCCTAAGGGAAGGACTATACTATTATAGTTAACTAATTGAATGCCTTTGATACTGAACGCCGAAGTAACCAACTTCTTAACCCTTCGACTAGAAGCAAAGCGACCTTAGTATTATATTAGAAGATATCCGGTTCGCTCTTTAATAAGACCGCTCGCGGTCCAAGCGCTGGAAGTACTACCTGAGCTTCTGGGATACTAGCCCTAAAGCCGACTACCCCTTTTCGCTAAGATACGCTAGCTAAGGCTAATTCTCTTACTTTACCCTTTAAGCAAGCTACCTACTAGACCTATGGTAAAACTAGTTACTATAAGACCAAGTGCCCTTCTATAGGTAAGATTAATGCCTTAAAAGATATAAAGGAAGCTAATCCGACTTTGGACTTAACTAAGAATAGGGTTAAAATAGAGGAAGATTAGGAAAACAAAGAGGCCTAGGAAAAGACTCCTACTTAGGCTTGCGAAAGTGCAACTTATTAAAGCTAGATCTTAACTCTTTAATAAGAGGGAAGCAATTTCTAACCTCTTATACTATTAGTATAAATGGACTTAGAGTATCATTATTAGCTTTAGCAGATACTAAAGCCCTTAATTACCTGTTTTTAAATCGTTCCCTTTCTATATATCTTTTAAGAGCAATTAGCTTTAAAATTCTTCCTCTTCCAGCCCTTATTCCTATTTATAGATTTTAAAATACTATTTGCGCGCAAGCTATGCACTATATACGCTTTTACTTAACAATTGATAGAAGGCGTATTTACAACTGCCCTTAGGTTATTCTCGACCTTAGCTAGCGCGATACTATTATTAAAGTCAAATAGATACGCCGATTCTAACTCAAACTTAACCTAAAGGAAAACCGATTCTTATAGCCTTTGTATTATCCCTTATCTCCTTAATTCGCAAAGGAAATTGTTATTCGTCTTCCCCCTTTTAAAGGACTTTGGATCCGATCCAATTATTAAGCTAATATCAATCGCAAAGAATGAGAAATAGCTATAGACGAAGCTCAATAGATCAATAGAAGACAGTCCTATATTAATTTAATAGCTTTAGCTAAGCGCGAGATCCCTATTACTATTACTAGGCCAGCGCCCCTGCCTATGATTAAGCTAGATTTAGGAAAACAGTCTAATATAAATCAACTATAATCTGACCCTATTTGCAAATGCCCTAAAGCTGCAGTTCCTATTTATAAAATTAGTACTAATGCTATGGAGACCTGAGATAGATAGGTCTTATGATATATATCATATGATCGGCGCAGGACGGCAGGAGGATAAAAGGGCCATCTTCTGTATATAGAGATAGCGCGTGTTACTATAGTATTAAATATACTCTATATTTAGGACTTATTCCTAATATCTTATCTAAGAGAGCCCGCTTATAGTGCTTCCTCCTCTTGTTTTTAGGTCTTCCCTTAGGCCTATTCTTATATTATCTCCCCTCAGTTTTATATTAGTGACCTACGCAAGGACCGATTTCTTAAGATTTCCGTCCTTATACGATTTTATCAATCTCTTAGTTTGCAGATAAGAGACTAGCCTTTTAAAGAATACGTCTTTAAAACACTTATAGCATTTTGATCGACTTTAAAACCCTTATCCTTAATCGCTTAGTTACTTGGAACTGTCGATTTTCGTTTAGCAACTATTAATAACCTTAGATTTTCCCTTTTCGGCTCTGCTTTAAAAACCCCTATTTTCTTCCTTAACTTTAAGATTTTCGGAATTTTCGGCTTTCTAGTATGAAAAGTTTAGCGAACCTTATAATAGTAATCTCAAATAGCAGTAGTTTCGAGTACTCGAGTAATACTAAGCGCAAACTCCAACTAGAAGTACCTCTTTAGAATCTTTAGAAATCCGAATCCGATAATTCAGCCGCCTCGGCTCGATAGAACTCTAAAAATTGCCTTAGAATCGTCTTTAAAGACCCCTTTATTCTAAGGACTAATAGGAATTGGCTTAGAGGCTAAGAAGAATCTTAAATATAAACCTTATCTTGGAAATTAGTCCTTAATTAGGTAAACCTTATCTTATTGCGATTAGTTGCGACGCTCCTATTAGCTGTTTAGTACCTACTTAAAATCTCTTAGCAAACTCGGATTAAACTTTTAGCGGAATCCGGAATTCCACTCTTAAGCCTAGCCTATAAGTAAGAGGATAAAAAGACGTCTTTAAATAACTTAGGACTGCTATCTACTTTTTCAATATTAATACTAGAAAACACTAAAAATAATAATAATTTTAAACTTTTCACTAACCCTTTATCTAAATCTTTTCAAACTCGTCTTAGTCACTTTAAGATTAACTCGGATTCTGAACGTTCTTTAAGCCCTTTTGAATTTCGAAGTACTCCTCCTAGCAATCAATCTCGCAATATTAAAGCTTCCCCTTTACCCCCTATAGATTCTATCAACTCAGACGGTTAGTATAAAACGATAATAGCCGCATTTAAGGCTATTACCAATCACTTTCCCCTTCCTAGTTCCCCTGGCGCTCCTTACTTCATAAGCGCTAATATTACTAATTTCCTTAAGCAATATAAGGAAACTTATTACGATTTTAATATTATACAAGAGGATATGATTTCTCGACTTCCTTGCTACTGTGATTATATAAGTAAGGATATTATTAAGTCCCTCTTTAAATGGAAAACTTATAGTTTATAGGAACTCCTTATCAAGGCCCTTAAATCTGAATTTCGCAAATTTGACAGATAGCAGATTCGCAATACCTTAGCTTTCTTAAAGGAATTTGTTCTAGTCACTTATACTCTTAAGGAACTTAAGAACTACTATTGGACTTTTACTTATATATCAAACACCTTAATCAGCTAGAAAATACTTAGCGAAGTTGAAAGAGGCCGCCTTTTCTTACTCAGATTACCTACTAAACTCCGAAACAAGATTATCAAGCATTTTAGGATTGATAAGCAAGACCTTATAACCTTCGCCTCATTTAAGGAATTCGCAGCCTTTGCTTTAAAATCAGATCTTAATAAGAGAACTATTAATACTATAGAGTAGGAAAAAGCCCTTACTCCCTCTTATACTAAAGACCTTAAGAGCCTAGTCCAAGAACACTCAAAGGCTTTAAAAGTCATAGAGGAGGCAAAGAAGAACCTAGTAGTTATACCTTTCACTTGCGAGCCCGACCTAGGAGTGAAATCCAACCTTAGAATTAAAGAACTTAAGACCTAATTTATAGAACTCTGAATCTAAAGCTTGGAAACTAGAATTAATAATCTTTTATAAGAAAAACAGCATATTCCCTAATTTAGTAATAGGCAAAACTCAGCTACTATAAGCTAATATAGTAATTCCTATTACCAGACTCCTACTTCTTATCATTTAGAACAACCTACTAATATAAGAACTCAACAGTTGACTAAAGAAGGAGAAATTAATCCTAACTAGCACTCTGCCAATATTAATACTATAAGGTACTAAGGGAATAGCAATAGAAGACGACTAACCTGCAACTTTTGCAATAATAAAGAACCTAACTACGCTTTATATAAGTATTATAACAATTGCCCTCTTTTCCTTCGTTTTATTAACACTAGGATTATACATATTAATAAGTATAGGATACTTTACATTAAGGATCCTAGGCCAGAAGCTATCCCTATTAAAAAGCACTAGAATCACTTATAGTTATAGACTGTTCAAACGATAATATATAATATGAAATAAGACGAGAATTTGGTCGAACAATAGCGTATTATAAATATAAATGCTAAAATTCCAACTTATATATATATAGGTCTAATTAGCAATCTACCTAAGGGAGTTCTTAAGGACCTAGCTTCTAATTAAATAGCTATAGAAGTTAGAGGTATCTTTATCTTAGGATAGGTTAATAATAATATTTCAGCTGATATTAATGCTACTTTTATATTTAAGAACCCTTGGAATTCTTAGCGTCCTTCTAGATCTTCTACTCCACTAATACTAATAAAACCAGCCAAAGTCCAGAAATTAGCGTATGCAACTCAGGAATCTTAATATAGAGTCCAAACGCTAAAAGACACCTAATAATCTAAAACTATAGTGGACGAGGATAAAGCCGATATAGTAGACGAATTAATTAGAGATATAATAGACAAAGATGGCTTTAAGCTTAAAGATTAAGAAGTTAAAGTTATTGCGCAAACCCTTAACCTTAAGTAAAAGAGACAGATATTAAAACAGGAGAAATTCGTCAATAAATACGCTAGTTTAACTGCAATAGAGAAAGCTATAGAGAATGTCATAGCCTAGTAAATTAACCTTATATTTAAAGACCTATTTAGTTTAATTGGACGCTTTGATAAAGTACTAGGAAAGCATATCCCAATTGCCTTTAAAGATTTGAATAATAATAAGGAAATAGAAATTGTAATACAAAAGAACTTTAAGAAGCACCTAGCCTTAATCAAATGTCTTTAGATTGCAAAAGATAAAGGAACCTAAAGGTACTACGATATTATAGCAATAGCTTTAATATCTCAGAATATCAATTGAAATTGTTTAGCAATTGCGATAAAAAGCCCTATTGTTATTTATTTTATAAAAGAATCAGTTAAAGTAAAGACTTTAATTGATTATGGTTCAAAAGTTAATGCAATAACTAGAAAAGTGGCGGAAATGGCTCAATTAATAATTGTTAGCAATCGACTCCTTATTTATTTAACTGTCTCTGGATTAAAATACAATTTTAATAGATAGGTGAAAAATGTAAAGGTTAGAGTCAGAGGAATTGTTAATTATATTGACTTTCTAATAATAGAGAATTCCTTAAATAATATTCTTTTAAAAATGCCTTTTATTTTAGAATCTTAGCTAACATTTAACTATCTTAGAGATAGGCTTATAAAAGCTAGCCTTTAGAATATAGATCGATCCTTAAAAGGATAAATGGTTATCGCAAGAGATATAGCCGAATTCTAGAATAAGGTTTTAAGAAACGATTAGCTAGTATAAGGGCTAGGCTTAATACTAGTAAAGGAAGGCACCTAGCGAGGAGTTATAGTAAAAGAAAGGTGAGTTTGCCGATTTTGAATAATAGCGATTTGATTTATAGTCCTAGACTAGGAGTCAAATCTGGAATTTTAAAAAATGGTATAATCAGCGTTTTATCAGCTTAATAATTAAGAAAAAAGAAAAATAAAGTGGAAAAGAGAGTTCGTTTTATAAATTTCGATAATTCACCAATCATTTTGAAAAACCTAAAAACTACTTATAAGCTAGACCTGCGAGTGAAAAATAATAAAATTACCAATAACATTTCTATTTACGCACTTTAAATTAATAACTTAGAAAATCTTTTATTTATTTTTAAAAAGGAAAATTCGGACTATTTTATAGGATTTAATAAAAAAGGAAAGAAGTAGAGAAGTATAGTACCAGCTAATATTCGAACTATATATAAAAGCAAGGCCGACAAAGTATAACTAATAGATTAGGGAATCTCTAACGGCTCAAAGCCTAGAGGACTAGACGATTAGTTTGAATAAGATAAGAAGCTTCGACCTCTAAAGCTAGGTAGCAAATTCAATAAGTTTATTATAGGCAGATTTTCTAATAAACCTATCGGATATCGGCTAATAAAAGAACGTTTTAATATGCTAAAAATTAGAGATGACTTAATAGAATAAGAATGCAAACTACTTTATAAAACCTTAATAAATCAAGAGGACGCCTTAGCTTTTGACTAAACGGAACTTAGCCAGATTCGAAAAGAGGTCACGCCTTATATTAAGATTAAAACAATACCCTATAAAGCTTAGTAAGAGAAAACATTCGGGGTCCTTAAAGCTCTTTAAGAAAAGGTAATTGAAATATTAAAGGATAAGCTGAAGCAAGGAGTTCTCGAGTTCTATAATAGCCCTTATAGAAATAAATAGTTCTTAGTTACTAAGAAAGAGAAGGGAACTTATAGACTAATAATAGTAGTAGTAGAGATGAACTGAGTAACTATTAAGGACGCTAACGTTCCTCCGAATATGGATAAGTTCTTAAATAAATTCGCAGGATTAACCTACAGCTCTCTTATTAACTTCTTCTTTAAATACAACTAATTCATTCTTAACGTTAAATCGAGAGATATAATAGCAATTCAAACCCCTCTTAAGCTACTTCAAATAATAAGATTACCTTAAGGGGCTATAAATTCGATCGCTTAATTTATCTAAGTAATCTATAAGATACTAGTAGATTATATACTTAATATTGCGCTCCCTTATATAGATAATATAAGAGTAAAAGGATCAAGATCATTCTATAATTATAAAGAAGTTCTTTTTAGTATACAACAATTTATAATAGAATACATTTAGAACCTAGACTAAGTACTTATACGATTCGAAAGGGTAAGAGCAATAGTTAGTCTAAAGTTATAATACTATCTTCTATTAATGGAAATTGTTAGTTTTATTACTAATTCTAATAGCCGAAGTCCTTAGAGGGCTAAAGTACTCAAAATCGACAAATGGAAGAGGTATAATAATATGGCAGAAGCTCGCGCGTTTATTGGCGTTATAGTATACTATCGCATTTGGATTAAGGATTTCGCTAAAAAGGCAGCGCCTATTTACGCCTTATTTTAGAAAGGGGCTGAGTTTTAATAGGAGGAACCTTAAATGGAGGCTATAAAACAATTAAAGCAAGCGTTGCTTAAAGCGCTATATCTGATTAAAATAGACTATAGAGCCGACGCTAGGCTAATAATACTAACAGTTGATATAAGCTTAATCGGATAGGGTGCCGTCCTTTAATAAGCTAATAGCTAATAGAAAAGACATCTAGCTCGCTTTGAAAGTAGTCTTTGGAATCTAGCAGAGATAAAGTATAATACTATTAAATAGGAATGCAAAGGAGCCTTAAAAGTAATAAAAAAGATGAGAAGCGACCTCTATAGCACTTACTTCATCCTTAAAACTGATGCTAAAGTGCTAATAGAATAATTGAATAGAGTTGCAAGCGACCTACCTAAAGCCTTGCTAACGAAATGGATTACTTAAATAAGACTAATGGACTTTGAAGTCAAACATATTCTAGGAACGAAAAACACCGCTGCAGACGGCTTTTTAAAAAGAACTCGGCCCTACCCCTTTGATTTGATTAAAGAAGATGAAATAGATATTGATAAGTAGGTAGAAAACGAAGTTAGTTATCTATTAATATATCGCCTTAAAGGGACTCAACTTGCGAGCCCGGCCCGCGAGTCAAATGAGAGAATTTTATTACCTAACTACTTAGGTAACTTTGAAGAAATTGCAAAGTTTTTAATTACGCTTAAACGACTAAAGACGGTTGCTCTTAAGGATTTTCAGAAATTTAAAGCTAAAGCTTTAATTTATCTAATATAAGGAAGACGATTATTTAAAAGGAGCGATAACTTATTCCTTATACAACTCTGCTTAGATAATGAAAAACTAAGGGCTAAGGCTATCTAGGATATTTATAAGGAAACTGATTACTAAAGAGCTAAGTCCACTTACCACTAACTCTTAAGAAAATTCTTTTAGAAAGGCTCTTTTAAGGATTGCAAAGCTTTTATAAAGAGTTGCATCCCCTATTAGAAACGAAAACCTGATCATAAGGAAAATCCCTTATTCCTAACCTAGCCATCAGGCCTTTTTTATAAAGTCAGCCTTAATATTATATAAGTACTAATTACTAAGAATAGGATAATATATTTTATTCTAGTAAAGGAAGACCTATTAAGATGGCTTAAAGGACGACCTTTAAGATCTGCTAACTCTAAATCTATTGCAAAGTTCCTTTAGAAAGACGTAGTCTATTGCTATAGACTTTTTAGCAAATTAACTATTAATAAAGGCTTTAAAAACAAAGGAGTAGTTGAAGCTTTCTTACGAAAATATGGTATTAAATGGGTTCAAATCTTAGCGTATAACTCGAAAGCTAATAGAGTAGTAGAACAAGGACACTATAACATTCTTAATAATCTATCTAAAGTTACTTACAAAGGATTTAAAGATTAGATAAAACGCTTTTATAGAATACTCTTTACTTATCGAACGATAATCTATAAACCGACTAGAGTTACACTATTCTTCCTTGTCTATAGCAAAGAGGCACAGCTCCCTCTTGAATCCCGATAGCCTATTTAAAGATTATTCGACTATAGTCAAATTCGGAACTGTTTCGATTTACTTATAATAAGATGCTAACAACTTAAGCTTTAAGATATAGATATAGAGGAAATCATTTTGCAAAAGAAATAATATTAGGAAAAAGCTAAGGAAGCGTAGGCTGCTTCTAAAGTACTTAAAACGCACCCTATTTAAAAAGATGATCTTATCCTAGTCTATAATATTATAAGAAGTATTAATATATCTATAGATACTAAACTTGACTATTAATAGCTTAATCTATTTAAGGTTAAGTCTAAGTAGGAAGAAAAGGGATACTATTCTCTTTAGGAACTTAATAGAGTCGATATTAAAGGAACCTTTGCAGCTAACCGACTGAAGCGCTTTTATTAATGCGACTAGACCTTATTCCCTTTAAAAGACGAATCAGAAATTGATACAACCTCCGAATCTTTTATAGGAACTAACAGCAATATAAGTAATTTTAAACCCTTAGATAAAGACTAAGATTTTTCCAATTTGACCCGTAAGCCAGTCCTATAGGTAAAGAATATTAAAATACCTAATTAATCGCAACCCTAAGTTATTATTCCTAAAATATCCGAAGAATGCAAGTAGGAATACTAAACGATTTCCTAGCCTATCAATTATCTTACCTTCCTCTAATCCTTATTTTTACATTTTAAGCAAGGTCGCCTCCTTTATTATTTAAGATATAGATCTTTTAAGATCACTTTAAATTCTTGCCTACTCTGACTTATTTTGCATTCTTGATATTAGCCTTTAATTATAACATTCCTATTACTTTCTTTAAATAATAAATAAAAAAGTCCAATTTCCTTAATATATATATAGCAAACCTATTGCAGCTTATATGCCCTTTTAATTCTTATACCCTATTGAACTCTCTTATTTATACTCCCTATCTTTTATAAGTAATATGCCTTTAAAGAACTTATAAATGGTTTTATCTACTGCGATAAGGGATAAACAAGCATTAGTTATAAACTTCTCTTGGGATAGTAGAGCTATTATATCATTAGAGAGCTTTAAATCGACCTATGCAGCCTTAGGAGATATAGAGTAATAAAAACTCCTTTTAGCTTATGCGAATGCCATTAGCAACCTTTTAACCTAGGTGGCCTTTAGAATTCTCTAATTTGACGACTTCTTAACCGAAGAATTAAGACTGAAGGGAATCTCTAAAGAGGAATTCTTAGCTGACGCAGATTAATACATAACTTTGGCCGACACTTTCAAAACGGACCAAGATAAAAGGGAAGAATCTATTTGACAACTGGATAATTTAGCCACTAATAAGAGAGGACTCCTATTTTATTTATATTTTCTAATAAATATTGATTCTAATAATAGAAGGCGAGTGTTATTAAAAATTCTTAAGGAAAATACTCCTATAGCTAGAGCTATTCAAATTCTCAATTTCTTTATCATTTAAGAAGGAGTAGCAAAATTCTAAAGCAATCGAATTCGCAGTCGCAGATTTGTAAGCCTATCTAATGCAGTACTTATAGCAGCTGATAAAGCTATAAAAAGATCAAATTAGGCTGTAGATATTACCCTACCTAATAGTACTATTATCAATATGCTAAGGCTCTGCGCTTTTACTTATAGGTTACTTATTTTAAAAGAAAACTGGACTCCTATACCAAAGTTTAAATAAGATTTCTTTAATAATAAAGAAGAGAATTAGTTATTTATAGTCAAGCCTGCCTTGAAATTCGCCTTTTAGCTTAAAGATACAATAAGCGCTAAACTATATGATTTGACTCGCGGTCCTAGACTAAGAGTTAGAAACGAGAATTTTAAAACTAGACTTAACCTGCCTCTTGCCGAAATGATTCTAGAAACCGCTGCCGAACAGACTGCTCAAACGCTTAGCGCAGCTTCTTTAGAATTTTCGGAATCTTTAAAGGACTCTCCTTTAGCTAAACGACCAATTTTAGCTTAACCTTTAAAAAGGATAGATCGTTCGATAGCTACTTTAGCTAATTTGCAATTTAAAATTAAAGGATTGCGCGCTTGCTTAAACTCCTTCTTTAACAACTTAAAGGAGCTAGTTCTTAACTTCTTTATATTTATATATAACTGATTTGGAAACGATAATATAAGGGAAGATCCTATTCCTCTTACTTTAAAGACAACTAAGAGAGCTATTAAACAAATTCAATAGCTTATCCTAGATAAGTTTGCCCTTACGGATATTATTCAATTCTTTAATAATTGCAAAAGTTAAAAACCTAGTCTCTTAGATGCTAAGCGGGACTATTTTATCTTATAAGAAAGAGAACGCAAAGAGGAATCTATTAATTAAGACATTTATAATTATAGTAATATACCTCAATCGGTCATTCTTAACCTTAAACTTAAAGAATGATATAACATTCAAGTGTCCTCTGCAATGAAAACTCGCTTTCGACAGTATCTTCTTAGTATAGGAATCAAAGGAAAAAGACTTTACGACCTTTATATTCGCTCTCTTTCGGTTTACTATAGTTTTAATTATAAAGGATTTGATATTAACAAAATCATTAAACACCTTAAACTTCTCTATATAGTAGAAGATATCGATCTTTTTCTAATCCACTTTGATAATTAATTCTTCGTCTCTTTAAGGATACGCAAATCCAACCTATTAATAATAGAGGCATCTCTAGGTGCTGCAAAATTCAGGGCTGATTCCGAAGCTTTAAAGGCGTTAGAGCCGATTGAATAGGACAATTCCTTCTTATCGATATTACTAAATAATAAATAGCAGGAGGAAATAGAGGAAGAAGGGTCAATTATGATGCCTAAACCCTTCAGATGCTGCTTCCTAACCGACAATTTTACTACTAATAATAGTACTTTTATAAGTATATTCCTCTTTATTATAAGATAAGAAGTAGAGATATATCTTTATTACTTCTGCCCTATGGATAGCGCAACCTCTATACCTTTTTATTTTCTTTATAATATAATATTCAATCTTACTTAATAAGTCCTTCGAATACACTATAGACTCTACCTCTCAGTTATAATAGTAAGAAGTAAAGGAACCTATTAGCTTATAGCCTACCCCGAACCCCCCTAATTGATTGGCCTTAGTCTTTATAATCAAGTCGTTTCGATAAAGAGAGATACAAGTGCTACTAATAAAGAAATTCCGATTTTCACTTGCAGTCCTGGCCTATAAGTCAATTTTATTAGAAAGCAAGTCTTAGATTATTAGATCCTACTAATCAGATAAGGGCCAGCTTCTAGAAGCCTTAATAGATAGGTTAGCTCTTAATCAAATGTGAAACTCACTCTATCTGCGAAGAAGATAAGTTGATAGACTTCCTAGGCACTTAGTTTAAAATCTCAACTAGCTTGAATAACCGTAAAATTGAAGCGAAAGGAGATTTTGCGACCTATTATTAATAATAGCAATCTAATTATAATGATAATAAAATAGGGACACCTTCTTAAAATGCTTTCGGATAATCCTTATAGGACTAGTAGTTTTATAGCCTTTTGTAATAACTATACGGCTATTTGCGATAAGAATACCTTAGAAAATAAGACTCGAATCTCCGACCTTATCTTTTCAGTCTTTGCTTTAAAGCAACCTCTAGTACCTTAATAGATTAATATAAGTAAGACTACTACACCTTTTAAGGCAGCTTTTCATCTTAAGAACTGCAGCAGCCTCTTTAAAGCCATTATTAGTCAACGCTCTTAAATAGATCTATCGGTTATAATCGAAGTACAAGAGTTATTTCTTTTTAATAAAGACGAATTGAAAATCCACCTTATAAAATATAATCAAAAGCTCTTTAATACCCTTATTAAGGCCTAGACGAACGTTATAAATACTAAGTCGCTTCTTTATAGACTTAAGTCTTAGGGATAATGCGATAAAGTAAATGCTATCCGAGAGCCTAATGCACTAATTAATAAAAGCATTATTATAAGAAAATTCGGAAAAGAGACGAACCGAGACGCTAGCATAATATTAGACCCTGATTTGGGAACTAATCCCTTGTTTTTACCCTTAAGTTTAGAAACGCTAAGACTGACTCGCGAGCCTAGCCCGCGAGTAAGGTTAGACTCGGCTAGCTTAAGCCTATAAGAAGGTTCGGATGAACCTTAGTCACCAAATCTAGGGGTACTAATAGAAGATCCTTTAAAAGAGGTCCCTAAAGCTAAGAAATCGCTAAGAAATAAGAACTAACGCAAGAGAAGAAGACTCCGAAGTGATAATAGAACTGACAATTGAGTCAATTCGATTTAAAGAATCATAGTTTACCTCCCCTTTGAAAACCATTTGGAGAAATTGCGAATTAGATATTGAATTTTTTTAGGATTATCTACTTTCTATACACCTATACCTCTTTATTCTCTATTTATTATTCTATTCTATATATATTCTTTACTCTACTTTATTCTTTATATAATCTACCCCTTGATTATTTCCTTTGTATGCAACTTTTTAACGCTTACCTTTGAAATATCATCCTTACCTTTAAAGAATTATCATTTACTAATTATAGGTCCTTATATATATCATACCTTACTTTTGTTTCTACTTCTAAGCTTATTATGCCTACTTTTCCTTTATACACTAGCGCGATTCTAAACTCTATAAATAAGCCTCTCTCTATATAACGATTTTACTTTTTTACTTTCTCTATAACCCTACTAGACCTATAATACTAGCACTACTACTATTATCTTTCTATTATCAATCTTTTCTAGTATAGGCCTCTTATATTATTAATCTTTCTTAAATAATTATCTCTTCGTTTAAAGCTACCCCTCTTGCCGACTAATTTATTATGGTACCACTAAGCTTAAATAAGAAAGCCATACCTAAGAAGAATATGTCAATTATTGCCTTAGGCAGCAAGTTAATAAATACTACTAGCAATAAGCTAATGTTAGAGGGTGGCTTTTTATAAGAGGGCAAGTTACTAAGATTATTAGAAGATATAATAAGCACTTATAGAACATTAGGTGAAATAGAATAATAGGTATTCTTGAACTTATTTATTAAAGTATTAAACTATAGAATCTTTGCAGTCGAAGAAGGATTTTTAGACTTTGATGATTTTCTTAAAAATAAGCTTAAGACAAAGGGAATCGATTATGAAAAATTCCTATAGGAATATTAAGGGTATACTAATTTAGTCGATCTATTTTAAAAGAATTAAGATAAGAAAAATGAGTATATAAAAAGGTTATTACAGTTTATAAGTAGTACCTATAGTACACTTTTTCAAATACACTTTATAACTAATATTACCGCTAATAACGCCTTGCAAGGGCTTGGTAAAATTTTTAAGATATACTAACTAATGGCAAAGGCCATATAGGTATTGAATTATTTTACTATCTAAAAGGATATGAAAAAGCTATAGGGAAATAGTACGCAAGGCAGAAAATTTATAGGTTTCTTAAGTACTATTATCCACTCTGCTATTCAGACTATAAAGGATAGCCCCTCTTAGTATAACAATATTGCATTGCTAGACTAAATAGTTCTAGATACCCTCGGTTTGCAATAATTATAATATGGTTTACTTATTATAAAGGAAAAGATGATCTATTTAGCTAAGTATATTATAAACTACTTTAATAATAAGATAGAAAGATAGGAGTTTATTATACCCGCCGCTTAGAAAATGCTACTACCCTTAGAAGATTCAACTAATAAGTAAAATTTGACTTATAGGCCTGGCCTAAGGGTGGAAGTACTACGTAAAGAGGATATCCCTAAGCCAGAGGTGCTTATAATACCTAGAACTTAAATAGCTGACTATTGCGATTACTAATTATTAGACTTAAACGAGTTTGATTCACTATCTTTAAAGATGCCTTAAACACTTAAAATACTAGTAGTAAAGAAGTTGACTCGTGAGCCTAGCCTACGGGTTAGAATATATAATAATATAGACTTTAAAGATAATCTAATAGATAAAGAGAATAACCCTATCACTAATATAATAGAAATTTTTAATAATACTAAGAAGGATATAGCTAATATTATGCAAACCTTTTCTAAAGACCTATAAAAATTTGTTTTAAAATTCTATAAGTCAATAATAAAGCATTTGAAAAAGGAAGGTTAAGGAGAAGTTTTACTAGCATAAGAAGCGATAGTAAGAGCTGTTAAATAAATTATAAAGCTATAATAAGACGAATTTCCTATAGACAATATTATGCATTTCTTCATTAAGTATAAGAAATCGAAGGGCGATTACTATATCCTTGAAGAAAAGCTAGAAAATAGTATAATAATCATATCTATAGAGTGCTGTAAAGTTCCCTTTAATATTAAGATAATACTTTAATATGGCGATAGATTTAAGATTGCAGTAATACTAAAGATGAAGATACAATTAAGTAAATTTATAATAGGGATGTTTAAGGACTTCAGTTTCGAAAAATTTTATACTTTATATAAATAATAATATGCATAATATTATAGGCTGATAATAGTGTCTTTAACTAATAAGCAAGTTTCCTCTAATATATACAAATTTTACACTGCACTTGACCTAAAGTTGTTTTTACTATACCTAAGGAATTATATAATTATAGCTACCAGCAATAGAATAATAAGCTAGGTTAAGAAAGATATATTATTAGGTTTCGCTAAGTTTAAGGTAAAGCCTAAAGCTTTGAAATTATTCTATAATATCGCCTGGACTCCCGCCTAATATAGTGCCATACTAACTAGTAATAACCTGATATTACTCTATAGCAAAGGTTTTTTAAATATACTTAAATTGTTTAGCTACGCTTTCCTAAGTACTATACGCACGCATAGTCACAGTAATTATAAAAAGAATTCATTTTTAACAATAGCATAAGAGGAGCTAGAAATGTACTAACACCATTTCTAGACCTTAAATAAGAAGCTAAGCCCCCCCTCCGCCTTCCTTTATAATATGACTCATAGCTTAATATAGCAGACCTTAAGGATATACTATAGTCTATATCTTAGTACTCTATTAACTTATTATAATTCTTTATACAAGCTGGTAGCGTATCCTAAGCCTGCATAGTTTATAGGCATTGACTACTATTCGCGAATTATTTCCACTAAGATTGACGCTAATATAAGATTCATAAGATTGACTCCTAGGCCTAGCTCGCGGGTCAATCCACTTAATAATAGAACTATTGACTACTATATAATTCCGGCAGCTAAATAATCGACCAAAGAATTTGCTATATAGGAAAAGTCTTATAAGTCATCTATACTTATATCCTATCGCCTTAAGAACTCTTAGTAGATCTTATTGAATCTGGCATAGAGTATAGCTTAATAAAAAGAATTGAATACTAAGGATAGAATAATTCTAAAGGAGTATATCTCTAATAAGACTACTCTATTCTTAGTATTTATAAGACAAGGCACCTTTATTAACCTAGATTCTGATAGAGAACCTGGAAAGGGTAGTTTTCTTACTATTAGTAATAACTATATAAAAGTTATTAGTAATAAATCACTTAAGAATAGCGCTAACCTAGAAGAATTCATTATCAATTCTATCCGTATAAAGAAACTAAGCATAGCGAGATAGAGTGTTGCTAGAGAAGCCTTAGCCAAGTTTCGTACAACGCTTAGCATAACAAAAGGTAGTCTACTATCAGACGCTCTTATAAGAAGACGATTATAGAGTGATCTATTAGTAGTGATAACTGTAAAGGATTTATTTGTAAAAGACGTATCTCAGCTGATAGCATATCTGAAGAAGTACAAATAAGAACTTTTTAAAGATTTTACTAATACTTAAAAGCTAGTTTAACAACTAGAGCTATAGTTATATAGCGATAAGTCTTAGACAAAGACTAAGGACACAGATAATAATATTAAAGCTAATAATATAATTAATAAAACAATACTCCTTAAGAAGTATAGCATTAAGAAGCCTTATGTAAAGACACCTAATATAACTCTTAGGCCCAGCCCGCAACTTGATTTATCAAAGGGCAAGGCTAAAGAAGTGGTATTTATAGAATCTCCTACCTCCCCCTCTTCTATTACCGACAATTCCCTTAAGGATAATAACAATAATAATAATAATAATGCTACTATATAAGTCTCTCTCCCTATTAGCAGAAGCCGTTATACTATACTAGCATCCGCAAAGAGCATAGAAGCTCCTGCCATACTAAGACCTGCCTCGTCAGACACTAATAGCAATGCTATAAGAAGAAGTGGTCGTTCGGCGAAGAGAGTATTATCTAATAATAGTTCTCCCTATCCTCTAAAGAGAACTAAGGAAAACTAATGCCTAAGTTAGTTCTATTTTAATTGTTTTTTTTTACAATTCTATAGCTTATTTATTTGTTTTACTAATTTCTTTTTTCTAACTCCCGGGCCTGGCCTATAGGTGAAAAGCGTATATATAAAAAACTCTCCTTTTTTTTCTTTTACCTTTAATAATAATATAGCCCTAGTTTAGGCCTTTTGATATATCAGTTTTCTTGCACTTAAGGTTTGCTAGTGATTGATATGCTATTGCCTTGACCTATATTGTTTTATATTCTTTGCTAATAGTAGTAGGGGCTACTACTTTTATTATTTAAGATATATATAGAGACCTAAGATAGATAGGTCTTATAATATATATTATATAATCGGCGCAGGACAGCAGGAGGATAAAAGGGCCATCTTCTATATATAGAGATAGCGCGTATCGCTATAGTATTGAATATACCCTATACTTAGGACTTGTTCCTAATATCTTATCTAAGAGAGCCCGCTTGTGGTGCTTCCTCCTCTTGTTTTTAGGTCTTCCCTTAGGCCTATTCTTGTGTTATCTCCCCTCAGTTTTATAATGCCTTTTATTATAATATAAAGCGTAAGAAGACGGAGTTCTTTTAAACTAGTATTTACAAAGTAGATAGGATTCTAAAGGAAAGATATAAGCCTAAGAATCCTAATGTCGAAAAGCTAATTAATAATCGACTCTTAAAATAGTACCGATCTCTAAGACTAGCTTTCTTAAAAAGGGATGCGAATACCCTCCCTCCCTATCGGTACTATAATTATAAGATATAGCTAGAAGAGCCTTTACCTAATGCCTATTCGCCCCTCTACTATTAATCTACTAAGGAGCTTAAGGTTATAAAGGAGTACTTACTTAAGAATTTAGACAAAGGCTTTATTAAGATAAGTACTAGCCCCTTTGCTTTGCTAGTACTATTTGTAAAGAAGGCCGATAGTAGCCTCCGATTTTATATAGACTACTAGAAGCTAAACGTACTAACTCGGAAAGACGCTTACCTGATTCTGAGGATAGACGAGCTTTTAAGGCGAGTATCTAAAGCTAAGATTTTTATAAAACTGGATATTCGGGCCGCTTTCAATCGGATACAAATAGACCCCGAATCAAAGGAATATACTACCTTTCGAATAAGGTACGGATCTTATAAATGCAAGGTTCTCCTATTCGGCCTTTATAACGGACCTAGTACTTATTAGCAGTATATAAATGACGTTCTTTTAGATTACTTAAATGATTTTTACATAGCGTATTTAAATGATATTTTAATTTACTTAAAGAACATTAAAGAGCACTAGGGTTATATTGAAAAGGTGCTGAAACGACTCTTAAAGGCTGGCCTTTAAGCAGATATTAAGAAGTGCGAGTTCTATATTACTTGAACTCGATATCTTAAATATATTCTAATAATAACTAGGATCGAACCAGACCTTAAAAAGGTCGAATTGCTATATAATTAAAGGTACTTAAAAACTATTACTAAAGTGAAGTCCTACCTAGGATTTTACGGGTTCTATTGATAATTCATTTGCAACTTTAGGCTAATTGCTAAACCCCTCTCAGTTCTGACCCGACCGATAGTGCCTTAGAATTAGATAGAAGAGTACTGAATTGCTTTTAAAGAGCTTTGCAAGCAGTTACTCTTGATTTAGCGAATTTACTATTTTGACCCTAACTTGCTTATAAAGCTGGAAACTGATACTTCTAATAGTATTATTACTAGAGTACTTTCTTAGCAATACTCTAATAAGCAATAGTACCTAATTGGCTTCTATTCGCATATACTCTTTAGCTATAAACCTAATTGGGAAATACACAATAAAGAACTCTTTGCTATTATTGAATCCTACTATAAATAGAGACCTAAGCTTATATTACTTAAGGAGCGAGTTGATATTTACTTAGATCACTGCTCCCTTGAGTACTTTATAACTACTAAGGTTTTAACTGCGAAATAGTGCTAATAGATAGAATTCCTATTCGACTTTAATTTTCAAATCGTATATACTCTTAGTAAAGACAACTGGAAGGCCGATATTCTTAGCTGCTAAGAGCAAGATATGCCAGTTTATAAGCAAGCGAAGCTAGATAGCCGATCTTAGGTTCTGATTTCCCTAGCCCAATTGGACCCTTAAATCAATACTAAACTGGCTGATAAATTTCTCGCCGAATCTGCTGAAGGCACCCTTGCCTTAATATCAACTGATAATCCCGATTCGACCCTAAATCGACTTAAGGATTCCTTTAATTTGATTAAGAAGCTTTATTAAAATAACCGCGAATCCTTTTAAGAGATTCGCGCCGACCTCCTTAAAAACTACTTTTTAAAAGATAGATTGCTTTGCTTTAAGGAGCATCTTTGCGTACGCTATAATACTCCTTTATATACTTATCTAATTTAAAAAGCTTATAACCAACCTTTAAGCGCGCACCCTAGTAGCTTAAAGACCTACTAGCTACTTGCTCTTAAGTACTATTAGGTCAAGATAGGTTCGGATTATAAAAGATTTATTGCAAATTATAGACTTTATCAATTCTCATATTCGAAGACTATTAAATAATAAGGCCTTTTGCAGCCTCTTCCTATTCTTAATTATCTTATGCAGTACTTATATATGGATTTTAAGGATTTCCTTCCTAATAAGTACGGTTTTAATCAAATCCTGGTTTTTATAAACCGACTTAGTAAGAGCGCTATTACAATTCCTTATTAAAAAGATATCGACGCTTAAGGAACTGCCCAATTATTCGTTTAATAGATATATCGATTCGGCCATACTTTAGAGATAATTACCTTAGACCGAGGCCCCTAATTCGTCTCCTTATTTTAGAAAGAGTTCTACTATATTATTAGTATTAAAATTAAACTCTCTATAGTATATTATAAAGAGACTGATAGCCAAATAGAGATTATAAATAAGTATATTGATTTAAGGCTAAGGCCTTTTATTAATTACTATTAAAATAATTAAAGTGAACTGATTCTGTTAATAGATTGTACGCAATCGACTCTACCTTACGCTTCAATTAGTATAATCCTGTATTAGCTTAGGTATAGAGTTACGCCTTAGATAAGTTAGGACTAGATCTCTTTAAAAACGTCTAGCTTATAAGAGAAATTAAACTAGGCAAAAGCTAAGCTAATAGCAAAGAGGATATACGCAGCTTAAGAAGTAGCGAAAGGCAATATAGAACGCGCTTAAGAGAAAATGCGTAAGTCTATAAATTAATACTAAAGGGAGATTGATTAGAAACCTAGAGATATAGTCTACCTTTTAATAAAAAATCTTAAGAACTACCGCCTTAGTAAGAAACTGGCCAATTAATAGGATAATCCTTTCGAGGTTCTTAAAAAGGTAGGCAATTTATATTAGATCAAGCTGCTTATAGGTTCTATAATATATAATATCTTTACGCTAAAGCTACTATTCAAAGATCTATAGAACCCTTTGCTAAGTTAGGAATAACCTTAGCCTATTATAGAAAAGATTGCTAAGTAAGAAGAGTATAAAGTATCTAAGATACTAAGTGTACGCCTATCTTAAGGAAAGCTAGAGTACTAGGTCAAATGGATTAGTTATAATCCTAATTCAAGTTAGTATCGCGCTTTAAATTTTGCAAGATTCTTATATAAGATTTGCGACTTTTATTAGACTAATCCTATAAAGCTAGGACTACCTTAGAACTTATAAGCTTAGCTAAAGGCTTAGGAAAGTAGTATAAATAATTATAGTCACTTAGAAGATGATAGGCTAGATGCGAAATAGGTTAATAAACAAATCTAAAAAT
>JAENRP010000048.1:160937-185730 GCA_024741835.1 Diplocarpon mali | reverse complement strand
AAAAAAAAAAAAAAGGAGAAAAATAATAAAAATAAAAAAATAATAATATTAGGCCAACTGCCTCTTCCCCTTATAACTCCTCCGACCCCTCCTCCTTTGCGCTTAAGGAGACAAGCTCTAACTCCGTTCTAAAGCTAGAGCTCGCCTCTTAAATACGCCCTTGCCTAGAATAACCTTGACCTCTTCCTCTTGCCGCTGCTGGTGCCGCCCTATTAGCTGCTGCGCCCGACGCTACCCTTGCTACTGCGAGCCCTCCTCCCTTTATAAGAGACTCTGCTGCTATAGCGGTCCGCTTTATTAACGCAGCGATAGACCTTAGGAGGCCTAGCATAGTTCGGCTGGATTACTCTAACCTTGCTAGCTAGGACTTAATAAGGTTACTGCGCTCTTATTAGAAAGTTAGCAATTGATTTGATACTAATTTAAGTTTAACTTATAACAACTATCGCTTAGATCCCCTTTAGCTAGCTTACTATAGCCTTAGCTATAGAGTAGAGCTTTATAAGGCTAGCACGCTTTAGTTAGGAGCGGCTAGTCAGAGCCTCTATGCTGGCTACTAGCAGGAGGTTGATAAGAATCCAGGCGCGCTAGACCGCCTCCTGACAGAGCATCTCGCGGTTCTTTGCTAAAACTGTATATGCGTCCTTATTATCATCGTCGTCGTTCCCCTCTTGCTACTAAGGAGCCTCCTCCTACTACTCCTTAAGGGCCGCGGATAGTGCTATAAACTCCTTATTAATATAGGAGGAAAGCTATAAATAAGTATTAGCGCGACCAAGTCTTTAGACTCGATTCGAGATACTTATAAGAATGCACTCCGCCTTCTACTCTTAGCACTAATAGCACTTCTTACTACGCTCTGATTCAAACTCGCACTTATGCGTAATATCGCATATAAGGCGCCGCACGCATTAGCAATAATAAACGCAGTAGGCTATTGTAAAGGCGCCTAACAGCAGGGGAATTAGCACTACGCGTATTAGATGCGATTCGACCCTGGATTAAGGCAAACTTACTTATAGTAGTTAGTAGTAGTAGTAATTATTTCTACTACTATACATTAGCCCTACGCTATAGTAGTAGGAGTAAAGGACCTATGCGATTATATATAGTTATTATACTAAGGAAGGAAGATCCTATAAGAGGAAAAACAAATTTAAGTATATAATACGACTTGCGCTAAACTAAATATAAAACGGTACTATTTGTATAATAACGCGCTAAGTACATTACTATATAAAAATCATTATAACCTATTAACGCTTATAGGCAAGCGTTCTCAAAGGGGGGAGGTAGTATAATAGCTGTACCTCCACTTAGTGTAATTACCTAGGAGTATAGCATTCTAAGGTTTCGCAATCTCGATTCGATATAGGGTTTTCTCGAATCGACCTTGAAGGTGCAAAAGGATATTCTTATATAATATTACGTAAGTAGGCAATAGAGCTCCTAGCTGCTATATATATAAAGAAGAAGGGCTTTCCCCTAAGGAGGGTTCTCTAACTTCTTCGTTTCCTTCGTATTAGACCTATAGAATACGCCTTTTGCACTACTTCTTACTCCCATACTTGATCTTGCACTTTGGCGGTTCTATGTCGTTACATATAGGTAGATTGCAAAGTGTCCTTAAAGATAACTCCTAAGCTAGGATTATAAGTGAATTTAGTAGAAATGACTCTTAGGCTAGGATCGCAAGTAGATTCTGCAAATTCGCTAATAATAACTCTTAAGCTAAGACTGCGAGTGGATTTCGCTATTTCTAGGAAATCGACTCTTAAGCTAGGATTGCAAATGGATCTTACGGCTTTACTAAAAACGACTCCTAAGCTAGGCTTGCAATTAGAAAATGGCAAAACCTCGAACTGCTATTACTAGTCCTTTCTAGCTGCTAATAATAAAGTATCGATTAACGATAGGCTACTAAAGCTATTAGAAGCCGAAAGCCTATTAAGGTATTAGCTAATATATAGAAGATTCGCGCATTTAAGGCTAGAGAAATTAAAGGGCTTATATAAGGTCTTAACCTTAAAACGGAAGATCTAAGTATTAAAGGATCGCCTAGTATGCCGAATTTATAAGCTAATAAAACTTCGAAATCGGATGCGAATTAAGCTTAGTTTATAGAAAGATTCGATACTAGCACTAATATCTATTAATACTATTAGACTATTTATAACTTTAATTAAAGGAAATAATTAGTTTTCTTAAATAATAGATAACTCCACTTAGCAGATATAGACTATTTACGCTAGGATTAAATTTAAGCTTATAAAAAAGCTAGAAACTTAGAAAGTAATAGAGGAATGCTAGACTTAGTTAAAGCTAATAGCTATTAGGTCTAATAACGTATTAAAGATTAAAGTAAAGCTTAATAAATAGGTAAAATAAGGAGTTTATTATAAACTAACTATAATATATAAAGGTTCCTATTAGAATAGCATCGCTAAGTAAAGTATCTAGCAAGTAAAGACTAACTATCGCGCTCTACTATAAGATACTAACCTACTATTAGAATTCTAGGACCTTATAATTAAAGTAGATGTATACCTGCGAAATAGAATAGGTAGTAGACTAATAGTTAATAGCATCCGAATATTACTATATAAGGCATATTTTAAATAGAAACTAAGCTTAGACTATATCTGCGTCTTTAAAAGCGTCTACTACTCTTATATTAGCCCGAAGTCCTAGCCTGCGGATATAAAGAGTAAGAAGCTAATAGACTAAGGTAAAGAGTATATATTTATTAAGTATATTAAATAGATAATAAAATAATAGATAGTATATGCGCTAGATCTAAGGCGAGTAATTATATCCTTAATAGTTAAGTTTAACGAATCTTAAAATAGGAGGAAGCTATCCTTAAAGCTTTATATACTTAAAGATTCGCAAAGTATACTACTTAATAGTAATACTATTAAGCCGAACTAATAACCCTTTTCTCTTAGCTTAAGCATATTAAGCGCACCTACTAATTAATAACCTACTAATTATCTAAAGGCCGAATAGACTATTCCTATTATCCGCAAACTATCTAAAGTATAAAACAACTTTAATATTATCATCCCTTTAATTAAAGCACCTATAGTAAAGGATATTCCTAAAATAGGTATAAGTAATAATAAGCCTTTACTATTAGAAAGCGGTTCTTTAAATAATAAGCCTATAGAACCTATAGCCGAACCTACGTCCTTAAAGAGGAATAGAGACTTAAAACTAAAAGACACCTTAGACAAACGCAAGTCTAAGCGTATCTAGGCTATAATAGCGTATAGGATTTATAAGCTCAAACTTTAATAGAGCTTTAATAAAGATAATGCGTTCCTAGCTGCTAAAAGGATAATGAAAATCTCTCTTTTAAAGATGTATAATAAAGCTATTAATAATCTGGAGAATAGAGCAGTATAGAGTAAGGCAATCTAAAAGGAGATAAGCTTTCTTACTATAAATGGTATATAGATAAAGGAACTAACGCTAAAGGATATGAACCTAGTATTAATAAAGTGGGTCTTTATAATTAAGATATATACAGATAGAACCCTAAAGCGTTATAAGGCAAGGCTTATAGCTAAGGGCTTCTCTTAATAGTATAGAAAAGACTACTTTGACATATTCGCGCCGATAGTTCGTATAAATACCCTTTATATATTTATAATAATAGTAGCTGCTAAGGACTTTAAATACAGATAGTACGATATTAAAAATGCATTTACTAAAGCGATTATAAAGGAACGGATTTTTCTCTCTTAACCTAACGGTATTCCTATATACGCTGGCTACTCTCTTCGTATACTCTATAGTATTTATAAGCTTAAATAATTAGCTTATGATTAGAACCTCTTATATAGCTCTACTTTAATAAAAATAGGATTCGTTTAAAGCCTAGCTAACCTTTATCTATTTACCTATACTAAGCGTAAAATCAAGTTGCTACTATATATCGACAATATTGCTATAGCTACAAAAATAACTACTTAATTAGATTAGTTCTTTATAATAATTTAAAAACGTTTTAATACTAAGGATCTAAAGGGAATTTATAAGATCTTTAGCATCTGCATTATAAGGAACCGCTTCACTTGAAAACTTTAGTTAGATTAAAAGTAGTATATTAAAAAGATCCTAGACCGAATAGGACTTTCTACTTATACTCCTAACTTTAAGCTAAAGTGTACTCTAATCGAAGGAAAGTATAATAAGTTAGAGCCTACTAATGAAAATAAGTAAAAAGGAGATCTGAAGAAGTATTAATAGGATATTAGAGCAATTATATATACTATAGTATATATAAGACCAGATATCGCCTTTATTATTAAGTAACTTAATCAGAACCTAAAGGATCCGACGATTTAATATAAGAATATAGTCAAGCGACTTAAAAGGTACCTTCGATCGATAATTATATAAAAGGTAAGATACAGACTAATGAAATATATAAGCGCAAAGCTTAAGGTATATACTGATTCCGATTAAGCAAATATAAAAGGTTAGAAAAGTATATCTAAAAGCGTAGCAATACTATATAGTAGACCTATATTATAAGGAAGTAGGAAGTAGAAATCAATAGCTATTATAAGTACTAAAGCTGAATATATATTAATATTATTAAATTGCAAGCAAGGATTATAAATCGCCTAAGTTTTAAAAGATATAGGTTTTATTAAATATATTAGATAAGATAGGAATTATATTAATCTTTAAGCAGATAATATAAGAGTAATTGCACTTATAAAGAATCTACACTTATATAAGCGATTGAAATATATCGATATTACCTACTACTTTATTTATAACCTTATTATAAAGAATAAGTTATCGATTACTTATATCTTAACCGATCGAATAGTAGCAAATGGATTTATAAAGCTACTAAAGATAATTGCAAAGTTCAAAGCATTTAAAGATATACTAGGGTTATAGAAGATAGTAGGGGCTTAGCAAGCTTAAGGACGACTCCTGGGCCCGCCCTGCGAGTCAGGTCATATAATCTTATAAAGGAACGCTTTTAGAAATTTGACTCCTAGTCCTACCCTACGAGTAGGATTAGTGATTTCAATAGAGGTTGCTATTAATTAATTGTTTTTAATTTAAAGAGATACCTAAGAGTTAGATTAGCGTAAAAGGATAGTTGTTATTTTCCTAACTACAGGTCAATCGGAGTAAGGTTTGAGTAAGGGTATTAAGATAGGTAATATAGCTATCACTCTAATGTATTATTATATAACCCTACTGCTTAATTAGTAGGATATTAATATATATATAGCTATAGGGAAGAAAGGGGTAACCTTCCTTTCTTAACTCTTACTAATATATCGACTATCGACCTTTAGAAGTTTCCTATACCTACTGCGCCGACTCACTTAAGCTTAATATAGTCGACCATAAGATCGGTATAGTTGTTGCTATTTAGTAGCGCAGCTTCTAATTCGCCTTCTGGACTATTAATAAGCGCAGTTAGTGATTAATAATAGAATGCTAGGAACTATTAACTAACTATATTAAAGCTATTAAAACTAAGTAAGATTTCGAATAGACTATAGCTAAAGTAGGCGATATAGCAATTATTAAAGTTATAAAGTGCTTAATTAAGCTATTCTAGCCAGAGTTAAGGCATAAGGCATATCTTCTTTAATACTTATTAGAATATATCTATTGCTTTCTCAATTATTCTAATAGCCTTCTTAGCTTTAAAAGGAAATATAGTCCAGATTGCGCCTTATTCTTTTGCTTAATTAACCACTTTTGTATTAAAATAAAGGCTTAGATTAGTATAAATACCGACTAGTATACTATATATACTAAAGATATTAAATAGGAAATCAATAATAGCAGCCGAATCATTTGCATCGAATGCCTAGGCTTACGCATAGTAAGAGAAGTAATTAATAATTAGTAAGATCTACCGGACCTTATTTAGCCGGTTGAAATCAGGGAAGGGTCTAATCCAATCGGCACTAAGTAGCTTTATAATGCTAGAAACTGTAACCTTAGTAAGGGTCTGAGTCTGTCGAGTAGTACTATACTAAGCATAGCGCAAATAGCCAAGTATATAGTCCTATATATCCTTCGCTATACTAGGCTAATAAACGTTAGTTATCTTCCGAATGGTAATAGCAGCCTAAAAGTGGCCTCCTTTATTATAAGTAGCTATTAAAACTACTAATACTTCGCTAAGCAAGATATAGCGCTTTATTACACTTCAGATTTGAATATATAGTACGCCTTAGGAATTAGTACTATACCGATCTAGTTTCTTATAAAAGGCAGCTCTTTAAGTCTTTGTAATATACCACTTTAAATAGTCGGAAGAGATAAGAAAGCTAGCGATCTCCAAATACTACTCGCAAGCGCAGTACTTTATTTGAAGTAAGTAGCTTCGCTAGACGCCTTCTAATGTAAAAGCTTATAAAATAGTAGGCAAGTACTTAGATTTGAACCACTTAATACACATCGGATCCGCCTAGCGTAGTTAGGCTATAAAGGATAATACCTCTAGTAATACTATCAAAGGTTCCCTTAGTATTATACTACGCAATTCCTCCTTATAGATTAAGTTGCCGACTTATCTAATCAATTCTTTATAGCCGCCCTTCCTATCCTTTTAAACCTATTTTAGTTTAATACTAAATAGGTCGAAGTAGCTAAAGTCGTTAAGGTAGTTGTTGCAGTTTTTATTTAGATTAAGAAAGATAGTTTAAAATAAGGCATTAGCTACCTTATTTCTAAAGCCTAAGATCTAATGTATCTTAAGATTTAGCTAGCGCAACTTAAAGGCCTATTTAGCATATATGCCTTCGATATTAGACAACTTAAGGAAGTAAGTCAGAGGTTAATAATTAGTAAAGACAGTCGCTATGATCAATCTATAAAATATATAATCGAACTTGCGATTAAATTCTATAATTGCGTATAATTCGCATTTATATATTCTATAATTGTATTATAACCTTGAGAATGTAAAAGTATCGTATAGTATCGCTACCTTAGTGCCTCTTTATTATTAAGTTATATAGCACCTTATACTTTGCTTACTTGTATTAGAGTAGAAGTAGATAGTAGACCTTCTACTATCCTAACTATATATATCTAAGATATTTAAACACTTTTGATATAGTATCTCAAACGATACTTGCTTAGCCTTCCCTTATCGCTAATCTATATTACTAATTAGTTATAATAATAGTAGTTTAATCTTTGCAAAGTTCTTTATGAATCGCTTAATAATACTAATAGTACTAACGAACTCGCGAACCTAAGTAGCGGATTTAAGGATAGGCTATATTTAGATCTTATTTAAGCGTTTAGGCTTAGTCGAGATCAGGCCTCTAGACTTATAAGTGACGCTAAGTGTAATAACCTTATCTATAAATAATTCTATCTTCTTAAACAATAGCCGCATATAGGCCTATGCTACTCTTAGGAATAATTCATTTGCTATAAAGCAATAGCCTTCCTTAAAATCCTAATAGCCTTTAAAGATATTATTAATATAAAAGCCGCATATAGGAAGGGAGTCCTTATCTAAAGCAATAATTACTAATAGTTGGCTAGCAAAGTCACTATAGTCTAGTTCATTAGGTAGTATCTAGCCTAGTATAATATATATTAGCTCAGTTATACTATAGCCAGAGGTTATTAACCCTTATAGTATTTTAATTTATTAAAGTTAGCTAATGCCAGATATCGTAAACGCAAAGTAATAGCAGTCTGCTAGGTAAACTGGCATATATTAGTATACGTTCTTTAAATCGAATTTAAGGAATAGTTTATACGCTAGATAGCTTAAGTAATTATATAGCTTCGATAATAGCTTTATATAGTATCTAGGTATTTGCTCAATTATATTGCAGTAGTTAAAGGTAATTCTAGGTTCGTCCTATAGCTACGGGTCCTTTACCTTGTCAATAATAATAGCCTACGCATTTTAATCAAACAGCTAGCTATTCGCTACTATTATACGTTTATAAAAGCCGCAGCTTAATCTCTTATTAATATATTATTAAAGCTAATATTCCTTCGCAGCTAGCCAGCGTTTTTACTAAGTTATTAAATATAGCTTAATACCTTCCTTTAAACGAACTCTATAAGTGTATAAGTTAGTAGGTAGCAGGTTCTATAGCTCTTTCGCATCTAGGTCCTAATATATATATAATAGCCTCTTCAGTCGGCTCTACTGCTTGTTAATTAGATTTCCCATTTTAGTTTTAAAGGTTTAAAACCATTTATTAATAATTATATCTAATTCCTTTAATAAAGGTTATTAGTATAAGCGTTAATAGGTTGGGTATAGTATTACTACCCAATTTAACTATAGCTTAGTCCTACTACTTAAGTCCCTTTGGTATATCGACTCCCTATAGTATAATAACTCCTTTAAGTCGATATTAATATTAGAGTTCGCTTTTAAGCTTATTAATCTCGCGCTTAAGCTAAAGAGGCTATGGATTTGTAGTTCAACTACCTTTTTACGATTTGCCTTTATCAGTCGCAGTGCTATAGATTCCTTATAATCGCATATTTCCTTAATTAATTCCTTTAAGGCTTCGAATATTAGCTTCGCAGATTCGGGTAGGCCATTTTATATAATTGCGGTCTTACTATCTTATTAGTCTTAGATAACTCTACCTTCTTTATTATCTAATACATAGGTTAATTGTATTAGGACTAACTATGCGTTATTAATACTTTTAGCAACGATCTTAGGTCGTCTATCTCTATCTAGTTTTCCAAGTCAATAGAGGAATCAGTTTTATCGCTCTTGCTATTGCTTAAGCTGCTCTCTAGCTTATCTTATATATTAGGTCTTTTAATAGTTGATTTATTTAAATCTAAGAGACCTAAATCTAGCACGCCAATTGGATATAAGAATAACTTATGATATTTAAATAATACAAACTTAGGACCCTTAATAGCCACCTTCTTCTTACTATTTGCGGAATCACTAATCGTTATTTATAAGTTTCGGATATTAATAGTGCTATCCACTTTCTATAGCTATAGAAGACTAAGCAGCAAGTATAGGTTAGTATTAAATAGTTATATAAACGCTTCATCTTTATGCCATATCCTATATGTATTAACCTTAAACTCTATCTAATATATAAGTTCAGTCTTGCTACTATCTGCGGTATTTATTATTAAGCCACTAAAGCCTCTCTCTAATAATAGAATAGGTTTAAACTTTAACTTATTTACTAAGGCGTAGGATATAATATTTATATTAGAACCCTAATTAACTTAGGTAATATGGGTCAATAGAGCTACGTCCACTAGGATTCCGTCCTTACTTAGCATCCTAATAAAGCAATCAATTTAAAAGGCCTTCTTCTTAGCTAATAGCAAGGGAATAGTAGCAATTGGTTTTAAGGCATTTCGGGCGTTATTTAAGACCCTTGCCTTAGCTGTAAAGTAGACCGATTTCTCGGCCTTCTTTAAAGACTTATAATTCTTGCGAGTTAATAAATATCAGAACTCTTTACTACCTTTGGGCGAAACTTAAAAGAACTTAGTTAGACTTAATAGCACTTTAATTCTATCTACAAGCTCTTGATAATCTATTAAGCCTATTCCTTCTTATATAACAATTTCTCTTAGGTATTAAATAGCGCGTTTGCCTTTCTTATTAGCTAGCTTCTCTATACTAGTCTCTCTACTAGTAGATTTATTAAATGCCCTACTCGTCGGCTTAGTTATTAGTACTAGCATTAGTTTATTATCACTTAAATTGACTAACTCTTTAATAGATATGCGTAATCGCTTTCTAAGACGCCTAGCCATCTTAGAATCTAAGGATAATATGTTAAGAGAGCAGTTATTAAAAGCTAAAGTTTTAATATAATTATCGAATAACACTAGGTTACTTAAAGTCTTATACTGCTAGTTTAATAAGGACGACTCTTTATAACCCTCCTCAGCTTTTGCAAATAGGCTCTAAGTATACTTACTTAACCTAGTAATATTAGCAAGGTAAGATCCGACGTTGCCTCCTTATATGGCTTATTATAAGTATGCCTTCTCTTAAGCGGCGAGTTTATTACTAGTATATTCAATTGCCTTATAACCAAAGTCCCTATATTATATACATAGGACTCTATCCTTCTTTAAGTTATAGGTCTAAGAGCTATTGATAATAGGGTATAGTAATTGCAAATAGGGTAGGATAGTATATACTCTTAGGTTCTATTAAGCTCGCTAATTAGGATTAATCCTTATAGGCTAGGCATTCTATATATTATTAGTTTCCTATAGGGCCCTATAAGCACTCTAGTTACCGTTCTGACTACTATTTCAATTAGTAATTAAGGGTTGCGAAGGTGTATTTCTATACAACTCAACTAAAGGGGTCGATCTTAGCAAATACATTAATGGCTTTTGATTAATTAAGACTATAGGTTTTCCTACATTTAATAGTAATAGAACCGCAGAAGCTGATATACTATATTATTTATAGTATAGTTATTACAATTATTCGGTCTCGATCTTCTCTTATTAGCGTTGCTCTATCTCATAGGTTGTATTTAGCATATTCTAAGCATCCTTTATAACGTCTAAGGCCTTCTATAGCGCTTTAGTTAATAACGCCGACTTCGAAAGGGTAGCTATATATAGCTTATTATTATAAATGCCCTTAATAAAGGCTGCGATAATACTATCTAATACAACTTGCTTAATAGAATTAAGTGCTAGGCTAATTGTTAATCTACTAGCATCCTTTCTATATATATAATAAAGTAAGTAGGTAGTCCTTTAGTAGTATATTATAAGTGACTCATTTGGCTTTTAAGTAAGGTTCTTAATATTATATTAAATATTATTTTCAATATAGTCAGTTACCTTTATAAGATACTTAGCCTTTAATGCCTGCTTAAAGTTAGCGATATAATTAGTAGTAGCATTCTCCTTTTTATTAATAATAGCCCAGAATTCGGCGCTAGAGTCTAGCCACTCTGCTACCTAGCCCTTAAATAAGATATTAATAGCCTTAAAGAATATCTCTAGGTCTAGTAATATATAGCTAGCACTCTTAAAGTTGTACTGCAAGCGATTAAGCCATTAGGATGCATTTCCCTTAGCTCTAGTGAACTGGCTTAATAGTTCATACTTAAGGAGTATAGTCCCTATTAAAGGACTGAGAGGATTATTAAGAGCTATAATATTAAACTCAAGTTATCTTAAGTAGGCTAACGTTAATGCTATAGACGCGTCTTTAACTGAGAGTGCTCTTTAAAGCTTTAAACTCAATAATTCACTAGTATTAATTAATAATATAGGTAAACCAGTCGATAATAGCAACCGTTAATCTAATAGATGATCTAGTAAGTTGCTAGACGACGCTAGTATATATAGCACGCAGGTATAAGGTTCTAAAATAGGCGGCACCTTATAATCGTCTTTAAAAACCTCAGCTAGCGAAGTAGATATATCTAAGCCTATTCGTAAAGTGTTACTTAAGAGTAGGTTCTATTAAAAAGCTAGTGTAGTTATTGTTACGACTTGCTCTGGAGCGTACAGTGGGTCGAGAACGAACGCTGACTGTATTACCTCAAGAGGTACGCTATGTAATAAAGAAGAAAAGATGAAGAAAAAGAGAGAGTTTCTAGTAGAGCTCCTCCAGAATAAGTACAGGTGCTTTACTAGCGTGCACGTAACCCAGCTACCTTGCTACCTTAGCGGGCACTTGACTTTGTGTACTTAACCAACACGTGATATGACTGTAACACTACCCTCCCCCTTTGAAAAACTGCGCCCGCGCAGTTGTATCTATAGGCGTATTGTCCTTTAAGTCCCTATAATCGTCAATTCCATTATTATATAACCTAAGCCAGCTTGATAGCGCCCTTAGTGGCCCCTTAGCTTGAGGGTTTTTTAGATGGAAATCTCAAATAGCATATAGCGCTGTTATAGTATTAGAGTACAGGTACCATTCGAGGTCTTTATTAGCTCCTTTCCACTTGATCTGATATTCGAGCTTCCTAGCTCGAATATAAGAGCCAATTATTTCTTCTATCTCCCACTCCTCCTATTCTGGTAGCACTTTAATTAGGGCAGGAGGTTCCTGAACTTGTCCTAATAGGAGGTTAGGAAGGTATTTATGCAGTAAGTGGGAGTGGAAAATAGGGTAGATCGAACGGAGCGAATCGGGCAATTGTAGCTTCCAGCTTTCCCCTAGCTTTTCTAGTACTTTCACTAGGCCGTACCACTTTTCGGAGAGCTTTCGGCTCGGCCGGTCCAGTTTCCAGTTTTTAGTACTAATTAGCATATCATCTCCTATAGTCCAATCAACTGGCCGGCGGTGGAGATCTGCGAGCCGTTTCATTTTAGCCTATTGTACTTGTAGAGATGATTAAGCGAATTAGACTACTTTTTAAGCTCTAGTAGCTATGCGCAGTGCCGTTTTACGATTTAATCTCTCGGTTGCTGTCCGTAGAGGCTCTAGGTTAATTAAATTCCAGGAGAAGCGAGCTTCGTAGCCGTTTAGCACTTAGAAAGGGGAAATTTGCCCTAGCGATTCGTAAGGCAAAGTCAATTGGGCGATATCCATCAAAGGCAAGAGACGACTCCAATTGTCTTAGTAGTATAAGCAGAACGGCCTGAGGCGTTGTTTTAAGTACTGGTTCATGATCTCAGTTTGGCCGTCGACGTTAGGGTTATAGGCTGTAGTTAGCTTGACCTTTGTACCTAGTATTCGACAGAGCTCTTTCCAAAAGGTAGAGACGAATTGGGCGCCTCTATCTAACAGAATCGAGTCGGGCATGCCGAAATAGCGTATCTAGTGAATTAAGAACAACTTTGCAAGGCCTTTCGCATCTACCGTCTTATAGCACGGGATTAATACTGCCTTCTTTAACAATCGGTCTATTATCACTAGTGTAAAGTCGTAGCCGAGTTCGTTAAGCGGGAGCTCCGTGAAATCCATAGTCAAGTGTTAGTATGCTCGTTCGGGAATTGGCAAGGGTTGTAGGAAACCTGGGGTCTTATCACAACGAGCTTTCATTCTCGAATAACGATAGTTCTGGATATAAGTGCCGACGTCGCTGCTAAGGCTTTTCCAGTAGTATTTTCTTCCTACCAGAAGCCTTGTTTTCCCGATTCCAGCGTATGCGACGCAAGGTTGCTTGTGCACATGACGAATCAGGGCTGTTCGTAGTTCAGGAGGTTGTGACGGCACAACGAGTCTACCTTGGAAGAAGAGTTTGCCTTAGCTGAGTTCATAGTCGAGGCTGTGGCTTTGCGCCTCGTCTCGGAACTTCTGTAGCTCCGGGGAGGTCTTATTAGCTTGAATGACCTCGTCGATAATGTAGTAGCTCGCTATATCGTACTCGACCCTTGACGTTAGGTCGGCAGGTGCCTCTATTGGCGCGATTGGCACACTCGTCACTTGTGGGCCGGGCCCGCGAGTGGAATCGCCTCTAGTGGCGAGTACTTTTGTAGAGAGCTTATCGTCGGGCAAGAGCTGCTGGTGGCGTAAAGCTCGTTTTCTGGCCTCGAGAGGGGTCAGCTCCTGGTCTCGACGGGAGAGTGTGTCAGCCAGCGTATTCGTCGTGCCTGTTCGGTACATAATGAGGAAGTTGAAATCAGCGAAGAACTCCGCCTAGCGAGCCTGCCGGGCTATTAAGTCCTTAGTTGTTATGAAGTACTCGAGGGCTTTATGATCTATATATACGTGTACTGTTTTCTGGGCCCCGAGTAGCTCTGCCTTATACTGGTGGAACGATCTAAAAATCGCTAGGAGCTCCTTATCGTAAATGGGGTAATTCAGCTCGGCGTTATTTATCGTCTTCGAGAAGTACCCGATTGGGTGGTAGTTATCGTCTTCCTAGAGTTAGGAGAGTACGCCGGCGACTACGCCGTCGGAGGCGTCGGTCTCAAGTCTTGTCTGCTTCTGAGGGTGATAGTAGCACAAGATCGGGGTTGTTTAGAGGCTCAAGCGCAGAGCTTCCTAAGCTTCTTTACAAGCGTTATTAAAATCAAAAGGAACGTTCCCTATAAGAGCTGTCAAGGGTCGGCAGATACGACTATAGCCTTTAATAAACCTTCGGTAGAAGTTATAGAACCCTAGGAAGCTCTGTACGCCGCGTACATTCTCGGCGTATTTCCACTCCTAAATGACTGAGACCTTGTCAAGGTCTACCTCAATTCCGTGAACTCCGATAATAAACCCTAGGAACCTAGTCTTAGTAACCCCGAACTCGCTTTTCTTAATATCTGCTTGCAGGCCGTGGCGTTAGAGAATCCCTAAGATCTTCTTAACGTGGATCTCGTAGTCAAGGGAGTTTTCTAAGTAGATTAGAATATCATCTAGGTAGGCAGAGTAGAAATCGTCGAGGTGCTTAAGGAGAATATTGTTGATGAACCTTTGAAAGGTGGCGGGCCCATTTGTCAGTCCGAATGGCAAAACCTTGTATTTGTAGGTCCTGTAACGCGTGCGAAAGGTAGTCAGGTCCTCGGCGTCAGCTGACATGCGAATACGGTGGAAGGCTTGTTATATATCGATTTTTGTAAAAACACAAGCTTTCGATATGCGTGCCATTATCTCATCGATAAAGGGAATCGGGTAGGGGTCTTTCTTCGTTAGAGCGTTTAGTTTCCGGTAATCGACGCATAGACGTAGTGAGCCATCAGCTTTTCTAACGAAGAGGATTGGGGCTGCCTAGGGGGAACTCGAAGCTTCGATGAATCCTTTATGCAGGTTCTTGAGAATATAGCTCTTGACCTCTAAGAGCTGTTCGTCGGTAAGGCGGCGGAGGGGCTCGATTGTCAAGTTGTTCTCGCCTGTCAGCTCGATTTTATGATCTACTCCTGGCCTAGGTTTCGGCAGCTGATCGGAGGCCTGGCGATTGAAGACGTTCTTGAACTTAGCGTACTGAGGAGGGAGCTTCTGGTCTATTAGCTCGTCGTTGCTCTTATACTTGGCTTGCAGCGCCGAACTAAGGCCAAGGGAGCTAATTTCAGCTTGCCTAGCCGATTCTCGGCGATTGATCTCTCGGTCTAGGTCGTGAACTGAGCTTACGAATATGAACTCTTTAGGCGCCGGTTCCTGAGTTTGTATAGCTCGCCTTGCCCTAGTCATAAAGCGGTGGTAGAGGGCGCCGATTGCTGAGGCTGAGATTAGGCTGATCTGGCAAGCCGTCTTTAGAGGAGCGTTTCTCTTCACTAGGAGAGGGGGCGGGGGGTCTAGTACTCCTAGCAAGGCCTTCTTCATGCAGTTCAGATCTCTTTTCAAGTCTCTAAAGAAACTGCTATCCCTAGGTCTGCAAGAGGCCACGGGAGTGGGAATCGAATTCGCAGATTTCACTCGCGGGCCGGGACCGGGAGTGAGATTCGAGTTCGCAGATTTCACTCGCGGGCCGGGACCGGGAGTAAGATTCGAGTCGTTATTGCTTGCTAGCACCGAGAGCTGGGCTCGGGCTATTCTCAGGTCTTCGTCCTCGGCATCCATCATAGCTGCTCGACGATCGACGTCTTGCTAGGCCATTAGGGGTTTTGTTGGCCGCGAGAGATCGATTAGTATGCGTCGATCAAAGTAGGGGACGATAGGCATATCCTTGGGCCAGGAGATACGGTTTTTTCCTTTTCCGTAGGACTGTTTGAGGTCATAGTGCTCTAGGAACTTCCTGCCGATTAGAACGTCGGTTGCTCCTAAACTTGTGATTAGGAAAGGGAAGTTGATTCGTCGCCTATCGATTGTGAGGGTGAGTAAGACGGCGAATCGAATGGTTTCTCCCTCGAGACCATTGTAGCCAGTGGGGGTAATCGGTTTAGGCAGTTTAATGAACTTCACCCCGAGTCTTTAGGAGAGCTGGTATGCTAGAGACGTCTTGATAATACCGAAAATATTAGCTCCGCCATCAATATGGGCAACTGTTTTGATAAATGATCCATTTCGAGCTAGTTCTATAGGAACCAAGAACTGGCGGCCGCCTATTAATAGGCGGGAATCAAAATCTAAGTCTTTCCACAAATTGTGACCTATGCCATGGTAGGAGTCTTTGCCACGGCTTAGCAGTTTCCCGACAGCGGGTCGTTTTCCATCTCAACTTCAGCTACCGTAAACTCGCCCTGCTTCTTTGGCTTCGGGCAGTCCGTCGCGTAGTGACCAGGGGCCCCGCAGTTGTAGCAGAGACTAGACGCCGGCTTCGGGCTGGCAGACCCTTCTCGGTGGGCCGCTGGCGAGGGGGAACGAGTGCGGGGAGCTGGGGAGGTAGCTGTGGCTGTAGGTCTCTATGACTCCCTTTTCAGTATGCCGGGGACGCGGTCCTTCGAGGGGGAGAACGCGACGGCGGGGGCAACTCGTCGAGCGTTATAGGCCTCTTCTTGCTTGATATTACGGGCCTCGCGGTCCGCAATAGCTAAGAACTCATCTAGAGTAGTATAATCATTGTTCATTTTGTACTTCTCTACTCGAAGGTCGTTCTTCAAGGCCGGGGAGACCTTTTCACAGACGTCATCGAACTAGCGAGACTGATCGATCTTGCCAGCCATAGCAAGGGTGACGAACTTGGATCGGAACTCATTGTATGACAATGAACCCATAGTTAGCCTGCTGTATTTGAGCTTGGCGGACTGAACATAGTTGTGGTCAAAGAACCTCTGATCCAAGACCCTAAGGACGTCGGCAGCGCACGTGAACTTACTAGCAAAGACGGGATCCATGTGTTGTAGGATCAGGTTCTGAGCTTCACCTGTCGTACACTTGAAGTAGGCAGTGATCTGGTCCTCTCCTGAAGTGAAGTTGCCTGAGTACTCTTGAATGAATACCTTTATAGCCATCTTCCAGGCGTTGTAGGTGATTTCGCCCTGGTGGTTGCTGAAATGGGTTTAAGGGTACTTGATCCGATGGGGGTCGACGGCTGGGACTGAAGGTCGGATGATCGGGAGGTAGTAGTCTGGGGGAGGCAGTAAGTCGGCGGTGAGGGACCGAGTGTTCCAAGGGCTAGCACTCGGGGAAGAAGGGGCGGCAGCATTGTTTTGGAGAGCGGCAGCTATAGCAGCGCCGACGAGGTTCGCGATTTCGGCCTGCTGGGCAGCTGAGAAGAGAGGGGCCGACATAGTGAGAGTAGACGTCGGTTCTTCCTTGACTTCAATCGACGGCAATGGGGTATTTCGAGAATCCACTCGCGGTCCGGGACCGGGAGTGAAATCTGTACTAGGGGAGGTAGCTTCCTGAGTGGCCTCAGGAGGGGGAATATCTCTAGGACCGGGGTTGGCAGTGAGGCCCGTAGAACTGGAACTGGTGGCAGTGAGGCCCGTAGAACTGGTGGCAGTGAGGCCCGGTGGAGGTGCGGTTAACCTTTCACTTCTCCTAAGTGGCATAAGATTGGAGGTCACGAGTACTAACTCTCTCTATATTATCTGGTTTAGTCTAGAGGGACCTAATGCTGAACAGTGACCTATTCAGAAGGGGGAAGATCAGTACAGGCGGAGCTGTGTACGTTCTTAAAGCCTTCTGGTAGAGTATGTATTGAGGTATCGTAGGTTCACAGATCTTAAGAAAGAAGGTTTTACTTCGGGATCACGTCTCTTTACCAATCAGGAGTTGCAATAAGGTTGCCTGGGGGTGCAGTGCAAATCCGGGGAAGTGGGGTCCGGGGATCCAAAGCTTATCACTCCACCAAAGTTGACCTAGTCTCCACGGTATATGTAGGTATAGGTCCCCCAGTTTCGTACCCGAGTATTCGAAGGAAGGAGTGAGGAGCTTCGAAGAGTGTAAGGAAGAGTCGACGAGTATGGGTCGACGAGTATGGGTCGATGGGGAGTGTAGAGAAGGTCGACGACTTGTTCGCAAGGAGGGGTCTTCGAGGAGTCGAGTTGTATTCGAGGGTTTCGAAGGAAGGAGTGAGGAGCTTCGAAGAGTATGAGGAGAGTTGTCGACGAGTATGTTGTCGACGAGAAAGAGTGGTGTAGAGTTGTTTGTAAGGGAGGGAGAAAGTTAAGAAGAGAAAAGCTATTATACTGCTCTAGGCGGCAGCCTACGCTAGCGAAGCGAGGGCACAGTGAATAATTTTTTTTTTTTTTTTCGAATTGAACTTGAAGGTGAATCTCCGTTTGCAAAATGGAGGAGGTAAGGGGTCGAAAAAACGAGCTGATCTCGTATTCGAAGGTTGTTTTTCAGCTTTCTCTGAAAACTAGATCAGTGAGATCTAGGCGCTACGTACGAGTTGCTTAGGGCAGTTCGTAGTAGAAGTCGAGATTGAGAGATCGAGTTGCTCAAAGCAGTTCGAAATGAAGATTCTGAAGGTGGTAGATATTAAGCTTCTCAGCGGAGGTTGAGTAGATCTTTTCTTATGTTACGACTTGCTCTGGAGCGTACAGTGGGTCGAGAACGAACGCTGACTGTATTACCTCAAGAGGTACGCTATGTAATGAAGAAGAAAAGATGAAGAAAAAGAGAGAGTCTCTAGTAGAGCTCCTCCAGAATAAGTACAGGTGCTTCACTAGCGTGCACGTGACCCAGCCACCTTGCTACCTTAGCGGGCACCTGACTTCGTGCACCTAACCAACACGTGATATGACCGTAACAGTTATTAAGTAGTATAGTATAACTAAGGCAGGTATAGACTAATGCTATTTCACTTAATTAAGAGATAACGTTACGTAAAGACGCGTTTTGCTACTTCCTCGCATAATGCGAAAAAATGAAAATGTCAGAAAAAGGGATTATTAGCGCAATAGGATACTAAACAACGCGTTAAGATCTATACCTATTATAAGTTCTAATTCTCAGCTTGCTAAAACAGGCTCGCTTTCAAAGTAAAGGCTATAGTCCTAATAACGTAGTATAAGGTCAAAGGGAGGTAGCTTAGTAATATACTATAGTAGCTATTGAAATAGTATCTAGCAGATGAAAAACTCTTCCTAAGCTAAGTCTAATAATAACCGACGACGAGGTCGAATAGGAGGATAAAAATAAAGTGTAAATAGCCTTACTAAAAACGCGTAGACAAAATAAAGCCAAGAATTCCCTAGCTCCTCCACCAAATAACTAGTATAATAGGAAGTTATATTAGACTTAAAGGAGTAACCTCTAAGGGAAGATATTTATAGTACATCTAAGTGCCTAAGGCACCCTATGGGCTGACTAATAACACCCTTTCCATTCAAAAAGGTGTTTAGGGGTACATCACGGTCAGGAAGCAAGTGTGAGCAAGCCATTCTCGTCGGGTCAAGAGTTGCGCATCTCGACGCAAGGGCTTGCTGCTTGGCAGGTCTTGCAGAGACCAGGATCCTACTTGATCATGGCATCCGTCTGATTGCTCAGCAGGCCGTCATACTAGGATAGTCTCTGCGGGAGTCAATAAGAGCTACTGTAGATGTCAAGCGAGGGTATCCTGTCTGGCGATAAGTGTCCATCACATCTCCGAACTGATATCCACGCGAGACGGAGAGGGGATCAGCTCTCCGCCTGTCCCAGCTTCCCCTCTCCAACTCCGGTCTTGGATTTTTCAAGTTTTCAAGGCGTTGGGAATTCGGGAGGTTGCCTAGCTGTTTACCTCCCTGTCCGCCGAAGATCTCTGCTCTCTTCTCTCTTCTCTCCCGAGAGAGAAGAGGGGATAGATCTAAAGCTCCAACGCGTTTCTTGCTTGATTACATGGACCATACCCGGCCAACACCTACACCCATACCCATACCCTACTCCTTCGTCTTGTCAGCTATTCACAAGGAGCCCCTGGACGCCTGTACCTCCGCATGATACCATCGGGGGTTGTCTGCACAATACGCAAGGAAAAAAGACCGACGAAGCATTTCGCACAATCCTAGTTCTGGTGTGGGGTTTCTTCTTCTCCTTCTTGTCCGTCCGCGTTCCAGGAAGAGATCCGGTCCTGTCCCACAGGGAACGACGCTTGACGGCTTGCCGCGTCGGTAAGAGCAGAAGATGACGAGAGACCAGAGCTGCGACAGTGTGACCATGTCGCGCCCGCCGACCAGCCGCACCCGCGCACGTGGGCCGGGGCATCTCCCACGCGGACGACGGCGCTGGGATGTGAGTAATCGTGACACCTCGCGCGCGTGTGTCTCGGTCTCCAGCCTCACTTGGGAGACACGGACAGCGAGACTTACAGAAGTACCAAGCACTCCCTTCGCACCACATGTCCCGACCAAGGGGATCACGAGTATCTTTTCCGGGTGCCGAAGGCGAGAGGTTGGCGTGATGTTTTGATACTTGCGGGTTGGAGGGATTAGGTAGGTATTAGTATTAGGCATTAGTATTAGGTGTTGGTATTAGATGTTAGTATAAGTTATCAGTATAAGTTATTAGTATAAGTTATGAGTATAAGTTATTAGTATTAGATATTAGTATAAGTTATTAGTATAAGTTATTAGTATAAGTTATGAGTATTAGTTATGAGTATTAGTTATTAGTATTCGGCATTAGTATTAGGCATTAGTATTAGTTATTAGTATAAGTTATTAGTATAAGTTATTGGTATAAGTTATTAGTATTAGTTATTAGTATAAGTTATTAGTATAAGTTATTAGTATAAGTTATTAGTATAAGTTATGAGTATTAGTTATGAGTATTAGTTATGAGGATTAGTTATTAGTATTCGGCATTAGTATTAGATATTGGATATATAGACGTCGGCTGCGAGGGCAGACTTACTACTGCGGGAGAGGTCGGCAATTGCATATCCAATCCTGTGAGTGATGCCATATACAGTATCAATTCCCTCGTTCCCACGCCTCTGGCAAGATGCAACCTCACCATCCTTCCATTCTATCGCCGCTACCTCGGCCACCCAAGTATCTCTCTGCCCCTCTCTCCTCCGCGCCCGGGAAATCACCCATCAGCTTCCCGCCACGGACCAGGATGACCGGCAGCGCCTCCACGCCATACCTTCTGCCCTCCCAGCCCCCCCTCCCCATGGCCCCCCCGCCTGCGATGACAATACAATGCCCGAGCAGCAGCCGTAGCAGGGGAGGCATCTTCCCGGCATACCAGAAGAAGGAGAAGAAACAAGAAAAAAAAAGGAAAAAAAGGAACAAAAGGAAGAAAAAGCCCCCGGGACCCAGAGCGAGAATACAACGTACGACGCGCAAAGCCGTCAGAGAACACGCCGCCGCTGTCCACTCGCACGCCAGCCCCCCCATCGCCGCTGTCCTCTCTCACAATCCCCCCCCCCATCGCCGCTGGCTTTCCCTCCCGCGTCGAGGCGGGTGCACCGAGCCGAGCCAGTTGCTGGCCACCCGGCCGTACACCGTGACCGGGAGAGTCAATCTCAGTCCGCGGCACGTCTGCTGCTGCTCGTTTGACAGCGGCAGGTTTCCCTGCGGGCTGCCGCGCCGACGAGGGGGGGGGGGGGAATGAAAGCTGCACTTTGGCTGCACCTCACGTGATACGGGGACGACAGGGCGCGGATCCCTGCTTGTCGGCCCTGGCTTCTCGCGCAGAGGGAACGTCGGTCAAAGGGGGGGGAAGAGGGGGGAAGAGGCGGATTCTGGGGGACAATGGGATGGTGTGTCGCGTGGCGCTGTGTTGGGGTTGGTTGGTGGTGTTGCGGCGAGGAGATGGGAAAGTCGAGGAGAGGTGAGAGGGAACGCGGGAGTCCAAGTGATGGAGTCTCGCTGTCTTGGTATTGGTATTGCTATTGGTATTGGTATTGCTGTGGCTATTGCTACTGCGATTGCTGTGCTGTGGCTATTGCTGTGCTGTGGCTATTGCTATTGCGGTGGCTATTGCTATTGCGATTGCTGTGCTATTGCTGTTGTCATTGCATCACATTCGCTTCGGTCTGGCACCAGCCAAAATGCCCGAGTGCCGAACTGAGCCACCAAGTGCTCACGACCATCGGCCGAGCTTCCATCAAACCATCTTCTCCCGCCAGTCCCAGACCAGCCACGATCTGTCATCCGTCCGCCAAGCTGGACAGCTTCGTTCGGCCGCTTGGCACACGGCCTATCAAGCGCAGAACAAATAAGGTCTGGAGACGACCGACCGCCTCCGAGATAAGCATCCCGTGCGAGAGAGAGAGACAGAGGAGTATATGTATATATATATGTCAAGTCCGCGCCGTGCGGTCTGCTCTCCCCCGCGTCTGCTGCCCCTCACAATCTGGTTGCGCTTCGACTGAAACGGCGAGGGGTGCGTGTGGCTGATCGCTTGTTCCCCTTCTCGCATCAACATGGTCGCTCTGGCAACGCGGATCAACGATGTGGTGGCCCAGAGCCTCGTCGGCCGCCGCTTTCGTCTCGAGGGCTCCGGGCATCCCAAGGCGAGGCAGGGCGCGAGATTCCTGACCGAGGTTCGGGCTGGCTTGGCCACCTTTTTTGCGATGGCCTACATCATCTCGGTCAGTTATTCGTGAACACCCCCCCCCAGCCTCACAAGACGAGAGAGCAGAGCCGCTGGCTGACCAGTGCAAACCCCCCTCCCCCCCCTCCCCTCACAAGACGAGAGAGCAGAGCCGCTGGCTGACCAGTGCAAAATCCCCCCCCCCCAGGTCAACGCCAACATCACCACCGCCAGCGGCGGCACCTGTGGCCCTTGTCTGGCCCAATCCCCCTTCGACTGCCCTCTCCAAGAGGACTACGGACTCTGCCTCGGTCGCTTGACCCGGGACTTCATCACCGCCACCGCGGCCATCTCCGCCCTCACCTCCTTCGCCATGGGCCTCTTCGCCAACATGCCCATTGCGCTCGCCCCCGGCATGGGACTGAACGCCTACTTTGCCTACACGGTGGTCGGCCCCTACGGCTTTGGCCCGGTCCCCTACCAGCTGGCCCTGACCGCCATCTTCATCGAGGGCTTCGTCTTCGTCGGCCTCTCGCTGCTCGGGATGCGCCAGTGGCTCGCTCGCGCCATTCCGGCCTCCATCAAGCTGGGCTCGGGCGTGGGAATCGGCCTGTACCTGAGTGAGTCCCCCCCCGCGCCCCCAGACCAGAGCAGAGCCGAGCCGGGCTGATCCAGTGTAGCCATCATCGGGATGACCTACAGCGCCGGAATCGGGGCCATCGTCGGCGCCTCGTCGACGCCCTTGGAGCTCGCAGGCTGTACCCAGGCCATCCTCGAGGCCAACGACGGCTCGTGTCCCACGTCGGAGAAGATGCGCGCGCCCACCCTCTGGATCGGCATCTTCTGCGGTGGTTTCCTGACGGCCGTCCTGCTGATGTACAAGGTCAAGGGCGCCATCATCGCCGGCATCCTGCTCGTCTCCATCATCTCGTGGCCGCGATCGACCGACGTGACCTTCTTCCCCCACACCGTCGTGGGCGATGCCAACTTTGCCTTCTTCCAGAAGGTCGTCACCTTCCACCCGATTCGGGAGACGCTGGGCGTCAACGAGTGGGACATCTCGGGCGCGAACAGTCAGTTCGGCCTGGCCTTCCTCACCTTCCTCTACGTCGATATCCTGGACTGCACCGGCACGCTGTACTCCATGGCGCGCTTCTCAGGCGCCATAGATCCCGAGACGCAAGATTTCGAGGGTTCGGCGGTCGCGTACCTGGTCGATGGTACGTCCCCCCTCTCCCCCCTTCCCCCCTCCCCCCGCAAGCGAACCGCGATGCTGACGATCCGCAGCGCTCGGCATCTCCATCGGCTCCCTCTTCGGCCTCTCGCCCGTGACGGCCTTCATCGAGTCCGGGGCCGGCATCTCCGAGGGCGGCAAGACGGGGATCACGGCCATGGTCACCGGCATCTGCTTCTTCATCTCCATCTTCTTCGCGCCGATCTTCGCATCCATCCCCCCCTGGGCCACCGGCTGCACCTTGATCATCGTCGGCGCCATGATGGCCAGTGCGGCCAAAGACATCAACTGGAAGTACTTGGGCGACGCCCTGCCCGCTTTCGTCACGATTGCCGTCATGCCATTCACCTACTCGATCGCGTATGGCCTCATTGCGGGCATCGTCTCGTACATGATCATCAACACGACCGTGTGGTTGATCGAGCTGGCCAGCGGCGGACGCATCGTCGCGCCGGACCAGGAGTTCAAGGAGCCGTGGACGTGGAAGATCACGGGCGGTCTGCTGCCGGCGTGGGTGCTGCGGGCTGCGAGGGGGTATGTTTCATTCCTTTTTTTCTCCTCCCACCTTGCCCCATGCTTCCCACGCTTGCTTTTGACGTTCCGCGCCCTCTCTTGTGGTCATCTCGCCCGACTCCGTCCGAGCACAGCAGAGGAAGGGGAAAGAAAAAGAAAAGAAGAGATACTAACTCCCCCGCTAGCAAGAAAGACTTCTGGCACGACGACGACACCGCCGCGAAGATCTCCACCGCACCCCTCACCCCCGACACGGCATCGGGGCATCGGGCAGAAGACGAGGGGGACGGCGCGATCGTTCACTCGCCGGCTGACGCGGAGAAGGGCACCAAGCTGGCTTGACGGGCCGCCTGGTTTGTTACGATGTCACGGGGGATCAGACTTGCAGCCGGGTTGCTAGGTAGAGATATACATAATTCGGATGAGCGTCAGGGGATGCATGGGCACCTTGCTGTACATAACACGCCTGAGCGCAGGTACCACGATCAGAGACCAGAGCTGAACTGAAAAGCCTGCTCTAATGAAGCTCACGAGTCGAGATGCGCGTGTTTGTGTTGTGCTCTGCTCTGCTCTGCTCTACTGGTGCTGGTGCTCACAACTAGCCGCCTGTACCTGTACATCGTACTCGTGCCATCGTACCCCCCCCCGGCGCCCAGAGAGTCCATCACCAAACTGCTCAGATGTGCCCATACCCATCGCACAGTGCGAAGCACTACACCACACCTCTCGTCCCCTCCCCTCCAGAGCCGGCAGAAAGTATTCGCGGCCTTCTAAACCTCTGGGCATCAACGTTCCTTTTTTTTTTTTTTTTTTTT
>JAENRP010000048.1:142767-160925 GCA_024741835.1 Diplocarpon mali | reverse complement strand
CAGCCTCGCCGCAGCACAGACCATGCCCAGCCTCGCGGGAGAAAAAAAAAAAAAGAGGCAAGTTGTACTCAACGTCGTGAACCTCTGTAGAGCAAGTACCCTCCCGGCTGCTGTCGTCTCACGCCCCGCCTGCGGATTCTGGTCCTCGTCGGCTGCTGGCTGCTCTTGTTTGATTCGGGTTGTGTCTTTGTGCTGCTTCACGCTTATCCTGCGGTGGGACGGTGCGCTGGACTGATTGTCCGCTGGAGCGATGAACGGCCCGATGAGTGGATACGGCGGCGTGCAGGCGAGCGCGGAGGAGGAGCAGGCGAAGATGATGGTTCGGAATGTAGGTTGCCCCTTTTCTTCTGATCCTTCGTTCTTCTCTGTCGTGCTGGGAGGGAGGCTGGCATGTTGGTTCTTGGGAGGGGGGGGAGACTTGGGATGGGGGGATAAGAAGATGGGAAGAGGGTTTAGGGTGGGAGACCCAGCATCGGAGGGAGAGGGCTCTGAGGAGGGGTTGGAGATAGGACGGGGACGACGAGTGGTTGGAGGCTGAGGGGCGGTCGCTGCGACGGGGACGGGGAGGGAGGGGACTCGGGAGCTGGGATGGGAGGAGAGGGGCTGGCTCTGAAGAGACTGTTGGTTGGGATGGAGATAAGAGGGGAGATGGACAGGCCGTGGGCGAGGGTGAAAGGGGTCAGGGTTGGGAAATACAGAGGAAGGCTTGTGATGTGATGGGGATTCAGATGAGGGAGCCGATGTCCGTGGGGTCGCGGAATCAGATATACGAACCTCCTCTCCCGATACCCGCCCTTGCGACTGGCACGTCTCCTGGAGAACGACTGGGAAACGACATAGTGCAAGAGGGCAGAGGAGGAGGGCTGGTCGCATTGCCTTCTGGTACATGAGAAAGAGAACAAGCGCTGACAGCAACCCCCCTACAGATGCAGAGGATGATGGAATCCTGTCCCGGCAAGACCGCCGTCTCAGGCGTGATGGGCTTCGCACTCGGCGGTGCCTTTGGCCTGTTCATGGCCTCTGTACGTCTCCCCTGCCCTCCCCTCTCTTCATCCATCCCGACTGACCCCTCCCGTAGATGCAATACGACACGCCCCTCCACACGCCCGGCGGCGCCGCCGACGCGATAAAATCGCTCCCCCTCCGGCAACAGCTGAAAGCCGGCCTGAAGGACATGGGCGCGCGCTCCTTCTCCTCGGCCAAGAACTTCGGCAAGGTGGGCGCCATCTTCGCGGGTACCGAGTGCTGCATCGAGGGCTTCCGCGCGAAGAACGACCTGGTGAACGGCGTGCTGGCGGGCTGCATCACGGGCGGCGCGTTGGCGGCGCCTGCCGGCCCGCAGGCGGCTGCGCTGGGGTGTGCGGGCTTCGCGGCCTTCTCAGCTGCGATTGACGCGTACATGCGACGGCCGAGCGAGCTTGACTAGGTGGGCGTGAAGGAGAGTCGAAGACGGACCGTCACGGGCCTGGGAATCGTCGCAGGCGAGCTCGGCGAGATGGCGAGGACTCGTATGATGTACCGCAAGCGCGCTTCGTCCTTGCTATTGGCACTGCGAGGCGGTCCGGACAAGATGAAGAGCTGGAGAGCTCTAGCTCGGGTTTTGTGTATACTGTATATCACGCTGCTAGATAGGTAGGCGTTACGGATCAGGCCGCTGCCATACGACTCCTCAACTACAGTCCTCGCTCAACCCGGTTGGTCGACATTGCAGCGTCTTTCTTAAGGGGGGGCTCGGAGATATCTGACAAGTGATCTCGGATACCTGATATCAAGGTAATCCTCCCCCGGGATTGACAGCCGAGATCCTGCCATCGAGTATGTTCTGGTTCATGTAAGTATGTCTAGGATATACGGAATAAGTCGAGAGCAGAAGGGCCTGCTTTCTGTTCTGTTCTGTTTTCTTCAACTACGTTCTTCTATGGACTGGCATAGCTGATGCGCAATGGCCAGTCTTGATCTCAATCTCGATCCGGTCTCAGCGACAAGCAACCCGACAGGGCCGTCGCGCCCTCTCTCTTCTCCTCCTCTTCATTTCCCTCTCTCCTTTCCTCCCCCCTCTCTCTCGCTAGGCTTCAGTCGTTCTACTATCGCCGCTCAGACGAGCCTCCCGACGGAAGCCCTGTTCTGGGCTGAGATGATAGCGAGGAGGGAAGAACGTGCGCGCTGCAAGCCCGAGATGTCCCCGACGCCGAGCCACCGCCAGCTGCTCCCACTGCTCCGACAGGCCGTTCCATACCGGAGACGCCACAACGACTAAAACAAAAGGAAGACACGAGGAGGATCAAAGGACAACAGAAGAGGAGCACAGGCGAAGAACACGTCCACTGAAGCGTCGTGTTGTACCACCAAGCAGTTTCTTTTGCATGGGAAGTAGCGCGTCTTTTGGCGGGGGTGACTCGGAGAGTCGGAGGGAGACGTACCAGTGTATGCTGTTCCGAGGCTGCTTGACGGGTTGGAGTGGTAGTGGAGAGGTAGCGAGGGCTCAGAAATGCGGCCTTGGTAGCCAGCGTGGGCGAGATCCGACTCTTCGTGATTTCAAAGCTTACTCGGGTACAAGAGTGTGTACATACGTACATATATATGTATATGTGTATATTCAGATAGCAGGAATCTCCATATAATATGCCTAGGAGGTATAACGATCAGATAATTTTCAATAGCAACCTGTCAGCGAGAGAGAGTCTGGAACATCTCGTTTGTGTCTTGAACGGGCAGATGACTGACATCAATTGGCTAGTACGGTACGTCGTCAGCGTGTAGCCGAACCCGCTTCCAAGTCCACACATTCTCCTATCCAACGTACCGCGTCAAGCGCTGCTACTATGCTCCCGACCTTGCCTTGCCATTCAAGGCAATCAAACCCCAAACCCCAAACCCATTGTCCAAGAGCCACGCCCAGGTCCAAGTCCAACGCAGCATCAGACAATGCTAGCCACAACGCCGTCTCGAGACACAGACCTCCACACCAAGCCCGCTCGCAAACTCGGAGAATCACAGTCCCTATATCGTCCCCTGAAAATGCTTCATCCATTGGCCCTCTCCCGTCGTGAAGTCCTCCAGCACCCTCCAATCGAATATCGGGATTCTTTCTGGATATCCCCTCTCACATTTCCACTTCAGCCGCCTGACTTTCCTTTCCGCTCTTTTGCAAAATCCCACCGTCTCCTCAGGCCGCTCTACCTCGACTAGGAGGAATTTGCGGGTGCGCAGCCCAGAAGTCGTACGTCGTGGCACGGAGGCGTGCGAGAGGTGTGAGAGCGAGGTGATGAAGTGGGCTCCGTGGAGGGAGATGAGGTTTTCGATGATGTAGGGCGTGCGCGCTACGCAAGGAGAGAGAATGAGGAGGGCCTTCGAGAAGGGGCAGCGCATATTCGAGATAGGACTCTCGTGCGTACATTTGCCCGTGCTGAAGTGGACTGGTGTTGATGGCGGTTGGCTCGACTCGCTGGTCGGTGGTGCTGCAGAGTCATTCTGCGTGTTCGTTGAGGCTGGCTGGCAACGCTGACTAGGGCCTGCGGAGACGTTGGCCGGTATTAGACTCGGAGCAGATCTTGCGGGTGCCACTAGCTGGTTTGGCCGTTTCAAGTCACCAAGGCTCGGGGCAGCCGTAATCGATGCCGACGATGGTCTTCGTATGCAGCTGTTGGTAACAACGCATCTGGATTTGGTGGGTGTTAAGCACGGGAGGGGAAAGGATTTCGCCGGTGTGGAAGGTGCCTGGATCTCGAGTTCTGCTGTTAGCTTTGCGGTCGAAGACCGGATAGGAGATGAAGCTGTGGGCGTAGATATCGTATGTATCTTGACCGGAGCAGCAAGTTGGGAAGTTGTGGGATCCAAGGTGACGCGATACCGAGGCGCAGGCTTCGCCATGATAACTGAAGTATCATGTGCTGGCAGCAAACAAGAAGACATAGGCGGTGTTGGCAAGAGGTGCGAAAGCTCGGCCGAAGATTCACCAGTTGTAATTCTCGAGCCTTCGCCCCGAAGAGCGACAGGTCCGGGCGAAGGAAACTGTACAGAGACCTTGAAGATGTTTGGCAAGCCTGAGAATTGGCCTCCGAGGTCGAATGTAACAGGAAGAGTGACCTCGCCAAGGTCTTTCTGGATAATCCGAGTCAACCATTTCGCCTCTCCTGGCTGCAGATGATTGTACAGCTCCTCTAATAAAGAGTACTTGCTGGGCGCTTTCTTTCCCAGCTCGGCGAGGCTTCGAACAGCCTCTGAGGAACCACTGTTGTAGCTGGCGATGCGGAGAAGCGTCTGGTCGATCTTGTCGGCAGTGATCTGGCCGTTTGTAAATATTTGCGGGCTCTAAGGCTGATATAAGTAGAGTTCTAGGGCTACAAGTCAAATAGAACAAAAGAGCCTCGTCTTATCCATGCAGAGTCACAAAGCTCGTTGAAGGAGTGCGCAGAATCCGGATCTGATCACTAGAGCTATGCATTCGCAGAAGCACAGGGAGACAACTCACAATGCGCATAACCGCCATGACCTGACATAGACGAGACCCCAAATCACCGTGAAAGGGAGTATCTTGCTTGAGTCGCTCGTAACTCGCAAAAGGCATGTTGAATATCTTTCCAAGGGTTGGTACCAAGTTCTCCAGTCCGTATTCTCGGTCAATCTGCCTCTCGGGCCGCAACATCATCAGGACGGCGTGGCTGTCCGTATCGTAGGAGTCGATTCTCCATTTGTGCCTCCGGAACCAGTCCACAATAGTGTCCCTAGTACGGCTTTCCCGAACTTTTGGCAAGAGCCGTATTTCACGCACGTGTATCTTCTCCAAGGCATCTAAGAGGTCGCAGATGTAGGAAAAAGGGAACCCCATGGCGGGTGTTCCGAAGAAGTGATAGCGAAATTAGCGGGAGGTTGAAAATTTCTTCGAATCGATTTCAGGCAGAAGAAGTTTCCCAAGACAATCGACCCGAATACTTGACGCTACCACGGTACTTTCGAGAAGGTCTCCTCCAGTCAGTGCCGATTTGAATAAATGTGGAATATCGCAAGTTTGGGCGAAGGGTATTGCCCTGGAGAGGAGGAAAGCTGGAGATCGAGGGAAGGTAACCTGATCAGTGATATGGGCGAAATGATAGACATGCAGTCTCTGCAACCGTTTCGTGCCGTTGCTGATACTTTCAATACTGCAGGAAAATTCCCTGATCTGCCGTAAGACCGGCCATGGAGGACGGGTCCACCGATCCTCGAATGTTTCGTAGAATCTGATAGCCTTTCCAGGGAGCCGGGACTGATGCTCCAGTGCTTAAATATAAGGTGGTGAGTCTTTACTCCAGTCCGGCTGGTGTTTGTTACGTAGATCTGAACCTGCGTCTTTGAGCCTGAGCACGACTGATTCTCCCCGTTGCCCGGAGGGAGCTCAGACAGCCAACGTGAAGCAAGAGCGTATTTTTATTGTCATATCAGGACAAATATTCCTTTTTGTGCATCTTCTTGTCCCAGAGATTCTCCAAGGATCCTAATATTTCCACTTGGCTGGGACTCGCAGGCACGGTGTGTTTCTTAGGATCAGAGGAGTACGGAATGCAGATGCAGATGTTGCGGTAATGAAGGGGTGACGCGCGTGCCGAGGTGGGCTCTCGAGGTCGACGTGTCGTCTGAGATCAAAGAACGCGCGATCCCGTGACACTATTTGTCACTGGGTCTGCACTAAGCCTCTTCCGGGCTCAGGCCCAGCGAACTTTAAATGGGTCGGTCAGGGGCGGCCATCATTTCCTGCTCACCTGCCAACATTTCGATTCCTTCTCCTGAATAGAATCTCAAGTTTATTGATCCCTCGCGGCCAGGTACGGTCGGAATCCCCTCATTTGCACCGGACAACTCTGCCCTGCTATTCTTGAACATATTATGCCTATATGAGTGCCGCATTCGGCCCAGCGTCTTGTTATTATTTATTGATTTCCCTCGGCGGTGCGCATTGTTTTGTTGACTTTAAACAAAGAACCCTCCTCCGCAAACGACGACTTCTATTCTGGATCACCCTCGCACAACGAACCACCAGATTCGCCTCCGTCCTGGAACGCGAGGCTTCACAGCTCACTCCGAGTGCGATATGCATCATGGCATCCAGCCAGCGCCGAAGATCATCAGTTAGTCGCTCGTCGATCGAGACGATCCTGCAAACAGGGGAAACAAGCCCACCCGCAGCCCTCCCCAGCCCGCACATCGGAAATTCCCCCAACAGAGCCCATTTTGCAATGTCACCGTCGTCTCGAACATCTTTGAGGCATACCCGAGCACTGTCTTACACACCCCGCCGGCCGAATCGATTATCTTTGAGCTTCCCGGTCGCAACAAGCATCAGCAGCAACGAATCTGCCAGAGCAACGCCCACTTCCTCGAACGTACCCTCGTTCCCCCTGACTCCTGTCGAGATAGCACAGCCTTCCTCGGAGGACCACAGTAAATTCCTGGTAGCACTCGCTGGGCAGGAGCGGAAGGTGTTGGAATTAAAAGAGGAGCTCGTCAAAGCCGAAGAAGAATTGAAGACTCTGAAGAAACAATATGCCAGGCACGAGGCCACCAAGAAGAAGGCAGAAATACGACACGTCGAACCCTTACAGACTGTCGCCACGGGAGATGGTAACGCGGAGGATCCATCGACTGTGCCTCGACAGAGCTCAGAGCTTGACCGACGGAGAGCCCTACTGAACACCCTCAACCTGCCTAAAGATTCGCGCAGAAAGTTCTCGGGGGCGCACACGAGAACTCTTTCCCTGCTTTCCCCCGAACGATCCAATTTCCACCAGCCTCAAACGTTCCCCCCAGTCCTCGAAACCTCGGCAGAGAGCAGCGGACTCTCCAGTACCGCGAACATTCCGGAAACGAGCCAAGGCCTCAGGCGCATACCTCCCAGCCGCGCAAACGCCCGGCATTCTTATCAGATCGGTGTCCCTCTCGGCGCGAAGCAACTTGCGGAGGACCTCAAGTCTGGGATGTTGACGTTCCTAGAGGATCTCCGCCAAGCCACTGTAGGAGATGAGGCGGTCAACGGCACTACAAGCAGAACAACTGTAGACCCCGCGCCTCATGCACAGGTCAGGAAGGATAGTAAGAGCAGTATGCGAAGCGACGACCGCAGCACGCCCGGTCAATTACCCAGATCTATGTCACCAAGAACCTGGGAGACTTTGACTGGAACCCGCCCCCTTTTGGTGGATCTTTCGGACGAGCCAGAAGAGCTGGTACGCCCCAGAGCGAGGTCACCTTCTACTGTAAAAAAAGCTCGCCCTTTGTCTATGGCAGCGCCACCCCTAGACGACCTCGATGACGACTGGCCGGTTTGGGATTTGCCGGCACCGACATCTCCTCGATGGAGTGGAAGCACAACAGTTTCGAACCCGGCTACGCCTTTGCGTGATAAAGACGACGCAGGCGTCAAGTACGTTCCGACATCCGCCTTGCCACCATTCATCAGAACTGACACTGCTAGAATCATCCAGAGGGACCAAGAAACCACGCCACCAAAACGCATCGACATTCAATGGCCCGCACTTGACAATCTAAGCCCCAATGCATTGAAGGGTAACTTGCAACGAACCATGTCGACCCTCATGAAAGAGTGGGAAAAGACCCTTCAATCGCCGACAGAAGAGCTAGTAGGTGAAATCCCCAGCGGATCCAATCCCGAAACCAACACACCGGAAGAGGTTGCTATGATGTCAATATGATGCGGCCGTAAAGTCCATGGATCTCGATTGGTTCTTCATGGTACTGATGATGATTGTCTAATTCATGATGGACGACAATGCTAATGAAAAGAAAGACTGGAAATATCTATAATCAAGTAGACGTTAGAATTTCAACATTAATGATATGGGATATATTTTTACTTAATCTATATTTGCCCCCGTACCGCATTCTATCTGTCCAGTGGCATCTACCTCTTTCGTTTAGCTTGTTCGCCATCCTCCAAGACTTCGCCATAACATTCAAAAGGGCCATTTCAAAGCCGTGCAAGAGGTCCATCAGTCTTCATGATGCCGAGGGAAGCTTTCGAAATCTCCGCCACGGTTTTACAACCGGTCAGCATCATACAACGTCTGAACTCATCATGCAAGATCTCAACTGCTTTCTCGACGCCCTTCTGACCATCATACTACACACGCAGCGGTTAGCTAGCTACTTTACGGGGATTTGTAAGCAACGAGAGGGACGTACTGCAAGCCCCCAAATCGCAGGACGACCAACCCAGCAACACTCTGCTCCTAACGCGATAGCTTTGAAGATATCCGCACCACTTCTAAACCCGCCATCAATATGTACTCTGATTTCGCCCGCAGCAGCGTTCACACACTCCGCCAGAACATCGATCGTCGCGGGACTCCCATCCAACTGCCTCCCGCCATGATTGCTCACAATAACGCCATCACACCCAAATTCTTTCGCCAGCAGTACGTCCTCTGCCGTCAACACTCCCTTGATCCAAATCTGCATCGTGGTTCTGGCCCTTAACCACGGGATCTCCTCGGCCCAGCTATGGCTATCCGAATTCAAGCTCAAAAACCCACTGTCATGCGTCTGCATCTGCATCTCTTCACTGCTCTTCTCTAGCATAGGATACGACAAGCCGACAGGGGTGCGGAAATCATTGCGCCACTCGTTGTACCGCACCCCAAGCACAGCACTGTCGGCGGTGAGGAAGATGGCTGCGCAGCCGGCTTTCTCAGCCCTTCGAATAATGCGTTCTTGGAGAGATCGGTCTTTCATCGTGTAGAGTTGCAGTACGTGTAAGGGGCCTGGGGATGCGGAGGCGGAGAGGCCAGCCAAGACGATGTCTTCAACGCCGTAGTTTGCGAAGGAGGATACGCCCATGGGGATGCCTCTCAACGCACAAGCGCGGCCGGTAGCCAGCTCACCGTCCGGGTGCGCCATACCTTGCAGCCCGGCCGGCGAGATTCCCAGAGGGAGAGAGATTTCTCTGCCGAGGATTGTGGTCGCGGTGCTGGACTGCGAGACATCTCTGAGCACGCGGGGACGCAGCCGGTATTTAGAGAAGGCGGTGCTGTTTTCTCGGACGGTTACCTGGGCTGTGGAGCCCGAGTTGAAGAACTCTGGGGCTGGCATTAGGGACGGGGGGTCAAAAGCAGCGAAATGAGGGAGACAGACCTCGTGCTCGAGTTGAAAGTCTTTTCGAGGCTGCAGTTTGGAGGTCCTCGATGCTGAGGATGACTTCGCTGGTCGTGTCTGGGGGTACTGATTTATGGCCCATCTTTGTAGATTTATGCAGATTCTAAAAGCGCTGAGTAAGTGCGATGTGCGGCGAGATAGGAGAGGCCGAGATAGGTCAGGGATATTTTTCAATAATTCAAGAGAAATTTTCGACAAACTTATATACCATATCCTTCATGGGAAAGCACAATATGTTTATTTCGAAAGACTCGCCTGCCGAAGATTGCTATCAAGTCAAAATTTGAATCCAAAAGTGGGAGATCACGTGTGTTTTGATTTGCTCCCCGCTAATGGACGCAGGAAAATTAGATTTTATACTCGACAAGCTACGGCTACTAAGACTCTAGTCTCGCTATGTCGTCTGTGATTTTTGTGTTTGATTTTACACCGCTGGAGAGACGTCACTGAAGTCATGTCGACTTTCATCGCTTGTACTCCTGAGCTAGTCGTCTTCTGCAATGTCTTTGTGAGATTTCACCAACTTTTCTATAGCTCGTGAGGTGCTCAGTAGGATCTTACAGCCAACGCAGTGCAAAGTAAGATGGCTGTTCCGAAGGATGTTCTCATTAACCACCCGAGGTTGGGCTGTGAAACACATACGCCATAATTCTAATGCAAAGCGAGAGGGGAATAACAGAAGATTCCAAGGCGGAGCTTTTCTTCATGGTCGGCTTGCCGAGTATTTCGACGGTGTTTCTGAAGCTTGATGGTATATTCGGTGCTGTCTGGAGTTCAACGCCGGGGTACGGCGAAATCCTTCGTAACGAAGAGGAAGGGAAAAGAAATTGACAGCAGCAGATTCAGAGACTAATTGTAGTAGTTTGTATATCAATATGAAAGGGTCTGCGCGGACTCGGATAGAATGGTCCTTGGGATCGTTTGGCAATTTAGGACGCGGCTATGAGGCGCCTCGCTTAATCTCAGGGGCTCGGGATTTGGGGACGACAATAGCGAAACCTGGCAGGTGAGAACGCGAGGTGATATGCAGCACGCTGTACAGCGATTTCCGATAACTTGGGATGGATAATGGATATTCAGTTTATATAACGCTTTGTATCCTCACATGTCTTTTCATATCACAAGTTGATGCGTCTGTTTTGTAACGTATCGCCTATTTAGGTTTTTGTTTTGGGGATGTCGTTCTTTGGGAAAGTATGGTAGATACCGAGATCTCGGGAAAGTGAGAGGTGTGGCATGTGGCGATGTTACCACCAGGAAGGGTACTTGAGCTAACGATGTATCGCTGTTGTCGCTGGACTTCCCACAAAAGGGGATCCCTTTTGAAGCCCGAGTGCTAGCTTCCGTGAGAGGCTTGCATACGAATCTTATCAAAGCGAGCTTAGAGCTTATATTAAGGTAGAGCTGGTTCTTTTCCTTCTAAAGAGGTACCCTCTCCTCTAAATCGACTCAGTGCGTTCGAAAGGAAATAGATTTGAACTTTTTATACAAGCGTCTCTGATTAGCTGCTCAAAAACTGCACGCAGTGAGTATACTACCTATACTAAGTAAATATATATATTTAACAGAATAATCAATTTTGGCAGAATCATTTAACTAGCTATCGCCCAGTCAGTAAGCCACCTGTATTCTCTAAGTGCTCTCTACCCTAGGTCTATATTTTCTTATTACGCCTCTTCTCATAGCTTAAACTACTAATACTATGTTATCTTTAACCTTGGAATAGGGATTTCGTGATTATTAATTGCTGCCTTTATGTATAACACTCCTAAGCTTGCTTTAGTATTACGTATGCTTCCTACCATTTACGCCAACTTACTTCATATATTACAGTCTACTGGCCTATCTAGATTAGATCATTGTGCTGATTATACAGATATCCAAAGCTAGTAGAGGGTGCAGAAGATGTTTTCTGCCGTAAAGCCTCGTCTTCGGTGCTGCGACGTACCGGATATTTGGTATGAGCACGCATCATGAGCTCTTTTCGGTTTCCTATTCAAGACCCTATATGAACTCCTGAAAGATGATAGTTCTCATAGCAAAATTATTTCATGCTTGCGAGTTTGATTTGAAGGTGCTGAAGAGAGAGGGAGAGCCCCTTTCGCGACCAGCGCCGCAAGACAAGATGGACTTGGATTTGGTCGGCATAGAGCAAATACCGATCTTGAATACTTTAGGAAGAACAAAATAGAGAGGCTCGAATATCTCGGTAGTAATTAATATGAGAATGAGATAATTTTCACCACTCAGGGGTCCATGCCTCTAGCAAAGAGAGCAAAATAGTTACGATAATTAGCGATGAATCCAGGCTGAGCCATGTGGAACGATATCAATCTTAAATTCTCGATTCATCGCGGGGATACTGACAGATAGCACAAGCTGTGAGATAACACAAATTCTTGGTACATAGCGCACCCGAATAGACTTTTCACATCATTGGATGAGGCTTTATCGATGGCGCTTCGTTTGTAAAGGGGGGCTTTATTTAGCCTTAAGCGAGAAATTTTACCATAGGCGTAAACTTCAACAACCTCAACATAAAGTTCCACCAAAATCTCCATTCTGTATCAATCTACCTGTTATTGAAGATTTAAAGCAGTTCCATGATATAGCATGAAAATCCGATTGAAACATCTGGAGGATTTTTCTTTCTGTCCAAGTCTTCGTCAGCTGTCCTCATGTACCAAGCCCGTGAGGGAGACTAGCGTAAACCCCTCTCTCTAGCCTCTCTAGCTCCCAACTGAGAGAATCTCTTGTATAACTGACGTAGTCGCCACTCGCACATTACGTTTCTCAACATCACCTCATAGATGCCCTCTGAGCGTCATTTATTTTCATTCACCTATGAATCGTCAGATATCCAGACTCTTTAATTCTTCACCTCGGCATATATTCTTACAATTTACTTTAACTCGAATACTAGGCCTGCGAATTGGCCACGCACTTCCTGTACACGAGTATTCCTGCTCACGGCTATCCTCCAAGCCACGATGGTAATAGTTCTCGAAGCGTAAATCACTCTTGCTCCGCCGAAAGTCCGCAATGTTAAGACAAACAGTTACATCTTGGGAAATGGCAGGTCTTCCTCCGGCCCAACGCAGGCCAAGCCCCAGCCTCTAGAGTAATACCAACGTTTCTTGTCCTCCTGGTCTTCGCGTCCTGGTATTCCCTCGCCTTCGTATACGACGGCCTCCGTCGCCGATCTTCTGTCCAGGCAGCTGTAGCTTGCGCCCTCAACGTCGGTCTCGTTGTCTATTCAGCTATCCAGTCTGGGAAAATACACACCAGTATCACTAGTATCTCCGGTTCGTGCGACGCACTAGGCCAACCGCTCGTGGATTTAAGCTTGAATATGTGGGCTGATGTGAACACCGTTCTGATAATTGTCCCGTGTATCGTTGGAGCGTTCACGCTATTGATGGCTGGCCTGGCGTGGGAGATTCACAAGGAGCTCGAGTGGGATGTTTACAGAGCTATTGCCGGTAATCCAGAAATGAAGAGGAGATTTGTTGCGTACCAGGTCAATTCTCCCGTGTCTCTTTCACTCAGTTGCTTCTGGTGTTGATGATTCTAGGTCTACATTCTGCTGTTGAAAGTCGATTTTTTCTTCATTATTGGATGGATAGCGCAGCTCGTAGCTTAAGTCCTGGTACTCGGAGGAGTTGAGTTTATCGCCACCCTGTGCGCAGTCCCAGCCATTATCGCGGTTCTCGTCCTCTCTCATGTCTGGACTGCGCGAGAGATCAAGCCCGGGACGGTCTTCACCATCGTACGTCCAAGTTGCCCGTGTACTTCTGCGTGCCAGCTAACAGATAGCAGGCAACGCACCTCGCCGCTCTGGGATATCTTATCTATAAAATAGTCATTATGTACACGTGGAGAGAATTCTACTTCATGTACGAGGAAGGCTAAACGATGCTCAATATTCTTGCAGGCGCCAGCACCGTGTTGCTGTTCTTGACCGTTGTCAATTCGATTATTTGCTATCATAACTTTGGTATAGGGCTGAAAATTTATCTCATGCCAAATGGAAAGGCTGAGAGCTTGATGTCCTACGAGCCGAGCATGTTAGCCTACAACGCCCCCGTTGTTATGAGGCTTTCTCTCGATTGATTCTGACAGAATCTAAAGGTATAGATTCTGAGATCTATGGAGCCGTAGGAGTATATATACAAGGTATGATTACATAAGCCTAATCTCCAATCCTTGTATATTCTAACAAATTCATTATGGGATTCCCTGGTCGCTCTGCTTAGTTGCCAGAGTGCCAAGCGAATCGCCGTATGGTGAGGTAGGTAAAACGCGCTGCGCAAAACATTGAACATCAATAGCCTCTGATCTCCCCCAAAACTAACCGTCATGCAAGATGTACCCCTTGGTTTTCCAACGTGGTTTCGATACATTTGCAGGGCAGGATTAGGTCTATTTGAGACCCGGCTCTTGAACCTGAGAGGACCCTGGCACTCCAACTTACATTATAATTAATGATAACTGGCCCTCGAAGTTGAGATTCTGGATGGCATGGGAAAGGTTGGCTGAATTGGCAGCTTTGGGGGTTTCCTATTAAACCATATCTATTGTGTAGAGTGTGCGACAGTACGGTAGCCCCAGAATCGGAGGACGTCAAAGGCAGATCTCTAACTACGATAGGGGCAGCACGGCAATGTCAATACGAATGGTCTAAGATCATAAGGCCTGAAAATCACCAAGCGACATGAACGAAAAGAAGTAAATATGTATATATTAATAAGGGAAGGCCTCGGATGGATTTCTTAAGATAATGCCCGAGGACCAATGAGTTTTGGGTGATTATACCGAGGTTTAACTAGTCTCTTTGTTTTGTTGCGACGCGTGCGGCGCATGATGTAGTTAAAGATGTGTATGTAGGTAAATTCTGTTATCAAACAAGCGTAGTTAAGCGGGTACATAAATTAGGCCCATAATACATTCCACCCCACCTGAACATTATGCCTCACCTTTACATTGAAAAGAAATCTTTGGCGAAATTGATTCTTTACATCGCTCTTTGTATAAGCGTCTAATAGATTGCTGAATTGTGAAAGCTGTCAGATCTGAAGAGATAAAAAAGTTCAATATAGATATCTACACAATAGGACTGATTTATGGGGCGCCAATTGCCTAGTCACCAACCACCGTATTTTTTTTAACGACGCGACGTGATCTCGACTGATGCAATATATTGCGACCCCAATCGCTTCAGCAATTCAACACCCATTATTGTCTATGATGCCCCCAAACATAGACAATATGGATACTGCACATGAGCAGAATGATCTGCCTCGTGCTCTGCCCCAATTACCCGCCTCTGAATTAGCTTCTCCCAGTCCGCAAGAAGAGTGGAATGGCCCTGCTCCTGAAAATCTACCACACCCTCCGCCCCCAAGGACAGCAACTACAGATATGCTGCGCGCCCTGAGCTCTTTACCAAAGGTCAGAGAGATTCCATGGAAGCTCGGCCAAGAATTGCCGCCCTCAAAGGCTCTCGATCATGAGAGAGCACAAGTCCGAGCCGCCGTGATGTTGAGCCAGAGAGGAAAAGCCGCAAAGGAGCCATGCAATCGTTGCGCGAGAGGGACAGGTCGGTTCTCGCAGTGCATCCACCTAGATGATTGGTTTCAGGGGGCTTGCGCTACTTGTCAAATGTCATCTAAAGGCAACCTCTGCTCTCATAGAACTAGCAAAGAAGAAGGTATGTGTCTCTCATGCGACGCTTCTCAAGTCCGCTAACATACATACGCAGCCACTGCCGCTGCTCAGCAGAAAGTCAAAGCAGTATTGAAGAAAACACCTTTGGCAGATACAGCTCGCGTCCAGCAAGAGCTATCTCGCAAGCGCAAACAGGTCTCGGCCGATAAAGGCCCTCACAAGCAACACCGCAAGTCCTACAACATCGAAGATCTGGAGTCGAGATTCGGTGCCCCGCTTTCCCGCTCTACGAATTCTGCTCCATACGAAAAGTCTTTTGACGATGACCCAGCCGCTCTCTTGCGATACGTATATCGGCAACAGCAATCCCAGGCCAACGGTACCAAGAGACACCACCACCAGCAGTACAATGATGAATCCGACGAGATGCAATTGCAAGTTTCGCGTTCCAACGGCCATAGCAGCGGGAAAGCAAGAGTCAGCTACACAGGGGGAGCTGCAGAAGGGAGTTTCTCGCCAGGTCTTGGAAATACAGTAAAAGGTCAACAGCGGTCATCTCTCAACGAGAATATACCCGTTGACAGATGGGGGAATCAGGATCAGCGAGAAGATCACCGTCCACCAGTTGATTCGCCCGTTGCGCTGATTGATAGCCTTCCCCGTAAGACACAGAAGCAACTTTACAGCATTATTGGCGGCCTGGAAAGTGGAATTCGCAGCCAGATTCAACAAACCGAAAATCTTCAGAAGCAGCTCAATCTGCTCAAGGGAACTCTGGGTATCGACGTGGAGGACGGTGACTTATGATATATTTTTGAGCTCGATGCCATTTCAGTCTTTCCTTGATAGAGCGGGGTGGTTTAGCTGCATGCCTTGGGACTTGCTTTGGGATTATCGGCGTTCTGCAGGGCCCTCATGATAGCTATCGGCGCTCCGGATACGCATTCTATGACGGGCGAAAGGTGAGAGGAAAGCTTGTGGTTTTCTAAATACGTGTAAGATATGGGAAAGGTCGGATGCCAAGCTTGGGAGGAAACGTGCGGCCCTGGGCCGGCGTAAGGTTGTGTATATCGCAGTCTTAAAATTAAGTCGTGGCTTCGTTTCTTCTCAGGTATGTCTTTTGGGCTCCCTGTGTTTTCGCTTGTGCTCTTTTCTCCTACGTCGTCAGTTGCGAGACTCGGTCGTTGTTCTTTTCGGGTTTCTATCGAATTACCGCTGTCTGCGCCTTGGCGTTCATAGTAAATCCAGACGAGGTATATCGGACGAGTATGCCAGGTTCTGCGGGAAGCCCGCTGCAGAAAACCTACAGGCTTTATTCTTACGCCTTGAAATTCTTCAATCATTATATCACATGCCTCCCAGGCCAAAGCTGCCTGCTGCCTTATACTCGTAATGTTTCTCGTCTTCATAAAAGGTTCAACATATCCAAACCCGCTCTCCTCATTACCGCAGTCTTCCCAGTTTTGCTTGTTCCGAGCTAAGGCGCTGAATACGTACTATCTCTCCAAGTTAACCCTTAGCTCTATCTCCAATGCCCAGAAGTAAGCAGTCTGGCATGGGGAAATAACACAGGCCGCTGAGAATGACAAGAACCCTGTGGTTTTGGAAGTAGTTCTTGCTGTGCGCGAAGTACCGAGAAGTTATGATGGTACGTAGTAGTGTGAAGCGGCAGGCCGTTTTGGCGTGCGAGTTATGGGAGGCACGCGATTGGAGATAATGTCTCGCAAATGTCGGGGCGGGAGAGACGATCGGCCTGACTTGAGGCGTAGCCGGAAGCCGACGAATCTATATCGATTTTGTTCCTGAGGGCTCTGAGGTTCCTCAAGCAGAGAAAACTGTCGTCTGGCCCTGGCAAGAACGCAGTAAGCCGAAAACACAGCCAGGCAGAAAGAAAGAAGCTCATCTTCGAGAAAGATCTCTGTTGTACGCGAGAGAGGGAGAGGGGGCCTATGTTGCGCATCACTTATGTGGCGTCAAGGCCGCTTTTGTCCGAGGAAGCGAGTCGGAAGGTTGCGATGTAATGGTCCAGATCAGGGGCCAGCCCGCAGCGGTTGAGCGCATCTGGTGGTGAGATGAGAAGCTGGCTCTGGCGCCACCAAGTCTCGCTGTTGCAGATGGGGGACTGAGACCTGTGTTTGGCTTACAGATGTGTTCTGCCTAAGAACTGAGGGGGTTTCTTTCTGTCTCATTTCGTACTTCTGTTTCTATTTTTCTCGTCTCTGTTTTCTTCCTTAGAGGCCGCAGCTGGACTATTGATTGCTGCTATAAGAGCTGTTCTACCTTATCCACTGAGCTAGTTACCACCCCCTCCCCACCCCTACAGATTTTGGTTCTTTAGACAGAACCAGAACTCGATCTCGTCTCTCCGCTTGGAAAATTCACCAGCTTCGAAGGAAGCATCGAGTATGTCCGAGTGTACAGACTATGTGTACAGACGATGTCTACGGGTGCTAACCAGCAATACACCGAGTACGTCTCGCCTCTATCACTCCCGTATTTTTCATCTGCACGAGCAAGATGAGCTTGGAACTAATACCAAAGCAATGTAAAAGCCTGCGTGGCCTCCATGGCGGCCAAGACGTTTGGTAACTACAACGAAGTCTAGGTCCACAACGTTGCTTGCAGAACCATTTCCCTTGCCTTAGCAGGCGTGCAGCCCGATACTCACTGTCCGCATGTCGGACCCGAGGGAGGTATGAAGTGTGTCGTCAAACGGGATAATTAGGGGAATTTCAATGATGAGGGCTTTTTGGACATCCCTCTGGTAAGACTTTTTTGGCTGTCCTGATAAGAAGGATTATCGTTTGGCCGTGACAGGTACACATGGTGTAAATTGTATGAAGGTTGATTTCTTTGGATGACTAGGTGAATTACAATCGTGAAGGCTTTTTGAAGGATACTTTTTTTACGTAGCTTGTAAAACGGATTAAGGTGGTCACACTTGAAGCTTTCCGGTCAAAAATTTATCCCTGCGTTTTGGAGTCATCCAGCTACTCTACATATCGCCCAACACTTCTCTTCCATGCTCACGCGCTTATTTTGACATGCTCAGAGCTATTTTGAGGCTGGCGGTGCGAGGTCTATTCAAGACTTAGACATGTTGACATTTACAGTCTCTTTTCTCGCGTGCAAGCCCCAAAGAATCCGAGGTACAGATAGATCATAGAACTAAGAAGAATTATAGGGAGAGAGTGAAGTTTCGAATGCAGCTGTCGTCATAAGAACTGAGGACACAGCGGGATGTGATCAGGTATCATTGCACGTGAAGAAGAGGGTTGCGGTGCTGTCACCCATTCTACTGCTGCGGAAGAGGACCTTGCATACTCCAGCTTCCAGGCTTGTACATG
>JAENRP010000048.1:131550-142714 GCA_024741835.1 Diplocarpon mali | reverse complement strand
ACAGCCAACCTTGCACTCCTCTTTAATGAGATCGCTTAATGGGCTTCAGCTCAACCTTGACCCCAGAAGACTTCTCGATTTTTTTTTCGTGTGGCTGAATATCCTGGCGGAAGGCCACCTTGGGAAATAGCCGCCGTAATCTAGAACAGCATACTGCAACTGCAGACGTTCAATAGTTCAGCCAGTGGAAGAAGGGTTTTCAAGCCATAATTTTTGGGAAAAAGGGTTTTCGGCAAAACAGTTCAAGGACCTCATTATATTGACGACATACCTTGTTCATAGGCGTAGGAAATCGTGCCAGACGCGTATAGCACACCGTCAGGATTACAAAAGTGACCGGGAATAAGGAGAGCGCTGAGCGATAGCACACTCCGGATTTGTGATTGGCTGAGCGTTACCACATTTCTGGAGGAGCTGAGAGTTTTACCGAGTGCTACTTACTGATTTGCCACTAAAAGGTGCGAATTTGACTGTTTCGCAGACGAGATATCGTGGCTTGTGTCGTGATTCTAGACATAGCTGTTCGTGCAGCCTATTTATCCAGCTTTCATCGCGAGGGAATAACCCCAATGACGCCAGAACTTGAGAGGCAGTCGCTCCTTCGTACCTGGCTAGGCCTGTGGATGGCATGTCTATTTTCAATATTGAACTGTTCATTGGGCTGTTAATAAGGAGACTGTCCTCAACTTCAGGCTGCTAAGACTCAATAACCTAGCAAAAATTGTTTTCAAGGCTTCAGCAACCAATGCGTATGAGGGTCTCGAACTGAGTCTGGACGTACCGAGATAATTCTGAAATTGAACTTGGCTCGTAGTACATATACTACTCCAGCTCAATAAATCTACTATAGTCGTCCTTCTTGATATTTTGCATTTAAATCTCTATTCAACACATTATACATGTAAAATGAAAGTCACCTCGACTTGATAAAATCTGGTATATCGTCAAGTATGTATTGTTGATATTAACCTCGCCTAAAAGCGGGGTCCTCGGCAATTTCAGGGGAAATGTGGGGGATAAATGCCCAATTGACCCCCACCTCCTGCCGTCAAACTCCTGCTTCCAAACGTATTATCTGACTTCGTAAGCATCACCCGCAAGATCCATATTCTCGCATCAACAAAAGGGTATCACCCAACCGGATATCTATGCCAAGATATCAGCCTGTGACCCGACCTTGGCGCCCTCTGATTAATTCCACCAGTAAAGCACCGGCAACATGACGTGTAGAAACATAAGTAAACGTCAACATCCGTTGCTTTCCCACACTTTCTAAGGATCCGACCGAGAAAGAGCGAGATATCCCAGGGCCAAATCCCGCACAATGTCTCTCGGCACCTATTCTGAAGACGTGGTAGCGTCTCTGACAGCAGCCAACATCGCGCCTGGATCTACAGCGCTCATCCCGCAAGATTTCAAGCCGAGTATTCGGTTAAATCTCAAGTACGGAGACAAAGACGTATCGCTCAGCACCGTCCTCCGGACAAGCGAAACGAAGACTGCTCCACGCTTCTCGTTCGACGACGGGGTACGTCCGCCCAGCACTCCCCGCTCGCGGCTCTCAATTGACCGGTCGTTATAATAGCGATCGGGCGGCTCTTACACGCTGCTCCTGGTAGACCCGGATGCGCCGACACCAGAAGAGCCCAGGTTTGCATACTGGCGACACTGGATCGTGACTGGCCTCTCGGGCGCGTCCGGGGAAGATGTCCCCACTCTGACTGAGTACCTGGGCCCGGGGCCTAAAGATGAGAGGTAAAGATAGCCGGGGTCGGTCCTGCTGTTGATTCGGGTTTTGTTGATTTGGTTGTAGCGCTTCTCGGCACCGGTATCTCTTCCTCCTACTACGCGAGCCGGAGGGCTTCGCCGTGACGAGGGCCGACGTCGGTGGAGAGACGTTCGTCGAGAGGAGGTCTTTTGAAGCTGCGCAGTGGGTCGAGAAGCATGGACTGGTGCTTGTTGGCGCCAATTGGTTTTCTGGTGTGGGTGATAGCTAGTTGCTTGAGATGGGTCAAGTGGAGTCGATGATATTTTTCGACAATTCTGGAGTAAATTCTTGTAAGACAACAGCTTCTCAATTTCTAGGCTTCATGAACTCTATGAAAGAGGGAAATACGCGCGCTTGTAGACTAAAGTCACCCTTGAAAAACGACACATTCTTCCAGGCAGAAAGAACACGCAGCTCTCGCACTCGACCAAACCTGAAATACTTAACGCGAAAGTGTGAAATACAACCGGGAAAATGGCTCGCAGGTCCATATATGCCGAGATATGAAGAAAAGGAGTGGTCTTGGGAGCTGCTTACTATTCCGCAGTGAGGCACTACTCCTCCTTGTCTATCTAAGTGTGTCGAGCAGCCACTTATTGAGCCTGGTTCTTATTAGTTAGCTACGAGAAGAGCTATTGTAGCACACGTTATGAATGCTCATATTATGTAGCAGCTGTTACATGCCCTGTACCTCAGGCCCGAGAAAGTCAATGAGCGCAGTCGAGATGCTGCGTTGCTGTGCTCGCTTAGCCACTAGCTTTGTTTGTTAACCGCCCTACAACAATCCGCGCTCAGCATTTGGAAATTGGGCGCATTTCAGGATCCTCACAATATGATAACTCTGGATAGCTGCATGAGAGTTGAACGCCTGCTCTCCACCTGCTTCTCTTGTCTATCCTATGTATTACATTTAATTCAAGGAGGCTGTGGAACCTGAGGAGGGCGTCGGGCTGGCCGGTTATCATTCTATTCCTGTGATATTTCATTGTTGTATGTATTCGATGTCCATATGTGAGTAAATAATAACTGCTTATTTACAGCTTTGCTCTCACAGCACCTCCCTTCAAGCTCTGCACCACCTCCTCCGCGCCTCGAATACCACTCCTCACAGCACCCTCCATATACCCGCTCGAAACATCACTTGTCTCAGTGCCAATAAAGTGCAAGTTCCCCACTGGCTCAGCTAGCGCCTCTCCAACCCTCGTCAAGACCCCCGGTCCCATGATTGGACAGGGTGCTCCTCTGCTATACTCCTCTTTCGTCCACTCCTGCTCGAAGATCTCTACTGGCTTATATACGTCCTCTTTTTTACCGAAGATCGAGGAGACCTGCGCCAGGACTTGTGACCGCCGCTCATGTTGCGGTAACTTGGACCATGCGATACCAGGAGCACCACCGACGAAACAGGTAAGACAGTAATGTCCGTCTTCAGGCACTGAGGTGTCACGGATGACCGCTGCCGGGGACTGATAAGAGATTGCGAGACCGCACGACTTGGGTGTGTCGGGAGTCTTGCTCCACCACGGATTGTCGTAGCAGAGGATCATTTTGCTGTAATAGCCATGTATTGTAGAAGAGGCGGCAATAGCCTTGTTCCCGGAAAGATGGGGTGAAATTGTAAGATCTGCGTAGAGAGGTGTTGGAATACTAAGGACTACCTTGGTAGATCTAAAAACCTTACTAGACCTTGTGGCCACATCAATGAAGGTGCCAGAGTCGGTGATAGATGATACTGGCGTAGAGAGGTGAATAGTTCCGGGCTTCAGGAGAGCCGCGAGTCCGATAGAGATACTTTGAGTTCCTGTCACTTTCAGTTTCTATTCCGATATCTGCTAGCAACTCGGTCTTTTTTCAAACCTTTTCTGAATCGCAGAAATTGCCCGCCATGCTTCTGGTCTGAACGTAATTGCTTCAAACCCCCGCCTTTTCCAGTATATTCAATGAAGAATTGGGCACTCATGTCTTTGGCCTCGACTCCAACCATCACTCGAGACCACACTCGTACCATGTCAATTGTCTTCTTTGTAGCTCCTTTGCTAATAACGAATTGCTCCAGAGAAATCTGGTCGTAATTCTTAGTAGTATTGCTCTTAGACCCAGAGGCAACTGAGAGATCATGGATGATGTCCCTGATCCGCTCAAGATCTGTGACCTGAGCCTCAGAGAACTGCTTGCTGTTAGTGTTGACGTAATCTAAACAATAGCTCCCTGTTTGAACTACATACACACCTTCGGCGAAGTACCATACGGGAAAGCATGTGTAGATCCGTCAGTATCTTGGAAAATACAATCTCCTTCCGTGTTCTGCTTCAGAAGCTCAATATCAAAGCGTTTAGTCAACGCATAAACATGCGATTGATTTGTGTCATTGATCCATGCTATGTTGCAAATCAGTGACCATAATAAACTGACTGCCTGCAGAGACGACGATATTGGACGAGGAATCTGCTTCTATCCTCCTCTATCTATGACTTCCTTGGGACTGGGATTACTGACCTGCACCAATATCGACAATACCTTTCCCATTGGCGAGAGGTATCGACCAGGTCTTACCTCCTACACGGTCGCGAGCTTCAAGGACTACACAGGAATATCCCGCTTCCTGGATTTTGAGAGCTGCTTGTAGCCCGCTGAGTCCAGCGCCAACTACAATAGCATCGTATTGTTGTTCCGACATCTCGAAATTGTTTGTGTCAACTTTGGCGTTGTTGACAGAAGAGCTAAAGAGTATTCGAAGGGATTTATCTCTTAGCGGATACTTAATAGACACCTCATGCGAGACCAGTATTCACGAGAGACAATTTGAGCCGTCCTCGTTGTCTTTGCTTAAATCGTCCACAAGACGAGAGCAACAGGATAAGAAGCAATTCAGCTTCCCTTGCCTCATGAGAAGTGGGGTCCGAGTCCGATAATTATCAGGCCGACACCACCTAAGCAGGAATCCCCACCCACAATTGACGCAAAGAGAGACGAGACCAAGAAACAGAGAGTCTACCTAGGAACTAATACTGCTAAATACAACAAGTTCTCAGAATATAGATAGTTAAATGTACCATAGATCAAGGCCTTCCAACAGTGTCCCTAGTCTGTGGCAACCGCTGGTAATATTGGCTGCATGATGTCGTCAAGCTTTGGATCAGCATGCGCTGGGATATACAAATGGTCAGTCGCTAGTAACAAGTACTGGTCCACCACATTGATAGCAGTTGAGCTTTCAACAGATAATATGATCTGCCCTGATGTCCAACCGATTTGTTCTTAGCTTTCTTGCAAGTTCTAAAACAGGGACGGAAGAAACAATGGCTCCAGGATAAACTTTAGGGATTGAGAATGGAGGACAGTATCACTACATCGGACATAGAAAATGCCTGGGAAATACAATACAAAGCTGTTGGGGTATATTAGTCTAGCTCACAAATTACAAGATACTTTACATTCCGGCGGAGGCCAACTTAACAATCGACAGCTCACGCGACATGCAGGTCTGCTGTCAACGGTGCCGAGTCTCTAGTCATCTCAAGGTGTGCTTGAATCCGCTTTATCCATGGCTGCACCGACTTCTTCTTTGGTGTGAAGCCACTCTCCTTCCGCGTAAATCTTGTCGATGGCCTTCTTCTCCGCGTCAGTAATCGAGTGTTTCAATAGCATGGCTTCCAACACCTCATCCCTCCACACTGGATCCATTCCCGGATACTCTTGGCTCGACAGAACATAGTCCTCATCAGAGACAACTTTCACAATCCTGACATTATGCTTCGATTTCCGGAACATGAGAAGGTCATCGTGTATCAAGTACTTCTGAGTATCCTCCGGTAACCAATTATGGATCTTATGCCAAGAAACATGTCCGTCGTTCATGGCCTCCATCTTATCACCAGAAGAGCCAGCAATGTACGCTCCTCCGCTGTTCACGAGGCGTTGACCTTCCGACCTCGATTCCACTAGGCCTACAGCCATGAGAATATTTCCGATATGTTTCTTGCAGATCAAGCTCCGTGGAAGTTCAAGGTTAAATTCTGGTTTCTTTTTTAATTCAATTTCTTTACCCTCCACGAACACATGGGAGTCTCCAGGGGTCTGAATAGGGACGTAGCCCGGCCTGTTGATGAGAATATGTTGAGATTCGGCTGCCCTGGCTTCTTCAGCCCCATGAACAAGCTCGATTAATTCTTGAGCAAGCTTGTGTTGGGCTTTTCTTTGTGATGGCGACTGCATGTGCTCCTTAACTAGCGCGTCGATCTGTTCTAAGGGCATAAATGTGAACATCTTGAGATATTTGGCAACATCCGCATCCGAGGTTCGAAGCAAGTGACCGTATAGGTCGTACGAGCTCATTTCCTCGAGATCCAGCCAGATTGCATTTCCAGCACTCTTTCCAAACTTTTGACCTGAGGCTGTGGTCAGGAGCGGGACTGTGAAACCCATGGGTTCTCCGATATCCCTGGCCTCCTTTCTGACAATGGGGTCCGGGTGGTGAGACGTGATATACTTGATAGCGTCAATGCCCGCAGTAATATTGCCGTACTGATCTGACCCGCCGATCTGCATGTGTATGCCTTTGGTATGGAACATATACCACCAATCCCAGGCCTGCATCAGTGGGTAGGAGAATTCAGCATACGACATTCCATCTCCTTTGCTCATCTTATTCTTTACTCTTAGAGAGTTAGCTACGGGCCGAAAATCCTCGCAATTTGATGAACTCACGTATCGCGAGCTAGCATAGAACCCAGACGCATTCCAGGACCTAGAATTTGCAAGACTTCCAACATGGGCAGCTTATTCCACCAAGTATTATTGTTTACCAGCTCTCGATGCCATGCCCACTCCTTGTGGAATTCATACTTTTTGGCATAGGCCTCGACGTTCTGCCATAGATTTTTCAATTGGTAGTGCATCCTGGTCATGTTCGCCGTTCGTATGGAAGAGATTTCCCGCGTTCTAGTCGTCAATCGATCCGTCGGATCCCCAATTTTTGAAGTTGCCCCACCAAGAAGCGATACGACATGATATCCATGAATATACATCCAAAATATAGACATCAGTGGCAGCAGGTGGCCAAGATGCAACGACGCGGCTGTAGGGTCGATTCCAACATAGGCACCAACTCGTGTGTTTGTCATGTAGCTCTCAAGCTTGTGGCGACCACTGCAGACTATCAGCGCCGTAAAATGTGGAACAGTTTACCAGCGCGGGCTTACATACCCTGTGGTTGTCTGCACCAGACCTCTCTCTTCCAGGATTGTGAGCATACTCTTCTCATCGCCAGCCCTGACCTTATATGCCTTCTGTTTCCATCCCTCCGCCGCGATTGCCTTTTTCGCAAGATGCTGCTTGCTAATCCATCTTTTGACCGCGAAATTCTGGGGCTTCAAAGCACGAAAGGTACATCTGGCGCAAACGCAAAGGTTGGGTCTTGCAAGGCTTCGAAGTAGGGAGTGTGATGTCATTGTGGAGTTGTACTTTTACCAGGCCATGGGACAAGGGAGGTACGGGTATTTCCCTCTTTTGTTACAAGTACCCAAGGAGGCGCAATGGAGTCGAAGTGTGTGTGCTGGGATCCTCTCGAATGGATTGTTGGATAATATGCAGCCCTTGATAAAATATTAGACGCGCCCGCTCCCAAGAAGTCCCGCCCCGCCCCGCCTCGGAATTCGCTGGGCATCTCGGTCATCACGTGTACATATGGGTCCAACCCCTCCCCCTCCGTCCTGCATGTCCCCGCCAGTGCATCTTCCATTGGGCATTGGCAATGCTGCTGGCTTTCTATTTGAAGTTACTTCTCTGACCGTGCCATAACTCTCTTTTCTTTCGTCTGTATGTGTATTTCCTCTTTTCCGTTCATCCTTCAAAAGTTGCTCTTCCTCTGTTGAGTACAGCACTTACAATGACGACCTTCATTAGTGCCGCTGATGGGAACGAGATCTTCCAGGCCCAGTATATTCCGAAACAAAAGGCCCTTCCAACCTCAGATCATCCCAGCATGTTGGCCTACATTTCAACCTTTCCAGCTCTGGGTCAGGTTACCCAGATTGAAAAACCGACGACCGTGTTCACGGCTCTGTTCGAGGTTGATCCAGGTCGAGTTTCGGACCTATGGCAGGTCTCACTATGGCACTCCGACGGGGAGGACTGGCGAGAGGTGCCTATGAACCCCGTCACAAAAGCAGCAGCTCGTCCCACAGAGCTGCAAATTGCTAAGGCGTCTGATGTGCCTGGTCTAGCAAAGCTGTACTTCACTACGCCACTGGCTATCCACCTCCCCACGAACTTCACTATCAAGTTCCGTGCTGGCCCGGAGGATGCGTGGAAATGGGTCAAGGATCATCAAGGTACAACCGATGGGACTGTGGTGTTGAGCACGGTTACGAGCCAGGACTTTATCTCAAGCGACTTGGGAGACTACATTACAGGCCTCAACCCCATCTTGAAGGCAAAAAACTACCGAAGTCAGTCACCTGGCACTACGCTCTGGTCCGTAGAAGCTCCGATCGAAGGAGCAGATCAAGAGAAATCTGCTTTCAAGAACATCGAGTTCGGTCTGCCTTGGGGAAGTGGGAAATTCTCAAGGTAAACTAACTCTTCCTCACTCACTGGGAAATCAAAGTCTATCACCACTACAGGAATCTCTTTTTGGCGGATACGACATAAGATTGGGCTTCTAAGTTGTGCTCCAAATCGACGCTAATAGTTTCAAGATGGTTTGCGCTCATCAGAATATGGTCTCCATGGCTCGCTCCGCTCCAGGGAAAGTCTCATTTCGACCTGGAAAAAGAAGCAGTCATCTGTTCTTTCCTCAGTCTTACCGGAAAGCATCTAGTCCTGCTCGCGGTCACAGATGCAGCAGATGTAATGACATTGTTTACAAGCGACAGCAACGGCAATGTCGTCTTGCGCGTATGTGAATCCGAAGAACATCCAAGACCAAGACCATGAGGCTTGCTAACATCAGTAGATCCGGAATGATAGTGCGGAAAGTAAAGTCTCAAGGGTTCTTGTTGCCCTTGGCGATGATTTCGAGTCTGCAAATGCGGCTGTCATGTACCATGCCAGGGGCATCGTTTCAAGCTCTCTAGCTGCCAGTTGGGAGCAGCAAAAGGAGATCGAAGCTCTCAATTCGGAAGAAGATAATGAGAAGACCAAGCTCTGGTCCGAAAATTGGTATGACGGCTTAACGTATTGCACCTGGAACGCTCTTGGACAGCGACTTACAGAAGAAAAAGTTCTCGCTGCTGTTACAACTCTGGCCGAGAATAACATAAATGTGACGAACTTTATAATTGACGATAACTGGCAGTCGATCGATTATCGTGGACACGGGCAGTTTCAACATGGGTGGAAGGAATTTGAAGCCGAGAGAGAAGCATTTCCCAATGGCTTGAAGCATCTAGTCACATTGATCCGGGAGAAACAGCCCAGTATTCAACACATCGCTGTCTGGCATGCTATCTTAGGCTATTGGGGTGGTATAGCTCCTGATGGCACAATTGCGAAGACGTACAAGACTGTCAAGGTAGTTAGGGAAGATGCCGAAAGAAGAAATCTACCTCTAGGTTCGGCCCTATCAAACGGACATGGTATCAAGGATAAAGTACTAACGATCATCCAGGTGGTAAGATGGTAGTAGTGGCCAAAGAAGATGTATCCAGGCTTTACGACGATTTCTACCGGTTCTTATCATCCTGCGGAGTTGATGCAGTCAAGACTGAGTAAGTTATCATTACGGCCTGTTGATTCCGCATATCTCTGATGTCTCCAGTGCTCAATTCATGCTCGACACACTGGTCTCCGCCAAAGACCGCCACGACCTGATTCCCGCGTATCTAGACTCCTGGAACATATCTACCCTTCGTCACTTCAGCGTCAAGGCCATCTCGTGCATGTCTCAAACTCCACAAATACTCTTCCACTCTCAAATGCCCATAAACAAACCTCCTGTTCTCGTTCGAAATTCGGACGACTTCTTCCCCGATGTCCCGACTAGTCACCCTGTAGGTACATGTTTTCAAGTTCAGTCTCCGATGTTTTCACACCTCGGTTCTCTACCTAGGCATATCTTGAGAATATGTCTTGGGACCTAGGATTATTTTCGGATCCCAGATCCGAGATACTTGCATATTGATTAAGATCAGGGCTGACTCCGCTGAAGTGGCATATTTTCGTCAATGCACACAATGCGCTCTTTACACAGCACTTGAACCTCATTCCTGATTGGGACATGTTCCAGACTGTTCACGAGTACTCTGGTTTCCACGCTGCTGCGCGTTGTGTCAGTGGCGGTCCAATATACATCACCGATGTTCCTGGCCAACACGACCTGGATCTAATCAACCAAATGACAGGACCCACCCCTCGAGGCAAAACCGTCATTTTCAGACCTAGCGTCCTCGGCAAAAGTCTAGATCAGTATAACGGCTACGACGATGACCACTTCCTGCTTGTAGGTACCTATCACGGCGCAGCTGTGACAGGAACCGGCATCATCGGATTCTTCAACATCTCGCAACGCCCGCTCACCGAACTCATCCCGCTCTCCAAATTCCCTGGTGTAGTCGAGGCCCAATACTATGTCGTACGTTCACACTCCAGCGGTCTGGTGTCCAGACCCATGCAAGTCGTCGACAGCAATAGCCTTCTCACGATCTCGCTCGGCATCCGTGGTTATGAAATACTGTCCGCCTATCCCCTGCGTGGCTTTGTGGATCAGCCGAAAAATGAGACGACGTGGGTTGCTAATCTAGGATTGCTGGGGAAGATGGCCGGGGCGGCTGCAGTGGTCGCGAACCATATTACGAAGCTGGAGAATGGGAAAATTGTGCTGGATACAAATATCAAGGCTTTGGGCGTTCTCGGTAAGTCTTCGTACTTGGTATCCTTTCACGCGGCTATCAGATTCATACAAAGAGCTAAGAACCCCAGGTATCTATATCTCAACCCTACCCTCCCTGTCCTACAAAGATAATACCATTATTACCATCCAAGGCAGAGTCCTACCCCTGCATACCGTAACTATCAGCAGTACCGATGTCCATGTCCTGGAAGTCGATGTAGAGACTGCGTGGAAGGAGTTGGGGCTGGAAGCGGGGTGGAGTAATGAGGTTGAGGTTAAGATTCATATAAATCCCACTTGAGCTTCTGATGGGATCGACCAGAGAGAATACTGAGAAAAGGTATTGGATGGTTAGAAACAAACGGCAGTGTGGATCGATATGACGTGACCAGCACGATTCGCGAGAAGGGTAGGAATAGCCAGAAGCACTGCTCGATCAGAATTGACAATTGGGCCTTGCCCCGCTATGCGTTTCCTCTCCTCCCTCCACCCACTTCTCCCCATCCCACATACTACATCCAACCTTCGCCCCTGTTCCCCCGAATCAACCTATCCACTTTAAGGAA
>JAENRP010000048.1:0-131533 GCA_024741835.1 Diplocarpon mali | reverse complement strand
AGTTTGCACCTCGCAACACAAAAGCGGAACTACACAGCATACATGGTACGAGTAAACAAACCCCTCCAGTTCCACCCGTCAGATTAGACACAAGCCACCGCCGACGATCTCGAGCTACTGCGCCTCAAGGACCCGGACTCAGACCCGGACCAGGCTTATTGACAGCGATTCAGGAGACAAGGTGGGCAGAAGCCCCGGGAGGAGCGGTGAATAGGTACAGTACCTACTGTGTGCTGTAGACGCCCAGCGTCCCGCTCCGCTCGGATGGACGCGGTACGGTACGGCTGAGGACGTGGGATTTGAGGAGTTAGACTCAAGGAGATGAGTTGGGATGAGTTGGGATGAGTTGGGATGAGGTTGGCGATCCATGGCCAAGGCCCGGATTGACGATTGGGTTGACAGGTCCACCTGAGCCCGAAGCGAGCATCTGCGGATTCTGGCAGCATCAGCCTGGCTGGGTAGTCGTGAGAGAACCAGGTAGGGATGGAGAAGAGAGGCAGGAAGGGAGATGGGGAGTATGAGTTTTTGAAGATGAGAAGAGATTCCAGGCTCCAAGCTCCAGCTCACGGAAGCTAAGCTTATATATTTCCCTCTACAAAAGCCAGACGCTAAATGTGCTCTGCTTCAGGCTCACCTTCCAATATATACTCTTGCTTAAATTTGGAATATATCTATGGGGATAGCTACGCAGTGCTGGATATCGCTGTTTCTAGCAAGAGAATCTGACATGAAACGCTGCAGCAAGATTCAACCTCAACTCACATGTCCATACATAGCCCATCAACAATGTCCTTATAAACCAGCAATAGCCTTGATCAACACATCCAAGCCCCTATCATCTACTCCATCCCCTGCGTCAGCACCCATCGCCTGCTTCAAGATCCAGCTCACGTCACTTTGCACACCCAGCGGGATGTAACACCCGCTCTTTGCCTTTTCGAGACTGTCTTTGAGACGACTGGTATGTTCCCACTCCTTGGCCGCGATTTCGGCCCGATCAATGACTTTGGGGGGGATACCACACATCGCTGCGCAGTGCATACCGAAACTACCTTCCGCGACACCGTCTTCGAGTTTATACAGGAACGTGACACGGCGGTTGTCTTCATCGACGTGGATTTGCATGCGTTTTGGCGCGATTTCGGGATGGCCAGCGAACTCCGTGGCGAGGGAGTGGTAATGGGTTGCGAAGAAGCCAGTGCAGCCGATGTGAGATGCGACGTGGTGAAGCACGGCTTGCGCAACTGCTACGCCGTCGTATGAGCTCGTTCCGCGGCCGAGCTCATCCAGGATCACGAGGGAACGGGGAGTAGCTTCGGCAAGGATCTTCTTCGTTTCTGAGAGCTCTACAAAAAAGGTTGACTGGGCAGCGAAAATGTTGTCGTTAGCGCCTAATCGAGACATGATCCGGTCGACAGGAGTCAAGGTCGCTGAGACGCAAGGGACATAGCATCCGATCTGGGCCATGATTACAGCGACGCATGTCTGGTATACCATTAGGACACCATAGCTTACAGGATTAGATTCTTACCATTCGCAATATTGTCGACTTTCCGGCAGCATTGGCACCAGTCAGTAAATTGATGTTCGCAGCATCGCCACCGAGCTTGACGTCGTTCGGTATGAAATCAGTAACATTTGGGAGTATGCATGGATGCCGAAGCTCCTCGAATTCAATGACACTTCGTTCAGACTCAACAAATTTTGGTCTACAACTCGGCTCTCCGAGAGCTGCCGATGCGGCGGCAAGACTGATGAGGCAATCCAGCTGAGAAACAACTCGAATGGCTTGCAGCCAAATCTTGTAGTCTTGATCAAAACGCGCATATAACCTGCCCGCGACCGCCTTTACAACCTGACCATGAGTTTCTTGGGCTTCCTGAAGCTGGCGAATAAGCGCCTTCAGCTCGGGGAAGTAGTATCGCTTGTATATTCCCGCGGAAGACATCATTTGCCAGTCTTTCGGGACTTTGATGGAGCCGGGAACTTCGAGCTGGTATACCTCTTTTCCGATATTCTTATAGTTTATCTTGGTTTGGCTGCCACCAAGTTTCTTCCGAATGCGCGTCAGTAAGTCGTCGAGCTCGCCCTCAATATTCTCAATCTGGTCTTGACTCGCGTCAAAGTCCTCCTCAACTCCCCTTTCAGGAACAAGAAGCCTAGATTCTTTGGCCTTTTTGTGATCAAATGCCGTCTTCCAAAACTTCAAGGGCTCTGCGAGGTCTGGGATAGCAGCAAGAAGACGGTCTACAATGCCATCACCACCTCCGAACGCTTGCAAAAGACTCATTGTGTACTCGATTTGCTCAAAGCCATCGATGACCTTGACAAAGTCGTCTGGTCTACAGGATCCCGCGTGGATTCTAGAGATGAGTCTTTCCAAATCCGGCATTCGCGTCATTGATGAGACAAACTGGTCACTCAGCGTGCGATCCTTGTTGAGCATGTCCACAGCATCCAGGCGTTCGTTGATTCTGTCGGCGTCAGCTAATGGATGGCAGACCCATTGCCGGAACATGCGTTTTCCAAATGGAGTGACACAGCGGCTGAGGAGCGTAAAAAGTGTTCCATTCTGACTCCCATCAAAAGTGTTGGCAAAGACCTCCAGATTGACAAGTGTCTGTCCGTCTAGCACCAGGGTAGTGCCTTTTTGGATCGGACTATAGGCAGTGAAGTTTCCTTGAGTCAAGAGGTTCCGTTCCAACTTAAGGGTCCGGAGATACTGAACAAGAGCACCAATCGCAGACATCAAAGTGTCATTATCTCTAACAGCTTCAAGTGTTTCTGGCCAGGGCTCGTTGCCTCCGTCTTCAGACACGAAATATCCACTACAATCTAGTTCGCGCCGTGTAACATCAGCTGTCCAGAATTCGCTACTAGGCTTCATGTGATTCCAGATCGTGGTTGGGTTGGTGTTGTTTTTTAGTATTCTTAAAGCCTTGGTGGATAGGTTCGATTTCTCCAGCAAAAGCTCTTGTGGGCGAATTTGAGCAATCAAGGTCTCAAACTTCGTCAGGTCGACATCATCCTCGAACTCGGAAAGGAAGAATTGGCCAGTTGCAGTGTCAACAAACGCGACTCCATAGTTGGGCAACTCGTCAATCATTGATTCCTTGATGGCCACACAGTAGGTTGCCATGTCATCCTGAAGCATACTGCCTTCAACCAAGGTTCCTCCAGTAAGAACGCACGCTAGCTCGCGACGAATGATCTTGTCTGCCTTTGAAACTGCCTTCTTCCCGCTACCCTTGCCTTCTGCTTCACGCATCTCCTTGCCAAGAGCAGATTCGCACTGGTCAACGCGAGCAATCTTGTAGCCTTTCGCAACGAATTGATTGGCCCAGTGATCTAGAGACATTTCTGGCACACCTACCATTCGCATATTGACTCTGTCAGTAAGCTTGAGATCGAATAATTGGTGACCAATTGTAGCGTCATTCTCGTACAACTCGTAGAACTTCCCCTTCTTGAAAAACACAACGGTGTCCCAGAATTTCTGCTTAATCTCCCAGTATTGTGTTTCAAAGGGCGAGAACTTGGTCCATGCTCCCGGAGGAATGTACACAGTTCTCGGGTCGTAGTCTGGATGCCCTATTGGGTTTCGGTCCATGTCTTGTAGGTTGGCCAGCCATGTGTACCGGTGTTCCGGCTCACTCTTACAAGCCTTCTCCTTGGAATTCTTTTTGGTTGATGCCGGAATCTTGGGAGCGCTGGATGAACTTCCTAGCAAAAGTTGCGTGTTTTCAGGATCATATTCCCATTTCCTGGCTGTAGATGTTAGAGGTATTTCCATATCCTCGTCTTCATCCTTATCAGAAGGTAAGGGAGGGGATATGTTTGATCGTTTTCGAGAGGTCACCACAGATGTAGAACGTTTCCTCTTCTTGGGCGGCTTAACGTCCGAATCATCTTCTACTACAAAGTCGTCCATCTCATCTGCATAATTTTAGCATGTAGTACTTAGAGCTCAGTAGGCGGCAGACCATCATCATGCGCAGCACCATCCAGATCTTCTATGAAGGCGTCATCATCATCGTCGTCTTCCTCCATCTTGAGTAGTGTCTTTCTCCTCTTCTTTGCAGAGATTCCCGCAGGATCGAAGGCGTCCTCGTCGTCTTCATCATCGTCTGATTCGGCATAGCTGACAACCTTCTTTGCCTAAAAACGTGGTGTCAGAATTTTGACTAGAGAAAGAGATATGCTGCTAACTTTGCGGGAAGGACTGCTGCCCAAAACCACAGCATCTCCATTCGACTGCTGCAATCTCTTAGCAGATATCGAAGGCGACAGCAGGCCAGTGTTCTCTACCTCTTGCGGAATTCCTCCATTCTCTTTCTCCTGCGAGCTTGACGGGCCCACTGCATCACTACTGGGTATAGGAGTCGTAATCTTGATGGCAGACTTGCGGAACGCAGGCTTCCTGGGCGTAAGGCTCTGTCTCGCCATAGCATTGACGGCGTTCGAGGTGCCATTAGCCCTTAGAACGGTAGTTGAGGACGCAGGAGTCGGTGTGACACTCGCAGCCTTTTTCGTGAAGAAACTCTGGATCGATCGTTGCCCGGATTGAGGAGCAGCGCTCGACTTCAGCGAAGAGGGCGTGGCTCGAGCTGGGGGGGATGAGGGTTCTCTCTTCATTTTGACCTGAAGTAGTTTCTCGATAAGTATAATGTGGCTCAGGAAGGACTGGCACAGCAACCCTGGGGGAGAATAGGATTTAAACCGATAGTTGTGGTGCAAGCCACAGAGGGCAAAAATCTCCTCAAGTGCTTGTGGGAGACGCGTTTTCTTAGCGCGTCCAGCTCGCGTTAATTGCCTTCCTCTTGGCATAGGGATCCGAGCGAGCCCCTTTTTTTCATTCAACAACATCCCATCAAGATTGGGTCGGGATGAGCGACGGAGATTTATTTCACATGGATTGATTATTAATTCCCTCACTTGAAAGTATTCATCATTCTCCAGAAACCCTAAGCCACGTCACCGCCTAGGAGATCTTCAAAGTAACATCGGAATTCGTGCTAACATATCTGTACAAAGCCAGCAATATGAGGCTTCTAAAGTCGCATAAAGCTGTGCTGTCTCTGGCCCAAAGCCGCGGCCCTTGTTCTACTACTTCATTCCTGGACGGTCAGCTTATCGCTTGCAAGTCGAACCAGGCCTCCATAGAATCTCTTTCGCTCCTCCTACGACTTCCGAGAAGTCCAAAGTCTCTCTCATGCTTGTGATACTTGCCGAGGGGCACTTTCGAAGTGCTCTCTACACGGCGATCTCTTCGCTCTCGATTGGTACCCGGAGTCAACATGTTCTTATTTTCAACAAGATCCCGCTTACCAGTCTTTGATAATGAAGCTGGAACGAACTCGGTACGTTCAGCTCGCCGCCTTTCCCGATTCTTCGCATAGTCTGAGGGCGAAGAAGACTCGCAACTGTAGGGGGCCATGGAATCGATTTTTGGAGATGTATTTGTGTAATGATTGGAAGTTGGTGCTAAGGTGGCAGTCAGATCGGTGGTTTGAGCTCTACCTGATATCCGGGATCTAGATGTGGACAGTCTGCCAGACGACCACGAAGGCTTGGAAATTGGAGACCTTGGTCTAAAACTCTTAGGCCTATCTGGAGATCGAATCGTCGGAGACTGGACTGGCTCTGATGAATCAGGCCTTCGAACGATGCTTCCGAGGTTGATAGCGGACTGTCGACTGCTCAAGACCGACTGAGTGGACTCATACCATCTGTGACCAGCTTTTTTGACACATTCGTCACTCGAGCTGGAGTCGGCAGCTGCGTTCGAGGCGCTGCTGTAGCTCGATCGATTCGAGCCGAGATCATGACTTCGCGCATCCATCGATATCTGGCGCGGCCCGTTTTCAACTTCTGGAGCATTTCCGTCGGACTTTTCGCGCCTCACTCTGCATCTAATCACTGCTTTATTTCCCAGAGCTTGTTGACGTCCAGTTCTGACGTCCTGCATCCTCAACGACTCACGCTTCACTCTACGTCTCTGGGGTTTGATGCTGCGCGCAGCTTCCTCATTCTTCGAATTCTTGGTTCTCTCACTCGACATTTCACGTCTCACTCTTTGTGTCGGGGAGTTGGCCATGTTTATGGCTTTCTCATTTCTGGAATCGCTGGCTGCTTGTCGATTGGATGAGCCGCTCTTGGCTCTGCGTCTCTGGAGATTGCTGCTGTACACAGCTTCCTCAGTTCCGTAATCGCTGTTCTGTCTACTAGGTGAGTTTCGCTTCACTCTGTTTCCCAGAGAGTCTTTCTTGCGTTCTCTGCTCTCATGCTTCGGCTCATAACTCTGTATGCTTAATCTGTCCCGTTTCACTCTGTGTTTCGCAGGCTGTATTTCATGCTCGAAAGTTACTCGTCGATCCTTGCTCTCTTTTTCTGCTTTCTTCAGATGCAAAGCTGAGAGAATCTTCTCCACCATTTTGACCTTACCTTTTGGTGAGGTACTCCTCAGCATTCCTCCCGCAACAAGAGCGGTAAGTTCGAGATCCTGGCGTCTTACACTTGATTTTTGAGTGGGTCTTTGCTGGTGACGAGGGTGAATGTGAGAAGAGTGACCTGGAAGATTGCGAGCGAAAGTTGGCGCTCCACAAGTCCTAAGTAACTTTTCAAATTTCCAGACTTCAACATCGAGTTTTGGGCGCTCCTGGTAAACTCCTAGAACAGAAACAGCAGAATCACTATCACTGTCCTCGTCCCATTCATTGGTCACGGCAGCATCACAGCTTCTCATCCATGTTTCAACAATCCGACAGGATCGCTTGATGAGATCTGGATGTGGTTTTATTGAACTTGATGACATCATAGTCTCTGATGCCTCTTTCTTTGCTATTGGTTTGCGAGTTAAAGATGTATTACCTGTCTTCTGAGTAAGAGTCAGTAATCTTTTTATGCTATGACAGGCTCTATTCACAAGTGTCTATAAGACAACCCGCAACAATTTTTCCCTCAAGGAACTCATACCTTGGCAGCTTCCGCTTCCTCCCTTTGCCTTCTAATCTTTGCACTAGCACTCTGACTAGGTGTAATAGAACCGTCAGTACTGTTCAGCACCCTGCGATAGGCTCTAGACCCATCAGACAGTTGTAAATTACGCCGATTGCGAGGAATCTGTAACTGTGGAGAAGTTCCCACATGGCCGGCTGCCTGCTCTATGCAGTAATCTAATTCATCATCCATATCAATGACTTTTTCTGCTCACGCAGCATCTGGCACAATTTTATGCAAATCCCTCAAGACGGATTGGAGTTGTCTTGTAACTTGATGTCTGTAGAACCATGGATCGCCTGTACAGAGATATACCTTCTTGTGTAGTTGAGCTAGGGCAAGAGTGACTGGTCTGAGAGCTGTGCTATCTATAGCTGAGAGTTCCTGTACTTTTTGTCATAGGTAGCATATGGTGATAGAGTTTCAGACATAGAAGAATGAAAGACACTTTGTGTTACGTGAATAAAGAACTCCAGCACAGTAGTAGATAATGAAACTTTGTTACTAGTATAGTACATAGATGACAATAGTAGCCTGATTGATTCATAGCTAGCTATTTTCACAAGAAGACAATAGGAATAGCTGAGTCAAAAACGGGGAATTTAATTACCAGAAACAGGTGAATTGAAATTCTACAATATTAAGATTTCAACTTATTTTGTCTTATATCAAAGGCTAGTAACTAGCGTCTCACCCCCGCCACCCCCTTCGGCCCTCCCCTGCCTTTAGCCCACATCGCTTAATTGTAATACTTCCTAATCAAGTCATAATAAATCTATTCTGCGTCAACTTTCATATAAGATATAATAGAGTCTTATTCTCCCTTTGAATCTGATTTAATAGGTGATAAGAAGCTCTTCAGCTGCAACTTGAGCCTCCTTAATAGCATCTAATTTTGCAAAGTTAGAATTTGGACTAGTTTGAGCCTTTCTCTTCTTTTTGAGCCTTAAGTGATTTAATCTTTCCTTGAGGTTATAAAAAGTGAAATATATATGCAAGTAAGAATAAGAGATAGATACTATACTTAGGGCACTTCTTGAGGAATTCTATAGTCTTATGTCGCCTATAGTTGCCTAGAATAAGTAATTATACTAAATGATTATATAGTTCTATTTAAGGACTAAACACCTTCCTACAACGACATAGAACCGCCGGTGTTGCGGTAGTCCGAATCTAGCGAAATCGATAAAGGGATAAATATATAATTAATTATTGAAATCAGTCATATAAGTTGCGGTAAGGTAAGCAAGGTGGGCCAAAGGTGATGAGACGTTATGCAGCTGCTTCTATCCTATTGCTTTGCATTTCACTAGCTGTGATGTTTTCATTGCCGTTTCCAGTACCTAAGCAATATGTTCTTGAGAGTAGCTATATTACTCCTGCTATTATAGTAATCAGGATTCGCTTTTAGTAATTTTACCTTACCAGATAAAAGAAGAAATTCTTCTAGAACGTATATATCATATCTCAATTACTAATTCTTCATATTCGCTACTTGCCATGATTTCCATTAATTTAGGCTATTCTTCATCTCTTGCTAACCAAATGCTAGACGACGTGCTTTGTTGACTTGGTGCCGAAGCCTATCAAATCAAGGTGCGGCGACCACTGAGGAAAAGCTGCAATCTACTCCTCCCAGCTCTCTCTATACATAACTCACGGCCCACGAATGCCTCGATTTTTGGTCGAAGACTATTCTGCTAGCCACGAATCTCTTGTCTACACTGGCTGCCCGTTTTAGGGCGATGGACAACAATCTTGACATAATTCTGGGTCTGGCTTGGCGTGGGCTTCAGCTAAGACTCCGCAAGGATATAATGCGATTTTAGACTACTGAAAGCTTCACAAGCCCGTCGCCGTGGGGTGTATGGTTAATGGAGATTAATATAAGCTTAGAAATAACCCTACATGCGATGAATTGAAGCTGGGTTAGAAATAGTCGAAACATAGATGCGCGCAAGGACTGATGAGCCGATCCAGACAGTCTCGCACAACACTTTGGTCATAAGGGGTTTAGTTTCAGTTTCAGTTTTAATTCTTTTTTTTCTCCAGTAGTGCGCGATTCTTAAATGATGTCCCGTCTATGGTTATTTAACAGCAAGGTAATAATTAACCAATGATTCCCTAGCCGCCCCCTTAAAATCCTCGCTTAAATGCCAACTGTCTCAAACTACATTTCTCATCCACCCTTATAGTGTTACTACAAAACCCGTATCCTTCTCTATCTCTAGAAGATATGTATTTGATTTGAGAGCAGAGGTATTGCGCACTAGAGTCGTATATGTATATTTGCGCTGCAGAAGAGTAGTGGAGGAGGCGATTGGTATCGAGTAATAGCCTACAATCACCGCGAACTGAGATCAGCAGTTAAACAGCTGTTTTACCCCAGAAAACAGACCGATATTGGCAAAAACTGAAGTAAGGCGTTAGAGCAACCTGAAGTTTCTAGGGGGCACTGAAGTCGCTACAAATGTTCGATATCATTTCCCCGAATCATTTACCGGACGAACCTCGCGCGCGGGAAGTATTATTCCTCAAGTCTCCACGTCTATACATACCGTCTACAACTTCCATCTACTTTTTAGAAGAGATCTGCATCTGTTCCTGGGCATATTAAACAGCTAAAGAGTTTTCATGAGGATACTCCCTGTCACTGTTTAATGAACTTTGTATACCACAAGCCAGATTCCCCTTTGTGTATGATGAAACACCACCACCACGATGCGAGAGTTAAACACAATCGATTCTAAACTACCGTATAAGCAAAAGACTTTCCGAGGCGATGATTTCGGCAATTGTCAGAGGGAAATCTTCAAAGAGGCAATTGAATAGGGGTTACGTAGCAAACGAAATCTCTTGGCGACTATCCATTTGGCATCCAGACTCTTGGTTTTAAAAGCACTTGTCCAAGTCAAAATGGGATTGCGGATATTGTTTTGAGAGGATCACTCGAGTGTATCGCGGTGAAGCCAAAGAACCCAGACTTCATCATTAAAAAGAATATGGACGAGAAGAAGAGTTACTCACGCTAACTAGTCCTCCATGACTAACTAGTAGCACACGGCACACGGGTACCGAGAGTTCCAGAGAGCATTTCCTACAGTATTCTCGGGTGTTTTTGAAACAAATTGGTCCAGATATTGACAGGGAGACTGAGTACTCAACCTACTTTACTCTCACGACAAGGCGGTCAGTCGCGGCAAAACGTTTTGACAATTTCCGCAGCGTTCAACTATCGAGTAGGCTGGTCAATAATATACTCACCACGCAGTGTCCATGCATCAGGATTTCAGATGACAATACTGTGAAGATTACGCTCGAAACTATCGGGCTGCTGCGAACAGCACCTCTAGCAACTCTTATACTATCCTTCAAAGATATCACGTGCTTATACGACAACCCCCCTCACAACCTCGTTTCCTCTTCTCAGCCATGATGCTGCCACATCGTATTGCCCCGCGGAAAGTTCTCTTTGGCAGGTCGATCCATCGAATAATCCGCTCCCAGCCTCTCGTAGGCCGGTTCCAGTGCCTCCGGCTGAAGACTACGTCCACTGCAGGTCCAAAACCTGCGAGCAGCGCGAAGAGTAAGCCGAGCTTCCCGTCGATACCAGGTCGTTGCTGTTGCTGATTGCTGGCAGGGTTTCCCGAGCGCCTGATCATCTACCACGCCGGCACCGGGAGGACGGTGTTCCTCGGGTGCCTGAAAGTCACCACGATCTTCATATGCGCGTTCTTCTGCGCCGTCATGGCGCCCACGCACTTCTGCGCCGACGAGCCGAAGTGGGTAGCCGCCGCAGGTGAGTTCCTCTCTGCGTCCCGGGGGAGAGTTGACGCTGGCTCAGGTCCCTGACAAGTCGAGCAGTCATGGTGTCGGGCCTGGTCCCCGTCACGGTGGTCGGGTACATCTCCGCGCCCTTCGTCACGTACATCCACCTCCGCCTGCCGGCCTTCGCGCGGCATTCGCGCGAGATGCTGTTCCGGTACTCTAAGAGCCTGCCCGCGACCGCCGAGCTCGACATCACGACGATGAACTTCGTCGGCAAGCCTCGCGTCGCGCGCGTCAAGATCGCGGACATCTGCCCCGTCAGGCAGCGGCTCGGCTTTGCGAACTACGCTCGGGATACCGGGAAGCTGGATGCCAAGAGGCCCTGGTACGGGCGCAGGGCTGTCGGGCAGTTCGGTGTCCATAATGAGAAGAGCGGGATCATGGGAGGTGAGGTCTGGGAGAATGTTGCGAGGTGTATTGCGAAGAATCGGAGAACTTGATCTCTAGCACAGATCTTGGCTGCAAGGATGCGGCTTTTAGGGAAGTGCTCTTTTCAAGCGTGTCTTGATTTCGAGTTTATGCAGTTTGGCTCCAGACATCCCAGTGGCTAAGTCCTTCCCCCACGCCTAAATCAAAACCTCTCAAACGCGAGGTATAGCAGTCATTGTTCCATGAGCTTGGGGGTGGCGCCGGGGAAGGGGACTCCTAAGACCTGGTTTGAATTTAACCCGGGGCGAGGCCTGTAAAGAGCTGTTCAGAATCGAGACAAAAGTGAGCAGGAGGTTGGGAACGGACTGTCGCATCATCGAGTCAAAAAATGAATGAAAATGCTTTCGTACCCGACTGTAAACTTGGAGGAGTCCGCCCTGTTGTTAAGGCCGGGCTGCGCATGGTACACCAACACGGAACAGGTGATCTCGCTAAGGATGCTTCTCGCTAAGAGTACTTCTCGCTATCTAACGTCAACAAACAGCCCACGCCGCTCGGCCACTCATTTTGATCGTCGCCCGGCTGATATTACGAGCCCTCAAATTCTAGACGTAGTCGCAGGAGCCCGGCATACGCCCTTCTTTCCCCGCCCAGCGCATGTCCGAACCTACCTTACGCTTTCACCTCGCCAACGTTGACATCCGCCTGCCCCTTGCCCCTATCATTTCTCTCTGCCATCAAAACGCTACCCTTTCCCAGTCCCACGCCGCTCTCCGCGCTAGCCTCGCGGTTCTGCACCTTTCTGAAACCAGCATCGATATCCTCCAAGCTCCTGCCCCTCGTCTCCGGCATCCAGAAAGCGCAGACGACGACGGTAAGCAGGGCGGCGCTGCCGAACAAAAAGTATATGCCGAAGGAGGAGTGCGCCAGGAAGATGGGGGTGGTGAAGGCTACTATCCAATTCACGACCTGCGGAAACGTTAGCTGGAGAGCGAGAGGACGTAGTGCTTGCGAGATGGAAGACGGGAAAGAAATGAACAGACCCAGTTAGCACTCAGCGCCAGACTGCTAGCCCCGGCCCTCGTCTCCGGGCTCTGTATCTCTGAGACGTAAACCCTGAAGCCCACGCCCCAGGTAGCGCTAAACACGATCGCAAAGACATAGATCAGCACCACAACCACCCACCTGCCCACCCCCCTCTCCCCGTGCACGCTCCCACTCGCATACAGACCTCCAATCACAAACATGCACCCCATCTGTCCCACCCCACCGCAGATGGCGGACGTAGTCCTCCCCCAGCGATCGGCGAACAGGAAAGCCGGGATGGTGACCGCGAAGATGAGGATGGCCGAGACGCCTGACGCCAGGAATGACGCCGTGGACGAGCTCAGCCCCGCTGAGGCGAACAGCAGCGGCGCGTAGTACAGCACGCCGTCGATGCCGCTCGCCTGTTGCATGGCCATCAGGAACACGCCGAGGCCTGTCTGCCGCCGGGCCCGGGGCGCGAACACGGCCATCATGTCTTTCATCTGGACCTGCGCGGGCACGTCGCCCGAGAGGTCCTGCAGCAGGATCTTCTCGCGCTCGGCGGCGTCGATGCCGAGCGTGTCCCAAATGGCGAGGGCTTCGGCGTGCCGACCGCGAGAGGAGAGCCAGCGCGGAGATTCGGGTAGGAAGAAGAGTGTGGTCAGGACAAAGGCGAAGGCAATTGCCGACTGGAGCGCGAACGGGATGCGCCAGGAGGCGGAGGACGAGAGGGATACCGTACCATAGCAGGTGAAGTAGCCCGCGCAGACGCCGATGGTGATGAGGAGTTGCGGAATGGAGGCTAGTGTGCCACGTGAGCGAGGAGGAGAGATCTCGGTTATGTAGCTGTGTAGATGTGGTTGTTAGTCATCAGTCAACCATACTCCCACTCCAGCCCTTGCGACAGGAAGCTTTCCCGCTCCCCCAACATCTCCGCGACGAAGAGGGGAGAATCAACGTACACAACACTAGTACTCAAGAACAAGCCCTCCCCCACCCCCTTCACAGCCCTTCCTGCGAGCAACATCCCCAACTTCACACTCCCAGCTTCCACCCCACCGCCCAGCCCAAAGATCGCCGCACCCAGCGCAATTCCCTTCAAGCGTCCTAGGGAGTTCGCAACGTGCCCGCCGAAGAAAGAGCTGAGGGCGGCCGGGATGAGGATCATGGAGACGGTGAGGCCGTGCACGGTTGAGGAGAGATGGCCGAAAGTCGAGGCGAATTGCGGCATGGTCGTGAGGGGACCTATTGTGCCGGTGTCGAGCCTTAAGAAGGGCGCGTCAGTTGAGAGGTGGGAGTTGAGGGAGGAGGAGAAGGGAGGGAGATACCCAAAACACAACCCGCCAGCTGAGACGAGGATTGCTGCTTGTACGTATCGAGGCGGGCGAGGCCACGATTGAACCGCTTTTTTGAAAGACATGTCTGTTTGGCGTCTTTCTGTTTCACTGGGCAAGTTGCTCCGAATAGTGGATTTCGAGGTTTTGAATAGTGGGATGTATAGCACAATCAAAGTTTGACAACTGGTGAAAGGCGTACAATGTAAGGTATATATACTAAAAACAAAGATGACATAAAAAAAAAGCGAGGAAACGGACCGAAAACAAAACAATACTCTCGCTTCTCGAGGAATACTTTCCAATTCCTCTCCGGGATCAAGCCAGACGCAGATCGTCCGGGCATCTGGTAGGCAATGTTTCCGCCTCGATAATGACATAAGCTTCCTGGGATGTTGAGAGGGCAGCTGTTCCGAGCGGTGAGAGGAAGCTAGCAGAACATGGAAACTTTCCCGCGGTCTCCGCAGATGGTGTTTTGGTTGGATAGGATGGTCGTGCAGTACACAGGAGCCATGCGGGATGAGTGGGTCGTTGTTGTGCCGAGGCAGGTCAGGTCGCGTAAGATAGGAGAATTTGTTTGTTAGAAAAATAATAAGCGAGGTAGAGTCTGTATATACATTTTTGGATCTCAGTATGGCAACCCGGATGCATACAAGAAATGACGTGCGTGCCTGGCATGTTCGAAGGGATAAAGTTATGTCCCAGTCTTATACAAAACGCCGATAGTAAAGCCCGAAATCAAGACCCGAACAGTCATGGTTCCCAGTACCAGGAGGGGACTCAGATCCAAAGCAGGTCAATTAACCTTCTTTGCACTCTTTGAGAACTGCAGTCCATTCGTCAAATTTCCATACCCAGTCGACCAATAATCCGTCAAATAGTTCGCTCTCGGCTTCCACGGCGCCACATCCCCCGCCTTTGGCAGCTCCCCCTTTGCCTTCTCAATGTACGTCGAGCTCAGATTCAACATCGGGCTAGGCTTCAACTTCGTCTCATCTCCCAGCCAAGGTACCGCGCTCGATTGCTGATTCTGGTCCATGTGCTTCAGCAGTCTGCAAACAAGGACAGCCGTCGCATCGGCGCCGAGTGTCCAAGAGGCGTTGGTGTAGCCAATGACGATTGCTGCGTTCGGAATATCTTGCAGCATGACGCCTCTCCAGACAAACTTGTCAGCAAAGTTGATGAGCCTACCGTCGACAGTTACGCGTGAGCCGCCTGCAAGTTGCATCTTGAGACCGGTGGCGGTGATGATCACGTCTGCGTCGATAGTCTTACCAGATGAAGTCCGAATGCCCGTCGTGGTGACGTTCTCGATGGTGTCGGTCACCACGTCGCAATTGCCTCTATGCAGGGCTTTGAAAAAGTCGCCGTCGGGACAGACGCACAATCGTTGTTCCCATGGGTTATATGAGGGCTTGAAATTCGGGTCATGGGACAAGGCGGAGCCTTTGAGTTGTTGCTTGGTGTTGGCGCGGATAATCTTGCGTCCAGCGTTGGGATATGAGCGGCAGAATTTAAAGAAGAGGAAAGGTAGGACGAGGAACTTCCACCGTACGATTGTGTGTGCGACCCAGGTCGGCAACCATTTCCTGACAAAATCGCCCATGGGATCCACGGCCGGCAGAGCCATGATGTAACTGGGGCTGCGTTGAAGGATCGTCACTTGAGCTGCTTTGTGGGCGAGGCTGGGGAGCAGTGTGATGGCGGTTGCGCCGCTTCCGATGATGACGATCTTCTTTCCGGTGTAATCGTAGTCTTCAGGCCAGAATTGAGGGTGAATTTTCTTGCCCTCAAATTTGTCGATACCAGGGATGCTCGCTTTCAGCGGGGTCTCGTAGTCGTAGTATCCTGTGCTAAAGATGACGAATCTAGCTGTGAAGTTCCTCTTCTCTCCATTTGCATCAACTGTCAGACTCCATCTTTGGGTGCTGCTCGACCAGTCGGATGAGAGCAGCTTATGATGAAAGCGAATCTTCTTGTCGATGCCATTGATCTCGGCAGATTCGCGGATATACTTGCGAATCGATGGACCGTCTGCAATGGAGTTCGGTTTGGACCACGGCCGCCACGAGAAGCCGAATGTGTGGAGGTCGGAATCGGATCGGATGCCTGGGTAGCGGAAAAGGTCCCAGGTTCCTCCTATGGCATTGCGAGCTTCCAGAATGGTATATTGGTATTCTGGCAGCTCGTTCTGAACGCGGTATCCCGCATTGATGCCAGAGATACCGGCGCCGACAATGATCACGTCTAGATTAACGCTATCATCTCTTTCTACTGAGCCCATCATATTGAGGTAGAGTGTACGAATTGAGAGATAGAATGTAGCAAAGCGGGAACGAGGTTCAACGTAGCGTGGTACGCGTCCGAGAATGCACCTCAACAGATGGATCTGAGCCAGGATTTTGGATGAGGATATAAACAGCAGTACCGGACAGGAGCTATGGGAAATGCGAACTATGCACCGAAGCGGGCTCAAGCAAGTTTAAGGGCAATGATCGATACGCGCGCGCCGAGGTGCGATCGCAAGAATATTGTGGTGTCTTGGGGCAGCCCCGGAGAAATCTATGACGATCCCGGGCCACGTACCGAGGCATGGCGCATTTAAGGTTTAGATCTGGCACTAACCTGCTGCAAGATCAGCTTCGTCCTGCTCAGCAAAGGAGAATAATATCCTTGGACTCACGGAATTAAAGGAGTCGAGTCATTGGGGAGCAAGCCGCAAGAACTGATGCGGAAGGGCAGGCGCAGAAAGGTGAAGAGTTGTCGGAGTCTGGATGAGAAATCGAAGAGGCTTCGGGAGGCTTTATGTTGGATATTCGCAAGAGATTTTCCCAGGAAAAGGTGGGAGCTACCTTCAAGCTAACCAGAAACATCCTAGAGAGATCTCCGCCCCACCCTGGAAAGCATTCTCCAGGTCACATGTCTGTTTTCACAACTTCACAAACTCCTCGGGCTTGTGAACACCACTCTACTCAATCACCATCAGTAATCGTGTATCACGATAACTCGAAACTAGATAGAAAGGTCTCAACTGATCCGGGGAGCTTTCTTTTTGAGCACACTTGTGATCACGTGCTTGGTCTCGTAATGACGACTAGTACAATACATTCACCATTTCAGCCAAGTTGGACTTTATACTGAACAACAACGGTTTGCATCAAGATTGAGCGTGTTTTCGCATGCCTGAACTTAGCTTGTGCAATTTTGCTGGTATCGAAGAGAAGCCGAGAGCATGTTTGCATCTCCCAGCAGCGAATGAGCTGCGCCACTCAGCTAGTGTTCACTCCTATATCTACATATTCGGCCGTACTATCGCAAGCTGTATATAGTCTTCTCAAGGTTTACTCGCTTAAAACCCCGCGACCTTGACTGCCAGCTCTATGAAATGACTGTTGCTGCTAGCATATTAAGCGAGAGTTTGTAGACGCAGTATGACTACAAACATATCCACGTATCTGGCACCAAGACTCCATCCGAGAAACAAGGACTCTTCTATCATCACTCAACATCTAAACTTGTTTCAAAGACGTCGTTCCAACACCTCACAACTACCATCACGCGGCTCACCAGCCCCCTCCTCCTCTCTTCCTCCAAACCGCCAATGCAGCAGTGCAAGACACCACACCCAACGAGTGTCCTCTGCTACCGCAGCATATGGCATATCAGAGTTTCCTCTGCTGCGCGTTTGTGTTTGCGACCACTACGATAACGGCTGCTGCTACGGCCAAAAGGGGAGGAGGTAGGGATCGTGGTAGGACTTGGGATCGTAGGCGTGGGATTCTTAGGCATGCGGTGAAGTGGGAGGCCTAGATTCGCAGCCGAATAGCCTGTTCACTATGACCGGTGGATAGAACCTTGGATAGTGCTTGGTGGTGAACGGGGACAATGTTACACGCCCTCATCAGATGAATGCAGCCTGCGCTGTGCCGCCAGAGCTTGTTTGCTTGTTGATGAAATGGGATATCATATTCCAGTACAGACATAGTCAACCTGCGTTGCAGAGTCTTTTGAGTCTTGTTGTTCAATGCTAGCACCCATAACTAAATATACTAGAAGTCGGAAAAGTACTTGTACCGACATCCCTCCTCCTCCCCCCGCGAGATTCTGTTTCCCACCCAATAGCAAGGACCCTTCACAACCAGTCAAAAAGCAAAGCCATGAAGCCAACCAAACTCATCTTTATCATTATTCCTTCCCTCCTCCAGATTTCCAAAGCTCAAGGCCCGCCACAGAACAACCTTTTACCATCCGGCAAGGTAATGGCCATGACTGTTGTCACCAACTCGATCTACGGCACCGTCACTGTTCGGCTTCCTACCGCCACATACACGTTCCCAAGCGCTGGCACAAGCACTGGTGTTTTGTATGTGTTTCCCTTTCCCCCAAATACCTCAGTCTCTGTTTCCTGTCTTAGTAGAACTCCGACTCACTTCTATACAAAGGTCATCTGTTCCAGCGACAAGCACCATGCTGTGCGTCTTTCCTTCTCACGTGCAACTTACTTGCCACTGATCCCAGACACAGAACTCCGTCTGCTGCATCAAATGGGGCTGTTGTAGGTGGAGCCAGCGATTTGCAGGCGCTCGGAAAGAGAAATTTGATTGTATGGGCTCTTGGGATGGGTGCTGGTGCTGGGACTTGGGAGCTGTGGTCGTGATTCTGTGTTGTGAGCCACGAAAGAAGATGCGAAGAATTGGGAAGTGGAGAAATCAAACACGACTAGGATTCTTCAGATGAAGAGATCAAAACTCGTCGGAGGGTGCTGTTCTTGTATTCCAATGAACACGCATCATTACCACTCGGCAACGATTCGATCCCATGGCAGATTCCATGTGATCATCCCTCCCTCCCAACCATTTTGATTTTCGCTCCCCGCTCCCACAGAAGCTGAAGCACAAAGACCGGAATCGCAATACACAAGAACTTAGAGAATCGTTGCGCCACGAGGAGCCTGAGGATCTAAGGGCTGGCTTGTATAATCAGCCCGTAAAGTGGCTAAGGAGCAATCCTATTTACAGAGCTCAGATATATATTTAGATAGAATTTGATAAACTTCTGCTTAGCACTAAGAGAGATCCCTATTTTCAAGCATGAAAAGAATGCTATCCCTCTGCTTATACTCCAGCTCATTGTCCAGATCCAGACAAGAACGGGTCACTCAAGATTGCGCACGCAGCATTAGGGCTAGCTGAGTTATTGGTAAAACCCGTCAACCTAGGGATGGGTACTTGGTTTTGCTAGGAGGTGTAGAAAATTTCACCAGTCATAATCACAGACCCAGATATATGGATAGCTGTCTTGAAGCGTGCTTCTCGACAGCCTATATATACAGGAAGAGACCTATGGGATAGGATTAATGCAAGGGATCATTCAAGGGACGCGATGCCCAGAGTTGGCTGCCCTTGATCTTTGACCTGCGGTTTCTTTCTACTACTTCCAGGAGCAGTTCTGCTTTTCTAGCTAGGAGAAGAGGTGTGTAGGATTCTGAGACAAGAAATATGAGGATTATAAAAACTGTGTCGAGTTTTGGCGTGCTGTAAAAAAAGTTATAGCTAAGTAATGATTTGGGATGGTGTATATGATTTAATCACAGGAACAGTGGCAGCTCTGATGTTTAGTGTGAATTTGAAGTGATGTGAATGGTACTCTGCTCTGGTCAGCTTTAAATACGCTTGCTATAGTGGGCACTGATTTCTTCCTAAATACTAATACAAGCTGGACAAATAAAACTATGTTCTCACTTACAGACATGTTCACACATCAATTCAACCTGACAGAATGTGGCCTGCAATTAGCATCGAATCTGCTGAATTGTTTCTTGATCAGAAGTGTTGAGATGTGTTCGGGGTCTTGGCTTTATCCTATCTGATGATAATTTTACTAACAGAATCGAAAGGTGTAGATTCTAGTTCTAAAGAGCTGAAGTAGTATATATATAAGGTAGGCTTACCAAGCCTTAGCCTCCGCTCTATGCGGTAATCTCCGTACCTTGTATATTTCTAATATGCCCCCTACTATAAAGCTCTATAGAACTCAGAGTAAAGAGCCCCTACATTTTTTTTTTTTTTATATAGTCTAGGCCTTATTAACTCCTATAATATACTCTCTAGTATATGGCGCCTACGTCTCCCTTATATGGAGTTCAGCTGCCCTGCAGTATACAAACGTGCGTTGTAGTACAAGAGTACCTCTGACTTAGCTATACTATAGCTTCTCATCCTTTATATAGTCGTATTATAGATTTCCTCCCTGTATATGGCCTTCCTATAGGTTTCCTCTATATATATGTTCCTTTTATAGGTTTCCTCCCTTTATATAGCCTTCTTTTGTCGATTTTCGCTCCGGTAGGCCTATATAACCCTTGTATTTCTCAAAAGCGGGTCCTGGCAGAGCTTTTGTAAGGGAATCTGCCATATTATCGTTTCTAGGTATATAAGCTACTATTATCTTGCCTTTAGCTATCATATCGTCTCTTATATAAAAGTGTCGAACGTCGATATGCTTTGATTTAGCTGAAAATTTTCGTTCTTTAGTAAGAGATCTCGCTCCTTTGTTATTAAGCTATAAGTAAGGTAATCGATTGAGTTGTATATTAAGGTCGGCGAATAGCTTTAGCATTTAAGCTACCTCTCTCGAGCTATCAAAAGCCGCTATTATCTCAGCTTATTCACTACTTAAAGAAGTAGATTTTTACCTATTCGCAGCCTAGCTAACAACTCCTCTATTATACTTAATAAGCCAGCCTTAGAATAACTTCCTATCGTTCTTTATAGCTTAAGTGGCATCTATATAAGCGTCAAATTGATTTGGTTCGCCTTTTCCATATATAATTCCATCTTCGGCGGTCTTTTATAAGTATCGTAGGAGAGGTTTCGTAGCTTGGAGGTGATCTTATAAAGGGGTTACCATATGCTATGCCAATTGGCCGACAATATAGGAGATATCTGGCCTTATAAGGTTTAAGGGGTATATAACGCTTCTTATAATCTACTAGTAAAGTGAGATATCTTTAAGTTGTAGTAGCTTATTAGTATAAGCTTTATCTATACCTAATTTCTTTAATACTATACTAGCTAAAGCTGGCAGGTTGTTCCCTTTGCAATTAGCCATTCTAAATCTATTAAAAATCTTCTTAATATAGTCTATTTAGTGAATTTGTAGCGTTCTAGCCTTGCGATCTCGTTTAACTTATATTCTAATAAAGGTGCTAATTAGCCCTAGGTCTTTTCCTTTCTAAGTATTAAGAATCTTCTTTTTAAGGTAATTGCAATCTTATTATTTTCTAATAATTAGTATATCGTCTATAAAGACTAATATATACGCAGTTATATTATTAGCTTGATTTTCCTATATAAACAGATTTGGATCTACTTTAGCGCTTCGTAGGCCAGCCTTCTCCATTTCATCTTTAACTAATAGCCACTATTCTCGAGGTACTTGTTTTAAGCCGTATAATGACCTTAGAAGCTTAATATAGGCTTGTTTTCCTCAAAGTTGAAGGTATAATTCGTAGAATAGGTCGCATTCGTCGTCTAGTAGTGCCATATACACATCTTTAGCTAAGTACGCGTTTAAGAAGGCTGTATTAATATCGATTTGCTCGATTTCTAAGTCTCTTAAGGCTGCAAAGGCGAGTAGAACTCGTAAAGTTGTATGCCTAATAACGCTAGCAAAAGTATCGAAGTAATCTACCTTATACTATTGCTTATAGCCTTTTAGTACGATTCTAGCCTTCCTTCTTACTAATACTCTATTTACAATCTTATTTCATAGAACTAATCTCGATTTTATTAGCTTTCTCTTAATAGGAGGTTTACCTAATATTATTTTAAAGGTTCCTGCTGATTTTACAGCTTCGAATTCACTAAGTATTGCTTCTCTCTATTCTTTTAGATTCTGACTTAGCGCGTCATATACTAATATTACCTCTATAGGAACAGTTGGTTGATTTCCTATAGAGGTCAACGCACTCTCTTAAGTATTAATCTTACCAAATACTCGTTTTAGCTTCAGCTTCCTACTATACCGTAAGGTAGGAGTCTCTATTTGCTTTAGAACGCGTTGATCAGACGCTTTAAGGATATTTTCTATCACCCTTTAAGGTTTAGTACCTCTTACTTCAGCTTTATTGCTATAGATTTGCCTATTTTCTAACGACTCTAACGTTACAGGTCTTTTAGTACCATATACTCTCTCAGTTTCATATATTAGCCTCTCTATAACTCTTATAAGAGGTCTTTCTATAATATCTACTGGCCTTATAGGTCTTATTGAGCTTATAGTACTATATGCTAGCCTCCTATTCTAAGGTCTTTCCTACAGTTATACTTCTCTTATATTATATGTTAAGTATTTATTAAATTTGATGTTAGCAAATATCAGTTCTTTTAGAGTCTTAACGTTTAATAGCTTATACGTCTTCGAGCTTATTATACCTATAAGTATCTAAGCTCCTATTATAGTTCTTAACTCGAACTTACTTAGGCCATTTCCTCTATTATTTAATAGGAATGCCCTAGACCTAAATACTCTGATTTTTAAAAGATCTTTAATACGTTTTGAGTACACCTCTAATAGAGTTAGGCCTTTTAGCTCTCCAAAAGGTAGAGCCTTCGTAGGCCTCTTATTCTTCAGCCTATAGGCCTATTCCATAGCGTAGTACTATATATAGCTATTTATCTTAGCGTCGTATATGCAAGAGCGAGCTATTTTCGTAATTTCGTATATCCAACGTTCGACGATGCCATTTAAACTATACTTATAAGCAGGTGAAGGTTCTAGGGTCATACCTCCTTCTAATAGCTATAGTAAGAATCTGCCTCCGAATTCTCCTATACTATTATCAGACCTCTAGTATATTACTAAAGTAAAGTTCTCTATCTCTAGTTGCTTCTTTAAGTCTTTGATTTTTAGCTATATCTCATCAGCGCTCTTATTCTTTAATAACCTTATCTAATAGCATCTGCAGGCGTCATCTACTACTAGTAAGAAGTAGCGATACCCCCTAATTGATAGCAGTAGTATTCCTGATATATTAGCGTAGAGTCTTCTACAGATCTTATCTATTCTTATATCTGTTTTCTTATTAAATTGCTCCTTTATTCTACCTACTAAGCAGCTTTCGCAGTTTCTCTCCCCTTTAAGAGCGATTCGAGCTTCTATATTCAGGCTATAGTTGTCGTCGACTAGCTTCTTTAGCTTAGTATAGTTAAGGTGACTTAGTCTCCTATAGAGGAGCTCTGAATCCGTTTTATTTGAGTTTTGCGGTATTATCTCTATATTAATTAGTTCTAGAGGTTGCATAAGGCTAAGGTTTATAGCCTTTTCATCTGCTTCAGTTGCAGTAGCAGTATGCGATCGAGATAAAGTGAATAATCCACTAAGCTATAGTATAGTAAATACTATATCGTCGCCTTAATACCCTTTTGCCTCTTCTTTACTAAAGATCATAGTAATATTATCGTCGCTGAGCTTTGAGACTGATATAAGTCGGGTATTGCTAAATAATAAAACGTACTATACGTTATATAGCATTAGTTTATCGTTAATAATATAGTCTTTATAGCTAATTGCTTCTAAGAGCGCGCCGTTTGCTATTCTGACTTACTTTGGGTTATTCCACTTCCTAATTTTAATAAAATCGTTCTATACTTTAGAGAAGTGTCTTATAGCGCCGGAGTCTACTTTCTAAGAAGGCTGATCTGCCTCTAAGCTTAAAGCTATCTTAATAGCTTCTATTATTAAGGCGACTTTACGTTTTAAGGAATAAGAGTAGATAGATAAGGTTGTATTATCTTTAGCTATCTAAGCTCTAGCTTTATCTCCTCCTCTCTTTTTCGACTAGCACTCTGCTTTCCAATGGCCAGTTTTGCTGCAATTATAACATTTCCCTCCTCTTTCTCCCTTCTATATTCCTCCTCGTTATATTCCTCCTCTTCCTCTATTACCTCTGCCTTTATATCTGCCTCTGCCTCTGTCTCTGCCTCTGCCGCGGCCTCCTCCTCCTGCGAGGTAGGCCTTAGCGATCAACGCAGCTGTTTGCGTAGCTATAGGCGCCACCTTCAGCTTTTATCTATACGTTACTTCGTACTTTTGAATTGCGACGATTATCTCTTAGAAGGTTGTAAGAGAGGTTTTAAGGTTAATTATAATTAAACTCCACATTCCAACTGTTAGGAGACCGTTAAGCAATTGCTTCTTTATTTAGGTATCGTTAGGAGGGTTGCTATAGCCTTAGAGGAGAGCTTAAATACTCTCAAGTTATAGGACGTAGTCTTTAAACGACTTAGAGTAGGGAATATACTTGGCCTTATTAAACTATTTAATTAAGTTTATATAAGTTTTAAAGTTCTTAACAAGTTTGCTCTCTCCTACTTTAAGAGCGTTCTAAAGAGCGTAAGCGTTATTGACCATGATCTAGGTGCGATACTTTCTATTAAGGCTAAGGGTAAGGCCTTTAGCTATAGTAGCTATAGCCTCCTAGTTCTTCTTCTCCTATTTACCTTTAGATTTGGCAGATTTCGGAGGAACAGGGCCGATAGCCTATTAGAGATAGCCATTTATAGCTAAGTTTTGAATAGTAGCTGGTTCCCATTCCTAGTAGTTAGACCAATCGAGCTTGATCTTAGCGTTGTTGTTCTTAATGGTCTTCTCAATCATTTTTATTAAGTTGGGATTATTGAAAAAAGGGGTGAAAAAATAAGGGTAAAAAGGGGGAGAAGGTATGTATATATAGGGGTATATAAAGAGGTATTATATAGTTGTGTTTTGCTAAGAAGCAGGTTTAAAATTGGAAAGATTGATTAAGTTAATCGATTCTAGGAATTGCTACTATAATAGAATCGAAAGGTATAGATTCTAGTTCTAAAGAGCTGAAGTAGTATATATATAAGGTAGGCTTACCAAGCCTTAGCCTCCGCTCCGTGCGGTAATCTCCGTACCTTATATATTTCTAACATTTACGTCTCAATCAGCTCCATCCTAAGTTGACTTTTATCCAGCACTTGATATGGTCTTTCAGCCAGGATCGAAGGCTTACCCGTCAAATTGTAGTCATTTATTTCATCCTGCAAGACTGTTAATGAGGGCTATAATCAAGAATCATTGTTTCTAAGGCTTTGTGTAGCCGAACCCTTGATAAGGACTTTGGGACTACTTCTGTCTTTTAATCTCAAGTGCGTGGATTGAAACAGGGGCAGAAATCCGCTGAAAGGTAGGAATTCTAGCCATATAGAAAAGTGACCGATAGCCTTAAACCTTTGGAAGTAACAAAACTGGACTAATTTTACTATTTGTGTTTTTATATAGAATATATTAGATAGCGTATTAGATCGTGTTTAGCTACTCGGGTGTCTAAATTCAAACTGGAACTTGCTATCTTCAAGTATAATTTATTACAGGATGCGGAATATAGGCCTATAGACCCACTTCAATTTTAATATATACAAAAAATATATGAAAAAAAGAAAGGAGTAGAGGAAAAACGGGAGTATCATTGTATAGCTCGTATGACTCGCGCTGGAAAAACACTACCACTACCTGAAACGGCTTCGCTTTATTATTACGGATCACAACGTCCGCAACAGTGACTGAAGCGGGGTGACGTCCTCTCTTTCATGTTAAAACCTGAGCGCGAACAAGCCCGACAATGGTCGGAGTATGAAGCCAAAGAGAACGCTGTCTCTCTGACTACTGGGGAGAACCCAAACCCCACGCGCAGCGGTGGAACAGCAGCGAGTGGCTAGTCCGACGAGGCCTAAGATGGTTAACATTTTTATTTACACGCTCCTGTAGATTTTTGGGCATAACCCGCAAGGAGAAGAGGACCAATGCAAGATAGCATCTTGCATTGATGATGTGAGTTAGGGCATCGTATTTGATATCAATACCAGTTCGCCGTGAGGCATCTCTTAAGGTAGAGCAAGTCTTGAAACAAGGGTATGTGTAGAGAACAACTGGTATGGGCGGGAATTGGGTTGAGCTAAAACTGGCTTCCTACAATCTGATTGCAGCAACCTACAAATTTATATTGACATCGACTACCGTTTCTTTAAGGTCGCATCTGTCTAATCTTCCCTCTCCCTGTCAGCAAGAAACTCCATAGAAATTTCTGCTGAACGATTTAGTTTTAGAGCTTTAACAAGAAACTTTTAATGCGAAGCAAGCCGAAGTTTTCAGCTCACAGGCAATAAGTCTGGAAATAGATTAGAAATCGTGTTTTGCAATGTGGCTGTGTGTTGATATAGCTGTCCCTAATAATTCACCCTAGATTTGCTTTCTCTACTTGAGTCTTTTTATAAATGCGATATTTAACCGAACACTCTTGCGTAAGTTTTAGAAAGATCTTTGTAGCAATTTAAACGACTTAAACTACCGATTTATAAGTTAAATACTCAAAATCGAAACTTGAAGCCCTATGTACTATCTCTTCGATACTTGTGCAAAACTCCTGCGAGCCAGGCCAGAGTCATGCAAAAATTCTGTAAAGTCGATGTTCGAAACGGTATCAAACTGTTAGAAATATACAAGGTACGGAGATTGCGTACGCAAGGTACGGAGATTAAGGCTTAGTAAGCCTACCTTGCATATATACTCCTTCAGCTCATCAAACTCAAATCCAAAATTTTAGATTCGGTCATGGTAGCAATTCCTAGAATCTATTAACTCGATCAATCTCATAAATCTCATCAATTGAAAAAGAACCCTCGAATCTGCTTTTTAGCAAAAACAACCACACAACACCTCTTCATACATACCCTTACATATACACAACTACTTTCCCCTTACCCCTATTTTCTACCCCCTTTCTACAAAACTTTCTTCTTCGATAACTCGACAAAATGACAAGCAAAATCGCCAACAATACTTAAGTCGAGGTCACGCTCGAATGGGCCAACTATTAGGAATGGAGACCAACAGTTGTTCGAACTCTAGCAGCTAATGACTGCGTTTCATAGGCTGTCGGCCCCGTTCCTCAACGCCCTTCCTCCTCTAAGGGAGACGGTAAATGGGAGAAGAAAAATCAAGAGGCTATAGCCATTATAGCTAGAAGCCTCTCCTCCCTAATCAGCGAGAAGTATGAGAGCGAGATCGTCGCCGAAGACGCTCACGCTCTCTGGAACGCCATTAGAGATGGCGAAGGCAATCTAATGAATAATACGGAAGCTCATACGAACCTAATCAAGGAATTCTATAAGGCCAAGCATATACCGTACTCCGAGTCTCGCTATATGGCAAGCCGACGAGCCGAAGGCTATAAGCCAACGGACAAAGCATACAAAGCATACCTATCTCGGGAGGAAAACGGAGCATGTTCGGAAGACAACAAGACCGACGAGGATGAACTGGAAACGTCTTCGGAAGAGGAGGATCAGGCAACTAGTGAACCTGAGGACAACGATATCAACTTTACTACAGTATTCCTAGCTTCTGATAAGGAATATGACTCGAGAACCGTGCTCGACCAGCTCGAAAAGCAAAAAGCTGAATACCTCTTGACGACAAGGATCAATAAACCCATCCGAAAGGACCCCGAGGTGTTCACAACCCAATGGACGGATCAATTTTGGGAGCGGTCAACCACACTTTTATTCTCAAGTCAAAACTCATTCGAGTACACAACCTTTCGAATAATGTATTTAGGGCTAGCGGTTTTTGTCCAAGCCTAGAATGGTTGTGTTTTCTTGATCGAGTTAGCATGCAACTGTTTGCAGCGTTTTTCTTCACTCAAACCTATAACGTTAATGTTAGAGTATACGAGGATTGGCTTATGTAAGCGTACCTTGTATATATACTCCTGCAGCTCCATAGATCTCAGAATCTACACCTTTAGATTCTGTCAGTTAAATTTGTCATCGTTTGGGGTGAGCAAATCGGAGACAAGTAGGACTAGCAGCGGGCTGAAGGCGCTTGTAAATCTCTCTTTGAGATATGAGCCTGGAGGTCTTTGCAGAGCAATTCGTAGGTAACCATTTTACACTGGTCGCGGGAAATCTAGTTATTTTTCGTGGCGACAAGACGCTGGTGAGAAAGCTCAATTCTACGACACAGTATGCAAGAATGTGTAGACTTACTTGTTTTCTAAAATCCACCTAGCCTATATTCATAACGATATATTTACAGGACTATCGTACTACTTGATATCCCTCACGCCCAAACGTGCCCGTGTTTCCCGGGTCCACACCCAGCCCACGGTTTGAGTTCGAGACTCAAGGCACGAACTCACAACTTGCTAATCTATGCTTCGGAGTATGTCGAGTCGAGGGCACCCCGGTTGTTGTATCGTCCGTTGAGCCGACTCTCCACGAATAAGATATTCTCGGAAATCGTATCATATAATCAGCTGCATGGCTTTACTGCGAATTGAGCCTCGCGCAGTAGGGTCATATTCAATCATTCATGTGCCTAACGATATTCCCTGAGTAGGAATACTCGTCACAACTGTTCTTTCCATACTGACGGTATCTGTTCTTGCTGTCTTTTGTAGTGAGTCCAACCATCAGCTTATATAGAAAAATCTGTCGAGGCGCAGCAAGGAGATTTCAAGTGACTAAAGACTGGTATATAGTTTCTTTGACAGGATGGCGTGGATATCTCATAACAGAGTCATGATTAGCAGCTCACAGATCTGTAGTTATTCTGGCCATCGATTCGGATTTGATAGTCTTTGTTTTTCTGACTTCGATCTTGGAACATAGCTTCGGTTTGAGTCTGAGCATGCAAATTTGCTCGTCTCTAATTCTGCTCTGCCTTATTTGCTACATGTCTATCAAAATTTATGGAAAACAATACAGATAACTGGCAGATTGTATGCGGGAAAATCTAGGCCTAGGAAAAGAAATCTACTGGCATATTTTGACAGCTAATATACTATTTACCTGTGAAGAGAGTGGTTCTCATAGGTACAGCCAAGCAACAAATGATAACAGACTGCCTTGTATAGTTTAAAATTCGTATCTTTATACCGTCCTTGAAGTCAAAGTTATATCTTCTCAACTGCTTTGGTATACAAGGAAAATTTGCCTTCCAAGTTTACCAAGGCTGGAGGAGTACCTGACGATCACATAGCACTCTTTGTAGAATGCGTTGTGCTCAACTTTGTCTAACAAATGGCTTACTTTAATGAAAAAGGTACAGGCATCATTAGGATGGAGGTCAGCACATTTCGTTTTCATATCATCTACAATCTCGATCCGACAATTTTATGCTTAAGCCTAAAGAACTTTACAAACGGACAGATTATTTGTTTAGATGGAATCCATGCTACCGCTCATAGTCTTCTATGCAGTAGTAGACATGTACCCTACACCTAAGAAAATCTCTAAGATTATTGTTGCTCCATGAGGAGCCTGAGGCTCTAAGAGCGGGCTTATGTAAGCAACCCCTGAAGTGGCCAAGGAGCACTCCTATAAAACGAGCGTAGATATATAGCTAGATTAGAATTTACAAGCTTCTGCACACCACTATGAAAGACCCCTATTTTCAAGCACGACAATCATGAATGTACCACAACTTACATTTGATCACATGCTTCAGATATGTAAAATATGCTCCTAGAGCCAACATTAAGTCCTTTTGACAGCGAAATATAAAACCTAAAGTCGAGTAAACCTGGAACCTTTTGAATGCTTTAAGATATGTCTCTTAAATCTATCTTTCTCTCTCCACATTCCTTGTATATTATAACTCACCAAATTCCCCATTATATCTACTATTAAGCCCTTCATTTGAGTATATACACATATTCAAATAATCCTAAATTACATAAGTAAAGGTTAAAAGTAGAGAGTATCTATCAAAGAGGACATAAGTTTTTCTTATTCTAATTTTTTTTGAAAAGGTCTATATTATTTGCTTTAAGGTTGAATAATCTTTAGTCGTAAGGGCTCAATCTCGGCTCTTCAGATTCTGTAAATCAGATTCTTAAAGAATCTGCAGGTTTATAAGAGATACCGCGTACAGGTGTGAAGTCGTTTTCTCCCCGGCGCCTCCATTGATGTAGCGCTTTTTAGTGAGGTGAATGAATACTACTATATCAAAACTTATGCTTATAGTAGAGTTTCAGCTAGTGGAATTTGACTCTCAGTGCATTTCAGGCCTAGCCAATTAATATAGGCGAAGGTTTACAGGAGTCAAAATGGGGTTGTTCTGGAAGCCTCAACTACTTATGATGTCTTTTTCCTACTTCGAGTACGGTGGATCTAGAAACCTAGAAATAACTCTTTTTAATTAATTGTAGTTTAACATGGTAATATAAAGTATAAATGCCAGAAACCAAATAGCTAGATTACCATCAGATGCGTAATCCACCATACTTGAAATAAAAATAAACAATATACATATAAAATCAGCTCGCTTATGTATTCATCCAAAGTCAGTGGGCGTCTGATTTGCCTCACTTGCTGTTTTATGGCGGATGGAATTTTCAGTTTTCACCCTAGTTTTTAATCCACTGTACTTTAAATTGAAAAGATCGTGAGTAGAGCGTCGAGTATTTCGTCAATCCTTTCAAATTGCATATGGTAAACATACTTAGTGATGTATTAATTAGTTCAGAAATGTTTCCTGTGATAATTGCTATTAGTACTTTACTACTAGGTAGGTAGCTACTCAGCGGAGGAGTCTCGCCTGCTAAAGTGGAAAGTATGCGTAAGGATTGGGGAGAAGTTGGGCGTTGGTGTGCCTTATGGCCTCATGCTATTGAAAATCGACTTCGAATATTTGTAGGGAAGCAAAGCCATGACGCCGAGGTGTCCTCAAGAAGCCTTAGGAGGTAAAGTGTAATTCCAGCATTGAATATACTTTCATATAGTATTTGTTTAGCCTGCGACAAAGTACTTTGTGCAAAGTATTATATAGAATAATCTGGAAGTATTCTTAACAAACATTAGCTCTGTTTTGCAAACTAAGACATTTGGTAACATGCTCAACTAGCAGGGCGTTTTAGTTACCTAATTAGGACATAAGCTGTTCCGCTTAAGGTTAGCTCAAACGAACGTCAGTTGAAGTACAACGCAGGAAGGCCATTGGGACTCGTCCGCCCTTGCCGGGCGATGAGGCTCGAAGCCCGCCGAACCGCCGCTTCTTAGAGATCTCGATAGAGTCCTATACAAAGTGCTTCTAGAATTAGCGGTGTCCAAATGCTACAGACAATGGGCAGAAACAGAATGGGGAAGAGAGTGTGGATGAATGCTACCGTTTTCCCACATTTTTTTTACTAAAGTTCATTACTTGGATAAACAATAACCCATGGAAAGTCGGAATGCAGCGTCTGTGTACCATAGTAAAGAGTAGGACGACGGAGGACACAACGGCCCCTATTCGGCGAGTGACGATTCATACTATTCCAGTACGTCTATCAACATCGGCTATTCTTCGGTCTCGCGACTGCATGTTTCGACTACATTGGACCAAGCCTACGCCCAGCCTTGTGTATCGGTTCCGTGCCAGCCAGTGGACTCGAAGTTTGTGGATAGATATATATTTATATATGAAAATGTAATGAATGAAGCTCCGACCCGAAGTCAGCCGCCACCGGGTATGTACATGATATTCGTCATCGCCGTTCAGGCTTTCAGATCAGCACAGTTTCCGCTTGAAGGAACAGCAGTAGGCCCGAGGTCCTCAAAAGAGCCTGTGACATTGTTGAACGGCAAATCCTGCAGCGCGGTGAACAATGCGGCAGCCATCTTTTCATAGCCAGCGGCCACAGGATGAATGCCATCGACAAGTTCTGATGCTGACACGGTATCGCTTAGATCAACAACAGCCACATTCTTGCCCTGCGAAACCCGTGCGGCCACGATGGCTGGGATAGCGGCGTTATATTTTTCCAACGCGGCGTTGTATTCCGTGTATCCCTCGCCGAGCTTGATAATCTGCGCAACCAGTACCGATGCATCGGTAGCTGAAATCACGGAGTCGATGAGAGCGCCCAACCTTTCGGGAGCCTTCGCAACGTCGACCGAGTGCAGAATGTCGTTCGTTCCGGCGTGTAACAATACGACATTAGGCGCAGGTTTTTGCTGTAAAATCCAGGCAGCCGATTCGCCAATCTTGGTAATCTCCTGGCTGATGTAGCCATCGTTTTCCGCATTCTCCCAGTCGCCGTTACTATGTGAGCCCACGTATTGAACGGGAATTCCAGAGGTCGAGAGACAGCATTGGAGGAACCTGCGGTACGAGTTCCCGGGGGACTCTTGGAAGCCGTAGGTAATACTATCGCCGAGAGGGAGAATGCGGAGAGAAGTGGCCTGGCTTAAGGTATAAGCGAACAGTGGAACCGCAACTGTACATTGTCAAGACAGTCCTATCATCGTTTGAAGAATTCACTTACCAGCCGAGCCAAGTAACGAACCGCCCACAAGCAGAGTTTTACAGAACGACGAGTACAGCATAATGGAGAAAAGAATGTGAAAAATGGCAAGCAATCATGCAATCAATGCAAGAGATGCTGAAAGAACGTAAGATAAGTTATAGTAGAAGGCTTATTGACAGTGCAAACTTAGAGCTGACGGGTAAGACTTCTACTTCTACATATAGTAAAGATGCACAGAAAGAAGGATAGGGGAGTGGGCCTAAGGATTGCAATTAGATGGAGACGTCGGAAGCATCATCATGGCGAATGCATTTGTCTTTCTCGCTAAAATCCTTGTTTACCAGGGCAAAACGGACGGGCTTGTTTCACAATGACGGTACTGGCCAAACCTTGTATCGCGAGGGAGGGAATACTATGTACTATAATGCCAAATACGAGTACTACTATATGTACAGACGGTAGTTACTTCGTCGCAGGCCAAATAAACACCAGGTCGGTGCTAACTGTACCGGGGGTGGAGTAACGCTGAGCGGGCTTGCAAGGCTAAACCTAACCTTAATGCGATGTTTGTTGAGCCTGCAACAAAGGCATGGCTGCTATTTCTCTTCTCCCCATAAAGCGCGGGATAGAAACCCACTAATCTGTCCTTCTGCATTTTAAAATGGGCCATCGACTATTCGCAAAACTACGGTATTGCAGCAAAGTGAAGTCTTAACATTATACAATGTGTGAAGAGAAAAGATTGTTTTAATTAATTTGTTTATACTTTAACCTAAAGACCCACGGGAGAAGTTGGAGCTTCGACGGCTTTAATATATAGCCCCTCTTTTGTAGTGGCCAGTGAGGTTCTACGGAAGATATGAGGTCCAGAACGCTGTCCTAAAAGCTAAAATGCAATATTATTATTTACTTTGAGTGGCTACTACCCCTGGCGGAGGTATACGAAGTACTATGTAGAAATGAGGAACTAAGTTTCAACCCATGGTGTCTTGCGCAATTTAATAATCGGCAGTTCTTAAGTAGCGCGTCTCAGATGAGAAAAGCAGCTATTGGTACGAGTGTACGGAATCGCCCCCCAGGGGCTCCATCCAAGGTCCTTAGACATCATAAGTATCAAGTGATTAGAAGCAAATGATTCTGCTGGTATCACAGGGGCTTTACACATATGCGGTAAGTAGGTTCCATTATGTTATAATGATCCCGTCCAGTTGATCTCAAATACTCTTGCTATCTTGCCCAGAGCTAATGCAATCACGTGATATACACTTGAGCTCATTTTTTCCACAACAGATCCTTTATCTCGAACCCCTGTGATACCAACAGTGGGCAAAAAGTAGGCACTGAAAAGTTTCAACAACAAAAGCTTTGAGTCTGAGTAGTGAAAATAATGGTATCTAGCGGTGCTAATTGAGTTCTTTTCAGCGTGGAATATGACAAGTTATATCCAATTTATATGTAACATCTTTGATCGTCAATAGATTCGTTTTTGGAGACTGCACTTGATATATGAGGCCTATAAAATGAAGCTACCATTGACTATTCTTCTTTACCCTACCCCATCCAGGCGAAACTTGATTGCTCGCATTAGTCAAACTCATGTATACTTTGCCACATATACTCACATCAGTGAATGGTAGCATCATCTCCTATAGCAAGCGTATCATTACACCCACTGCGTTTCTGTCCAGGTACGTAGGTCGTAGTGATTCAAGCTCTCTAACACGCCAGGAGATGCAAGAAAAATCTGTACAGATACTGACTATCCATGACCTAGAGAGCGTAGTGACGAAGAAGCCTGGTGTCAAGCCGGCAAACTATCAAGTAGAATAAGTTAGGTGAATAACAAGGAAAGCAGGGCATTGTAGCAATGTAAAATATACAGAGTACAGTTTATGTGGTAAAGTAAACAAAGAAGGCTACCTCAACGAAGGGCACCCCATTAACAAGGTCACCCAAGTCGTAAGAGCTATTCTTTACACAACTTATACCTATTCCAGAGGTACAGAGAAAGATCACAATACGAACTAGAATGGAGGGCAGAGAATAAAATCTCTTGCAATATTCCAAGTTGCGAGTTTTTGAAGGTCGTCCCTTAAGGCGGGTAAACATACTTCCGCAGGTCGTCTATAGCCCCACATCTCGCTTGCCCCTTTCGGCTCAGAAATCGGCATCTACTAGACATCTCGCTCTCCAAGATCTCGTGCTTCTCTAATAATCTTCTGAATTTGGTTGTTCATACAAGCACTGTGGCTTCCACCAGCATCTAAAAGCGAAGTAACATAATCATCCAAGGCTTGAAATCGGTTCGTCCTTCAAACGTCAATTCTCTCCAATATTCGGTCTTTAGAAATCAAAAGTGCGGAATGCTTCACCATTTGATGGTGGGGACATGGACACGTCCAGGAGCAATCTTCACGTTTGAATTTGATGATGAGAGCTTGAGCTTGGAAATGATTAAGAGGACGGAGATTGATCATGACGAGCCGATCTCTTGGATGACTTTTGATGTGAGATTTCTTTCATAAATTGGGGCAACCAAGCAATTGACATAGGTGAAGCATGCGAAGAAGAATATCTACGGAGCGGCCATGAAGAAATGGTCTAGTTTTGCAGTAAAAAGCCCGACGGAAATTGTGCACCTAGTGTCACATCCTATGACACATGAAGGTATGATGGTCAATATCGAGTGAAACGATCTGGAGCTCACAGAGTCGAATAGTGGCGGCATCAAGTCCAGAAACGAATACCAGAGCAATCTTCGTATTGGCAGCAAAGCGACCTCCTTACAATGTCTATGGCAACCCCTTCTACGACCATGCAGGGTTCGGAAACGTCTTCTCCGTCAACCAGGAAGGCGGGCTTGATAAATGCGTTCAAAACTACGAGTACGAGCCTAAAACTGGAATTCACGGCATGGTGTTTGATCCTACAGAAACCTACTTGTACTCAGCAGACCTGAGAGCTAACAAGATCTGGACTCATAAGAAAGATGCTGAGGGTCAGCTGACCTTGATTGGATCTGTTGAAGCACCAGATCCGGGCGATCGTCCCAGATGGGTGGCGCTGAATCAGAACTATCTTTATGTGCTGATGGAGGCGGGAAATCGTCTGGCTGTCTATGTTGTCGACGAGCAATCTCATTGTCCGGTCTTTACACATATCACATATCCTCTCATCCCACCTGGTGCGTCTCCTTTGGAAACCCTCTTGAGCTTGTTCTTACGAAACCAGGGATTCCCAACTCAAAAACAATGTACCGCTCCGACGTTTGTACCCTCTCTTACAGCAAGAAGTATCTCTACGCAACGGCCCGCGCAAATGCCCATAATCTGACCGGGTATATCGCCGCCTTCAAACTCGGCCCAGCAGGCAATATCGAGAGGCAAATATGTTTGAATCCTACACCTAACAGTGGCGGGCATTCGAATGCCGTCAGTCCGTGTGATTGGAGTGATGAATGGGTTGCTTTGACGGACGATCAGGATGGGTGGCTGGAGATTTATCGGTGGAAGGATGAGTTTTTGGGTAGGGTTGCACATTGTGATGTGAAGGAGCCAGGGTTTGGAATGAATGCCATCTGGTATGATTAGATTGCCTGGTCTAGTATGTATAGACATGAATACTAGCAATTCCAACGACTTGTACTTTTTTTTTTCCACGAAGCTTTGGAGATCGAGTGACGATACTGCCTGTACCCAAACTCATCGAGTTTTTGACCGGTCATAATTCGACACCAAAATATACAATCACCACCAGGCGGTAACCTGTTGCAAGACGGCTTCAAGTCCTGAGATTTGTCGTAGCATACCTTTGTTTGTTTTCGGTAATTTTATATCCTCGATATTACCCCTCCATGCAGATGACCCCGCTGTTGATTCCTCGATGGTTAGGCACTAAACCGCAGCTCCCGGCTTTCATGCCGAGTTTGCATTGCATCGGTGTCACCTCTCCTCAACCAATACAAGCAAAAATCATGGTGGGGAGAAGTAGACGACTGGCTAGGTTTGGCCTCTCGACGGTTAAGCCTTCTTCCTGTCTCTTCATAGCCCTCTACATCCTCGACAATAATCACCGACCTTCGTCCTAAGAATCAGCATCAATCAACCTACAGTTGCGCATCATCCATCATCATGTCTCCAACGTCCGGAATCCTCTATGTGACTATGCAGCCCAAACCCAGTATGCCGGAAGACAAGTTCCACGACTGGTACAATAACGAACACGGCCCTCTGCGTCTGCGTTTTGCATTCATAACCAATGGCTTCCGCTACCGCGCAAACGACCTTGAAGGCAAGGCACCATCAGATGAGAAGCCGGAATGGATGGCAGTGTACGATATCAAAGATATGACCGAATTGACTAAAGACTCCTATTTACGACTACGCGAACCGCCAGTCAAGAGCCAGCGCGAGGTCGAGACCATGAAAGATATTAAAGTGGACCGAAAACTCTACGACCATATCCAGACTTGGGAAGGCAAGGATTTCAAAGAGCTAGAGAAAGTTGAGAACGAGGGCGAGAGAAACGTCATCGTAGCGGTATTCATGACCTTGAACTCAGGGGAAGAGCATGTGAAGGAGATTGAGAAGTGGTACCAGGAGGAACACATCGATATGTTATCGAAAGTCCCGGGCTGGCTACGCAGTCGAAGATTTGTGACGAGTTCCATTGACACAAGGGCTCCAGTCGATTACCTCGCCTTGCACGAGTACAAACCACAGAACGGATTGGGAGGGAAGGAGTTTCAGGCCGCGATATCAACGAAATGGACGCAGGAGATTGGGAGCAAGAGCGTGAAGGATAGGGTCAGGAGAGTGTACGATCTGTACTATACCTTTGGGCCAGCACCTCGATATCTGGCGCCAAACCTGACGGCGTGGCAATCGTCTGACGTCAAAGCCTCAGTCACAAAGACGATACCGGATTCTCCTGGAGGGGCTGGGGCGATTGAATCTTTCATCACAACGGCAGATGGTGTGAAACTCCCATACCGTCTTGAAGGCTCGCCGGATCCAGATGCGCCGCTCATCGTATTGAGCAATTCTATTTTGGTGGACTATACGATCTGGAACGGTTTCCTCGCCCACTTCTTTTCCGTGCCTGCGAATAAAAAGTACCGCGTCCTCCGATACCTCACTCGAGGCCGCTTCTCTTCTGCTGGAGATCAGAAAATCACTGTCGATGTTCTGGCTTCCGACATAATAGCCATACTTGATGCTCTACGAGTGAAGAAGGCCGCAGCAGTAATCGGAGTGTCCCTCGGCGGGTGCACGGCCCTCAATACAGCGCTCAAATACCCCTCCCGAGTCAACTCTTTTGTGTCCTGCGACACCAGTAGCAAATCGCCCTCCGGTAATTCCAAAGCATGGGGCGAGCGAATTGCTCTATCGGAGAAAGAAGGAGCCTCGGCAGCCAGCGGCGAGAAGATCGTAGGCGATGAGCTCGCTGAGATCACCACACGGAGATGGTTCGTCAAGGAGAGTTATGATGGTGCAGAGCTAGAGCAGACTTGTTTGGCTGTGAAGGAGATGGTTAAGAACAATAGCTTGGAAGGGTTCAAGAAGAGTGTACAGGCGCTGTTTGAGTATGATCTGAAGGAGGAGATGAAGATGAGTACGGTCAAAGGCGCATTCGTGGTGGGTGGTAGTGATGGAGTCTTGCCAGGGACGATGAAGGAGATGGCGGCGTCATATGGGAAGAATGGGGCGGTGTACGAGGTGATTGATGGAGCGGGACACCTGCCTATGGTTGAGAGACCCAAGGAGTTCACGACGGTTATCACAAAGTTTTTGGGTTAGGCAGGATCTAGTTCAAACTTACATTGCGGAATATATCCCTCGGACACGTCTCTGGCCGACCGATACCCGGCTACGAGCAACAAGCAAGAGGCTTCCGACGCATATCGGCTGTTGACATCCATGCCCCCCGTCCGGCCAATTTTCGCACTCTATTTCCAACACCCCACATTATGTAATATTATCATCCCGAGGTACTGAACCCTGAACAAGCTTCGCGAACCGAATTGATAGAAAGAGAGTTCGTGTGAGGGGTTGCTAATATGAATAGGTGTCACCCACGATTACCGTCTGGTGGGTTTCCGTCTTACTCGCATTCCTTGCTGCCCATGTTCTTGTACAAGTTGCTCGGTTGATCTATCATCATGGTCTCCACAAGTATTTACCTCTCCATATGCGTTGCTCTCGCTTCAGCTGCGTACGGTAGCGAGACCAGCACGAGTTTGGCGTTCAGATACCTCTTCACTTTGTAAGTTAGCGGAGCATCGAATCCCTATAGCTTCACAAGGTACTAATAACTATGTCCAGCGGTGACAGCTATTCCCAAACTGGCTTCAACATCAGCCTCGAAAAACCGTCGGCTTCAAACCCAATTGGCAACCCCCCGTTCCCCGGCTACACCACGTCAGGCGGCAACAATTGGCTCACTTTCGTGTCGAAAACGCCGTCCCCAAGCCTATTAGCCTACAACTTCGCTTATGGCGGTGCCACCACATCCGCAGAGCTCATTGCGCCCTTCGAGCCCACAGTCCTCTCACTTATCGACCAAGTCTCGCTGTTCACCAGTAATCTCGCGCCTCCTCCTACCTACGCGAGCTGGACCTCCGCCGATTCTCTCTTCGGAATCTGGATCGGCGTAAACGACGTCGGTAACGGATGGCATAGAGACAATTGGACCACCTTGGTGGAGACCATCATCTCGACCTACGTCTCTCAAGTCTCAATCCTCTACTCGAGCGGCGCCCGAAATTTTGTATTCTTGACCGTCCCGCCAATCGAACTCACCCCGCTCATCCGTACCGATAGCGCAGATAACCAGAAAGCGGTAGCAGAGGCTGTCGTGCGGTACAATACGCTGCTTACCGCGGCCGTGAATGCTTTCGCGGGGGATAAGACGGACGTGAAGATGTGGGTCGTGGACACGGCGCCGGCGTTCAACGCGGCGGTGGCAGACCCGGGTGCTTACGGAGCGCCAAATGCGACATGTTGGGATGAGGACGGGGTGAGTTGTTTGTGGTTTAATGACTATCATCCTGGGCAGGCGATCCAGAAGATGGTGGGCGAGGCGGTGGTGCTGGAAGTCGGGATCTGAGGAAGTGAGGTTGAAGAAAGACAATCCAAGGAGGCAGAGCTCTCGTAAAGACTTGGGCTGGCGGGAACATCCCATGGGAGATTGAGAGGCTGCGGATGCGCAGGATCGTCACAGTACATATTGATTTACTTGACATAGCTTTAATCGATCATTTCGCCTCTCGGTTTCTTGGGTACCGCAGAGACATTCGAGATGTGGATATTAAAGCCGACGGACTTGGCGAGGGGTGTAGGTACGGAGTATAGAGATGAACGGGCTCGCCTACTATGCTGCGAACTCACGAGTTTCATCTTTCGCATGGGATGTGATGAGGAAATGTTCAGACGGGGGGGCCTGGGGGGGGGGGGCGAATGAATTTTGCCTCGAGACTACAAGTTGGTAGCATACCGCTGCACTCCAAGTCCGGATACTGATGCACTTCCGTAGCTGGCAGATGGGCCGTCACAGATCTGTTATGGAACCACACGTGACCAAGGATCGAAGTGCTCATATCCATGGATTGCTGCTCGCGGTGTACAACGCCTTAATACCTAATGTGTATTCCATCGCGCCTAGCAGGTGGGCAGTACCTCCTTCAAGGCGAGTTGATCGCACTTCACAGCGATCCGTTGTCACTGCCTGGGTCTTCCGAGATCTTGAGTATTGATCACTGACGGCAAACAGCTAGTGATTTAGCAGCTTTGCGGAGCTGACTCTCCTCGATACTTAGGTTGAAGACATCCCAACTTCTCTATTCCAACGACTGTCTTGTATTTTATCTCATAGCATGGCTATCCTGCCGATATGTACTTTGTCCGCCGCCGCGAGAACTCGATGCCTGCATCTCCACATCTTTCTTCCGCCGCATCGCGGATCAACTATGTGATGAGAGATCCATATAATAAGCCTTTGTTTCCATGTGATATGTAGCTTCCTTACGAGCTATGACCTGTCGTTGATCAAAACCTTTCAAGTAAAACAGACGACTTCCGCCTATCTTGTCAACTTCTTGCAATATCAACCCCCCTTTTGGCGAACTCACTCTACCGTTCCTGATACTCATCCCGAAGACGGGGGACTGATCTGGGTTCACGCACCAATGAATGCCTTGAGATGTCTTTCGGTATTCTGCCTTTCTAGCAAGCGGCGTCGCCAAGCGATTGTTTGCCTGTCAGTTTCACTTGAAAGCTGATAGGATCTAAGGGTGTACATTCTGAGTTATATGGAGCTGCAGGAGTATATATACAAGGTATGCTTACATAAGCCTTAATCTCCAATCCTTGTATATTCTAACAAAAGCAAGCCTTATATGTAGCGCCCACAGTGGTTTTAGCCCGTTACTCCGGCACTGGTAGCGCTACACCGCAGATTGCCCGGAGATCTGGTAACAATCAGTGGGAAAAGTGCCATTCAGAGGAGATATACATCTACAGGTCCTCCCGTCACAAATACAGATCCCTTTAGTCGGAAGCCCATAACCTGAGGCTTGTATACAAACAGTTTTCGTTGACCAGCCATGCACATTAGTAATTTACTTCTAATGCCCGTAATGGCTGCTACGCCGGCTTCTGCGCAGACGGTGTATCTTATCCGCCACGGCGAAAAGCTAGTGGCCTCGCAGGCAAAGGAATGCAGAGAGCTCGGTGCTTGAGAACCGTGTTTGGGGCGTCTTCTCAATATAACACGGGAGACATCGTTGCAGAGCAGTCGAAGTCTAGTAGGTCGCTCTCTCAGACTCTGAATGGCTTACCACACAAGGACTGGCCGACGCAGGCCGAAAGCGTGCATCGTCCAAATCTCCATTTCGCAAAGCTGATTTCGTTACAGGTGGAAAGCGGACCCAGCCCCTCATGACAGTCCAGCCCGTTGCCAGCGACCTCGGGTTTGCAGTCGAATCTCGTGATCGAGACGACGCGGATTGTGTCGCCGGCCTAGTCAACGGCTATTCTGGCTCGGGGAACATAATGACCTGCTGAGAGCATGACAACTTATCCAAAATTTTGGACGCGCTCGGCAATGAAAACTCGCCTGCTATTATCCTAGATGACTCGTAAGTCTCTTTACTTAGTGCTGAAAGTTGCTCGCCACAGTTATGATATTGACCGTCTGAAGAATAAACTTGACATGGACAGATCCATCGCCTTACGATAATATCGCATCGATAACATCGGAGAATCGCCCCGGCCTGGACATACGAAGCCTGGGGAAATGAGGGTTGAGTGAGAACGAGGTGTTGGAAGATCGCCAGTATCACGTCCATCTTGAGTATATTCGACATGAATCCCTTGGAGCAAGTTAGAGGTAGTTTCATAGCGCAAAGGCAATAACGCCGTTGAAATTGGCCAATAATGTTGTCATCTTCTTGCCCCCAGAAACACCCTCGCTACCCCTGACTGCCAAGACAAATCGCTCTCAATTCCCCTCAACTTCGCGAGTTTATTTTGCATCGTTAAATACAACAGCGACGCATTTTGGTTTTACAGTGCTGATATATTTCTAATTCTTACTCCTTTTTTTTTTCTTCAAAGAGACTATTCCAAGAAAAAAACTTAGGGACTTGGGACATATTCCCTTATTTTGACCATAATGTACTTCGAGAAGGCGTGCCCGAATGCGCCCTTATTCACAGATGCAACGGAATTGCCGGAGATTTCCGAGTTGGATTGCGAGCTCAAACAACTGCGGAAGTGGACGTGTATGCTGAGCGAGTTGCAACATACGGCTGTAGTTGTACGAATGATTCAGGAGACATCGATGTCGCAAATTCGATTCCTGAAAGAAGCTTTGATACTGCGAGAAGCCGAGCTTAGGGTTGTTGAGCCTCTGACACCAGGTAGGGATTCCGAGGCCCCGAGTATACACTTGGCCGGAGTACTGATTTTACAGACTACTCCCCGTCTTCAACCCACGCGATAGATTGTGGTCCGTGGAACTCGCCAGGAAGCGTGAGCAGTACCACGACACGCTCGACCGACTCCAGCAGAGCTTCCATGTCTCAGTCCCAGAAAACAGCACATATTCCTGTGGCTCACGATAGAAGGATCGTACCCTCTGGTCAGTTGCCATATGATACCAGCCCGGCCCCAACATCTCTCCAGCCTGGAGCTGCCGTCTCTTTCTCCAGCACCCGAAGCCTCACGCTTCATCCAAGAGCGGTTCACAAATCGATCCAAGACAGCGAAACCCAAGCAAACGCCCAGCTGGATCTCATACGCCTCACGACATTCCTACCTCTCACAGGTAAATCGCCTCAGAAGCGCCGTCGAATCGTGCCACCATACCCGAGAGACGAGCGCGATCCGCGCTGGCTCTTCAACTGGCTGTACGAGTTACGGCTCCATAAGTACCTCCCAGAGCTGCAGGGCCTGACGCCAAGCGAGCTCTTGGAGCTCGAAGGCGAAGAGGATCTGTTGATCGAGAGGGGCATCGCCTCGGTTGGTGCGAGGCGTAGGCTTCTCGAGGTATGTCAATATCTCGCCGACAGGTTCGGATGGTTTTCCTGTGACTAATCTGGACCTATGCAGAGTTTGAGGGAGGCCAAGGATCAAATAAGAGCTTCTGATGAGCTCGGGAGGAGTGAGCATGTCGCTGATTAGATTGATTCCACCTTGGCAGTGTATAATTCATGATCGTTCACCTCGACTCCAATATGTGATTCCAGAGAGTGCTTCGTTGTCAAAGCTCGCAAGCGAGCTTTGTGTTATGTTAGAGATAGCTCTTTTCCCTCTTAAGTAGATACAAGGATGAGCAAGATTTAACGTTCTTAGTACGGCCTGCCAATCAGCTCTACCAAGACCGCAGGCGCTAAACGCAGCAGAATACTAGAATTGAAATCGCTAGGATGATTTTTAATTGCTAACACGCCTGATGTTTCTACTCTATATGCTCAGTAAAATCAAACACGCTGTACCCTGATTTCTATCTTTAACTAGTACAACGCTTAGTCTATAACTCTTGAAGAAAACACGCATGAGCGCTCACGCTCGAGTTGCGTCTCCTCGCTAGTTTCCTCAGGAATTCGGAGGAGATGTTTGTTTCGCAGTCAACACTTCATAATTGATACGTATGATGGTTACCGGTTTCTTTCGCAAGGTTCTCGGACTCTGGCGATTAAATGCGAAATGAAGCGGTAGAAGCCGATAAAGTGACTGGGATTTCCTCGTTGCTTGACTTTGGCCTACAGGATTCGGATGCAGTACTATAAGTGCTCCTGTCAGAGATACAATTTGGTGGATATAATTCTTAATAAATTCAGCAGCTGACACATACGACCATAGATTGAAGACAATTGGGCATCCCGTCCGCTCTGCCATACACAAGCTTCAAATCGGTGGATTAGTAGTTGGGTGGGTGACCACCAGCGAATACCCACTGTTGTATGTCTTTTGATTGTGATTATGTCGTTGTTCTAAACTTCTTTTTGAATAAGTTGACTACCAAGTAAAGCTATTGAAGGAATTGAACCACTCAGGTTCGATAAATCATCATCTTTTAACGGTCCAGTTAACTTGTGGGGTTCCATTTAGTACTGGATGAACTACTCTCGTGGGGGGCCGAAGACCCCGACTCCTTTGCTGGGATTAGGAACGCTGTAAAGCACTTGAAGCAGTGGCTGATCTACGCATGGCCGAAGTCCTTTCCTCGCGGCAACAAGAAACAATAGACTGATTAAATTCCAACTAAATTGCCTCTCGACTTCAAGGGCTTTAAGAGCAAAAGGGTTTCCCTCTTAAACCTATGCTCGATAAGGATAGTCATAGGTCGGTGGAGGAAGAATATCTGTAAGAAATGGCTGACCCTAAGTGACTTGATCGCCGGCCGAGACATATCTTATCATAAGCAATGGAAGGAGGTCGATGTCATTGATTCGCTAGACCGCGATCCAGCTTCATCCGCGCTTGGTGATAGGTCCTGCACCGCGGGCAACGGTGTTTGTCTAGGGCATGCGGCTTACGAGATTACGCCTAGTATATCTTTGAAAACATTCCCCTCGAATCGCCATCGACCCGTAGCAATGAACATTTCCTTGTGCGGCGGAACCTCAAAACTCAGCCTAGGGTCACGCAGGGGGGTTGCGAGGACGGGCCGCCAGCGCTCGGGGGTGAAAGCTTATACGCGCGAGTAGGAATTTCTGCGGCGGAGAGGAGATGGACCGCTGATTGGGTTGGATTTGTTTCTGGGAAAGCGATCAGATTCGTCGATTAAGGAAGCGAGGCGATCGATGAGGAACGATCCGGTACTGCAAGTGTTGCTGCCGCAAGCAGAATAGTTCACGCAGCTCCGAGACGGGTCCTGCATTTGGCCTTTTCTCATTCATATTATGCTAGTTCGTAGACTGGTTTGTGACAGGAGACGGGCTTTGGAGACTTTGTCGGCTCGCTTATGTGAAGCGGGTTGTAAACAATCGTCACACCGGCGAGGAAGAGCAATTCCTCTCATCGGTTTTCCCAGCTTCAATCATGGGGATTCCGCATATTGTGTTGCGGCTCATTACACCCATGCAACCACCAGCTCCGCATCCGGCATCAGCCCGCTTGCGGAACTATCACTGCCTCGCCCCCCCTCCTCAAATACTCAACACCAGCCGCTTCAGCCTCTGGAAATCAGGCGTTCCCAAGCCAGTCACCGGATCCCATCCCTCGGTAGCATTCCAGCTAGCGTATGGCACGATCCCAGCGCCCGGAATCTCCCACAAGGTCTCTGGGTCTACTCCTTTGCAGCCAACAGATCCGCCTTCAGTAATGTCATTCAGAGATGTGTAGGCAAGGGAGTAGAGCAGAGGGTTGATGAACCCGAGAGGGCTCTTGTTAATGCGCAATCGGGCGTCGTTGAGAAGGCCGATGATTCCTGCGACGACGGAAGTTGCTGTCGAGGTTCCACATACTTCGTAGAGCTCATCGTTGACGATGGCCAGGTAACTGCCGCTTATGTGAGTAGAAACCGAGGATAAGGGCAGAGAACAGCTTACCATGGATCCACGCTATGCGCCGAGATATCTGGGAAGCCTCGTCCCTTGAAATTGGTGTATGGTTGATAATAATTCTTCGTCGCGACGGAGATGTGGTTAGCGAGGTAATTCTCGACAGCCGCCTTTTGGTAACGAGGTTGGGAGAAATAGTTGGAGAACCCCCCCGAGCTTTGATCCCAAGCGACCTCTGGCGATACTCCTTTAGTCCCGCCCACAGATGTGATGTAGGGGCAAGTGCTTGGGAACGAAGGAGTGAATTGTATGGTGTCTTCGCCATCATTAGACATGCATGGTGTGCCCACACCATTATTTCCCGATGAATTCAGCACCGAGACGCCACGCAGGCCCAGCATCCCAATCATGTTGCAGACGCGATCGGCATAAGACTTGGGAACTGTCTGCTCATCATCATTGTAGGAGATCGTGATGACCTGTGGAAGGGCCGAGTTTGGCTGAGACAACAAGTTCTGGAAGTAGGAAAGGTATGGCTCGTTGTCATTCGTGCCAGCGGGATGGTTCAGGTTTGGATTTATCGGGGGGGAGCCGGCAGTGATATGCTCGATTAACGGAAGCGGGTGGCTAACCCCAACGAGGATCTGCGCATCAACATTCACCTCTTCAGAATGAGCCGTCGCGGAATCCTGACGGGTTGTCGCGCCGTTGAAAAGAGCAACGGAGGAGGCCTGCTGGGGGATGCCAAAATATTCCTCGTATTCGAATAGGTCGGAATGCGAACAAGATTGGTTGAGGAAACTTCCAAACCCAATCCGGCTACCCGACTTCGCGTCTGGCTTGTAGTCTCCGACGCTGTACAGGCGCTTGATACAATTCGGAGTCATCCACTCCTTGCAATCCTCGACGTCCGAAATCTTGGAATCGAAGGCTCTTTTTGTGTACGTGGATCCCTCCGGTGTGTTGGCAGCAGCCTCTCCGAAGTAGGTGGTAGGAAAGATCAGATCGACGAATCCCGCCAAGTCATCTGGGATCGAGTACTCGGTGGTTCTCAGTATCGAAACGCCGTTGTTGTCGTAGATTGCGAATCTGGTATCAAGGAGAGTATTCACGGTCTTAACCGTGCTAGTGAAAGATACCCAGTGTCCATCACTATGAATCCCCCTAATACCAGCCCCTTTCAGCCAGGACTGAACAGCCCTGTTGGCTACACCGGATGGGGCAAACATCGCCCGCGTAGCATCGACATCGAGGTGCTTCCCATACTCGAGGCCACCGGGGGTTGAGACGGCCATCAATTTTGACTCCAACTGATCGATATTTCGCTGAGCAAGACCGATACTCAGGGTGATTTCCGCGTCATCGTGCACTGCGGATTCAGACCATCCTCGAGGAACTACCGTGAGCTTCTCGTGTACAGCGGCGAATGCTGGGAGAGCGTGCAATACGGCTGCGAGAAGAGATGTTTTGGATGGCATAGTACCGGATGAGGCGGCAAATTGCCAAATGAAAGACTGCTCGACATTCCTATGAGAAGACTGCACCATATATCCAGAGAGAGAAGTAGGATGAGCAAATGATGTGGGGAAGAAGAAATGAAGATGCGAGAAAAGGATCTAGGTACGTACGCACTTGTTTGTTTACTCGGCTATAAAGCTGCTTCCTGCACCCTAATACGGTCTAGTCAGATCCTCAAGAGCCATGCATTGACTCGCGGCTCAGAATCGACTCGTGAACTTTGCGTATTCAAGTCAAGTAGAACCTCATTGCAAACGCCGACCGAGTGCTTCGAATTATATTAAATACTCCTCATACCTGGTCAGTGCACTATCAAAGGCTCCAGTCGCTCCCTGTTCCTGACTTCGTTCGACATTTATAGGATGGTGAACCCTCTCTGCTCGCCATTAGGATTCGGTCGGTCTAATCTTCGACGGGGACACCGTACTCGTCTGCTTCTTGAGTTTTTTCTCGCGGTGTTTTGCCGACCACGATTATGGTGAACTTTTCCTACTAGGGTGGACTTTACTCTAGTAATTACCAATCAGAATCAGCGAAAACCACGCGCCAAATTTAAACAATACTTGGAGCTACTGGAACCCAGTGCTGTTAAAGCGACCTACGATTGAAAGCTACGGAAAACACTGAATGAGTATCGAAATAAAAATCATGTGCAGATCGCGGGTATCCATATGTTTATGTTTTCAAACCCGTATGGTTCTGAATATACATTCTAATTCTGAAGAAACTTCAGATTCCACTAATTATGATGCGTAAAAATACCGTACCCAGAAAGAATTTCACTCCTTCCCTCAAACTCATCGGATATAGAGTTATCTTTCAAATAGATGACGCGTTATCAGAGTTTAAATGTAATCTGCCATGCCAGAATCCTAAATCGCCAAGGCGGCTCCCAAACCGCCGAGTATGTTGGTGAAAAGGGATATGACCTTCAGATTATTATACAGGAATCAAACAATTGTTAATAGCTGAGGTAATGATCCATCATAATCCTGCGTAGATTCTTTCAAAAGATCAGTGAAACCGGAAGAGCAGCTTGTTGTTTATTATGGGAGACGACTCAATACCTATACGCGGTGTCCCGTATGAACCTCGAGCTCTTTTTGGAATCTCCAAAGCTGTGAAAACCCCTTTAATACCGAACGTATATTCTTGTGCGTTTCGAAGCAGATATGAGTACTCTTTCCATACGCAATGAAAAAATCCTATTCCCTTTTATTAATACCCTTTAATTTGACCTTTATCTGCGCATTCTAGGATTATTTATAATAAACACTTACATTTAAAGAGATAATTTAATAGTATTTGGAAGGAAGAACAAGGCGGGTTGTGACATATAATGAAAGTTCAGGATAAAAGAATACATTGCAGAGCTAGTATAAGTTAGTAGGAAGGCTTAGGGTTGAATAGCCACTAATAATTAGCAAGAAGCTGAGAAAGGAATTAAATCAACAGTCGCAATTATACAACGCATTAGCAGCCTAGGATAAGAAAACCAGGTTACAACCAAGGCGATTCCTTAGCTTTACCATTTATCGAAGGTACTCCCTCAAGATAATATTTAAGCTTAAGACTTAAAGCCTCTTTTTTGACTAGGGTGTAGGAGGGGACTCTTGCCTAAGGAAGAGGACAGGACTAAGAGTTGGGAAGTAATTTTCATACTATTTTTCTGCTCATATGCAAGAACACGACATAGCGTTTCTCGTCCATGCTATATAGTGTTGAGGTAACATGGCAGATTATAAGGAAAAAAATATTAGGTCTGTTTTTACCATGGCCGCTTTGGTTGTACATCCACCTTGGATCGACAAAAATTCCAGGGAAAAACTAAGCACGGGTCCAGACGCCTTGCCGTCGATTTGTGGTTCCTTGGAAAAGATTGTCCATCCTGCACATGGTAGAATGGAGAAAAGAGGATGCGGCTTGGATATTGGCGATGTTTTCTTAATCTATTACAGCGGGTCCGCCTCCTCTTCAGCTCGCGGCTCGCTAGGACCGGTTATTACCGACAACGAAATCCTTAGAGAAAGCTACGTCTGAATCTTTCAATAGGCGAGGTATATTTAATCCCGGCGTTCTCCTAACCGCTGGACTATTTGCAAGCAAGGGCTATTGGCATAGGATTTGTTCTTGAGGAAATGGCCGGCCAATTGAAGATAATGCTGAGATGCGATTGGTGGCGGCATTCGAGAGGGTCTACATTGGCTTGGAGGGCAGCACAATGCCTTGCCAATGGAACAGAGTGTCATCCATCTGAAAAGACAACTGCTCCCATCACAACTCTTCAGTCACTGCAGCTTCAAGTGATGCAAATCACATCAAATTCTTTCGGTAAAATGTACCTTGCACTGAATGCTACCTACGTTTGAGAGATACTGCATCCACAAGACTGTGATCGCTCGGTGAGCCTGCTGTCTCTTCGCAACAGTGCCGACTGCGAGAAACTCGTTCCTTGAGCATACTTTGAATGTTTCTGACCTTTACGCCTTGGCCTCCCTCGCTTGGTCCCATCCTCGTCTCTATCCCCGTGCTCATCTTCAACCTCGTCATAATCGTCCCCAGACTCCGCAGCATACAGATCCTGTCCATCTGCTGCTGTTTCTTCAGCAGCAAATACTGGCCGAGTAGAGGCCGCTACCTTGCGCATCTTTCTAACCCGACACTGCTTCTTCCCACCTCGGATAGCATAGAGCCCCGCTGTCGTATCCCTGTTCTTCTGATTCATACCATCCAACGCATCCAACGCATCGTCGCCCTACAAAACACCCCGCTTGCTGCCCGCGGCTTTGGGCAAAGTCATGGCCAGATCCTGCGTTTCGAAAATCTTATTGCCATGATTGAATAGCAGTCCTTCGCCTGGGTTCACGTCACGGAGAGCAACAAACTTGATTCGATGTTCGCCGTTGATGAGCACGATCTTGCCTTCGCAGTTGATGCCGTCTTCCGCAGTGCTGGCGCGGTTGATGAAGCGAGTCTTATTACCAAGGCGCGCCGCGTCAATGACTCGATCGCGGTTGAGATCGGAGAGGAAGGAGAGAAGTTTGCGATCATATACTATGCCGCGACGTTCCGCTTCTTCGCGTGAAATATTTTCGCCGTTGTATTCGTCCAGATAGTCGCCCTTTTTCACTGACTCGGCAAGATATAATCTGAAACCAACAAGCTGACTCTGACCTATCACCGTCTTCCTTTTTACGCCGCGTTGTAGACAGACGTTCTGACAACCAGTCTTGAAAAGCTCGTAATCGTACTTGTTTGCTAGGTCGATGCGCTCAAGTGCACCACATGAGACGCACTCTGGACCGCACTCTCGATTCATCATATGGCAGATGCAAGTATCAGATGCACAATTCAGACCGGATGAGGCGCACAAGCAACCATTGAACCTCCGCGGGCGGTCATCCGGACAGCCACAAAAACTTTCGCAGAGAATGTCGTTATAAGCACAAGCGCATCAATGCTTCTTATCTCCAGGTTTGTTTACACATGGTCCGGAATGGCCACACCGTCATAAATCAGTAATCATTCATTGTGATTATAAGGCGAGGTAAAGAGCTCACAGCCACTGCTTGAGTGCGCTCCTGATGAAGATGTGCACTGGTTATATTCATCCAGTCTGCCTTCAGAACCTTCCGCCTGTTATCATACCATTCTGGCTTTTTATTTCGCTCAGGGAAAGTAGAAGGCTCCTCTGAGTCATCACTGAGACCCTGTCTCTCAATTCTCCGCGAAGACAGTCCAGCAGGGTGTGTTCAGCGTGACCGCAATCAGACATGCACGGATCTCTGGATTCTTATACACAAGAAACGTTTCCTGAATCAGCGTAATGTTTTGATTGGAAATCTTATAGTCGAGTCCAGAATACTTGATGACCAGATGGCAGTTGTTGGTAGACGGCTTTGGGCGTATTCCTATATCGTTTTTTTCCTTCGGCAATTGACTTCTAGATCGCCGGAGCGAATCTTCGTAACCCAGTGACAGAGGGCGAGAGTAAGGGCTATCAGGGCTATGATCGCCATGCGTAGGACAATCAATACCTGCACAGACTAGACAAGTATGATGAGTGTATGTTTCGATATGTTTGAAAGGCGGAAGATGCCTTTTGCTAGCAAGATCAATCATTTCGTTTGCCATGCCAGTTGGAAGAATAAAATTGTGCAAGGCGACATCAATCACGTCCTCGAACGCGTCAACAAGTTTTCAAGCGGCTTGTTTCTTGGCTTCGCTCAATGCCTTGAACGAATCGAGAACAGGCTTTAGAGCTTTCCGATCTAAGCCTCGATGTAAAAACTCTTCATCTTCAAGAATATGTGTATGCATTAAAAGATATTGCTGAAGAGTTGGAATTTCAAGACCAATATCAGGTTCCTCCAGCCAAAGATCCACTTTCACAGGAGTCAGCCACATCTCCGCCCTGAACACATGAAATATGACAAGTAGGATGTATACTTACAGACAGATCGAATCCGAGAAGCTGTAACTGTGGATGGAGGAGCATGTAATGGAGATTTCGATGGGGTTTCAGGTCGACTTGCTGAACTTCGAGTGGGCAAGTGGACCTCGATCTCAGACTCCTCATCCTCGGATGACTCGACACGAGGCACGAATCGAGAGGCATCGTCTGGTACTGATTGAGGCAAAGCATTGGGAGTATTTTCTTGAGGTTTTCCGTTGAATCTGGAGAGAGTTTCACTTGCCGTCCAGGCGAATCTTGTATATCTGGAGCTTGACGTGACGCACGAGCTAGCTCAGCAGACTGAATCTTAGCCCAAGGGGCGGGTCAAAGGATGGTGAGATTTTGAACTCATAACGAGTGGGCAAGAAATCTTTCATGCGGGTTGTGATTGGAGTCTTTGCTATAGCTTTGAGCTTGGAAGAAACGGATATCAGAGCATTTCTAGAAACAGCCGATAATGAGGAGCTTGTGGTTTTGGCTACTTTCGAAGTAGGAGCGGTATTCTCAACTCATACTTTGGGAACTTCAATTGAGTGACGCATCGCTTCCCTGGCTTATTTCTTTTGTATTGCGTTAGAAGTACCTAGTATTCTGTTCAAAGATTATCCCTTGGGAACTAAAGATGAAGCAGCCGCAGAATACTGTGATAATGACTGACTTTGCACGTGATTATTTCCAAAAGTCATCAGTGGCTTGGTCCGTGATAGCAGCAATGGAATTTTTAGGTCTTGGATAATGATTGGTTTCTGCTCTGAGACTACTTCTTCTTCGTCGGTACTCAATGCCAGATCAACTTGGTTTGATGGTGAGCCTGCGGCAGCGCAGCGATTCGCATTCCAAGGAGCCATGTCGGGAAAGCTTCTTCCTGATGATCGTCGCCAAGTTACTTCAATACATACAGATGCGATCCATGAGCGAGGGGTGATCAGAGTATCGTTCTCTGCTGAAATGATGGTTCATGCTGTAGCAAGGTGTAAATAACCCGGTCAGCGGGCTAACGCCAAGGTCACGTGAGCTGAGCTCACGCACACTTCTTTTGGCCGCCTAACAAGAGAGCGCGTTGATCAAGATCTGGAGTTGTCAGCAGAGTAGACCACAGAAAGATCTGGTGGGATTTATTGAATTATGGGAGAACTGCAGTGATTCTCTACAAGTAATCCGAATGTGAATGCTTATGCTTATGCTCTTAGTCTCTCATATTCCCACTCGTTGAGTAATCACCAAACCTTAATCGAGTATATCATCACAGGCGCAGGAGCGAGTTAAATGAAAGCTATCATCCTACCGTTGAGTCGATACCATGTTGCTCCGGACTTTTTATCGCACTTCTTTGGTCTGTGATGGAAGAACTAGGTGGAAACCACCAGTGGGTCAATCCTATATACAATGAACGAAACTTGGCCTTTTCTTTCAAGTCTTATTATTCTTTCAGTTTAAACTACAAAGTAATAGAAAACGGATTTATAGAATCACTTAATTGAGATTTTGATAAAACATATATCTTACTAAGCCGGTAAGTTACTCATCTAACAAGTTACTAAACTTATACACTTCTTACAACTATGTAAACTGACTACGTTTATATGGTCTGGGTTTTTCTTGCTAAAAGCTGACGAATATACATGGCCCTGAGTCTACAAGCTCAGTGCCATATTTAGGGCACGACAAGCTGGCTAACCATGCCCTCATTCTGGGTTTCGCCTTTCAATCTGGACATCATTTACTCAGTCAATCATTTATTCTTATTCTCATGAATTCGATGAGAGAATCACAATATATCCTTACACTGTTCCGATCATGGTCGTTTGCCGCTCGAGCGCTCTGTACGGCAAGATCAAACGAGTCGATTCTCCATCAAAGACTTGTAGGGAACGGAAGAAAGTTGCTTTTGCAAGGCTCTACGCATGGAAGGCCAATTGGCGAACAACTACGTCTGAAGTGCAAACACAAGATGGGGCTATAGCTAGGTAAAGATTATTATCTACAACCGCTGAACAGAGGCTTTAACGAGTTCCTCGAGTACAACCCTCCCTCGAGATTCCTGTGTGGAGGTCCTCTATGGCCAGTGTGCGCGTAGCTCCTAGATGGCGAGAGGTAGAGCTTCCAGGCTGTGTGTAAGAAGCTGAAGAAGGTCGATGATCGCGTTAGGATCGCGTCTAACCTCGATGACGCATATTTTCAAAACTTTCTCCTTAATCATGATAATAGGCTTAAGATGTGCTGGTATATGCTTTTGCAAAGGAGCGCTTAGTATGAACCAGGGATCGAAGCTCTATAGCAGTTACATAGATAAGAATTGTAAGCGACCACAAGAATATATGGAAATCATACTTAGGCCATATAAATTTCGACATCCAAGCGCCTCTACAGCTGCACGTGCAAGTCACCAAGCGCACTCACCATTTCTGTACCTGATGCACTAGGATTGTGCCCTCATTTTCTATTTGCTTACACTATCATCTTTCCCCCAGGTCCTAGAAGCAAGCGTGATTCACAAGATATATTCCAGTGTCTTTATGTTGTCTCTCTGAACAACCTATGAATCATCTTATACCTATGTTATGTAAGCTGTATCTTGATGAATATATACTTTGAACTGTGTTTCTTGAGTCTTTCATTTTTGTTACAATTTGACTCTTATGAGAATGGCGTAGGGAATGACGAAGATAAATCGAGTTTCTTAGATCCACAGGAAGCTTCTCTTTTGGTAATCTGTTTTATGTATGTCAGATATGAGCTTATAGGAGGCACGATCTTGTTCGAATTAGGCTTTGAGGAAGGGAGACCTAGGAGAGATTTGTTTAGTATAAATTGAGACATAGAGGCGAATTAGGGCTTAGGACTCAGACCGGGGCTACAGGCCTGAAGATGCGTATATAATTTGTGTTGTTTTCTTGTACTTTTGTGTCATTATCTGCAACTAAACCTAACATAATTACCATCAGTCGTCAATGTAAAGTCCTCTGTAATAGCTTTATCCTACATTGAACAGCAGCTGATGCATATTATTTATCTATTTCCTCTTTGCATTTTTCACTTTCTTTCTATCTATCCCTATCTGTACTGGAACAATCCGAACAGAGGTCAATACGAAGACGCGGCCAGGTATATATTGATGTAAGAAAGACAGGGTACCTTGGTTAAAGAGTTTTTTTAGCAAGGAGATCTTCAAGCTTTCGCCTCTATGACTTACTATGCCCCCAGATTGGCAAAGATCTTATATGGGCATTATTATTTTAGTACATCCTGTCCTGCAAAGAAGACCTTGGCATCTGATTGATTTCCAAGTTGAATTTCTCTTACTCTCTGCTTGTGGCATAGCAGTTACGGAGCATATATAGTCCATTTTGATCTTGTGAAAGAGGTCAAGGGTTTCGCCATTTCTTATAAGACCAGGAGTCAATTGACAGCTGTCTCGTCTCGTCTTCTACATACCGACCCTGAAAAGCATCACCCAGAAATGCACAACCTAGCCAGACAAAGCATAGACAACCGCTACAGTGCTATAGCAAAATCTCCCATCCAAGCCAATGGTGTCTAGCCATCTGCAATATTGCCGAGAAACAAGTGTTTCATTTCGCGTTGCTCAAGTGACATCGACATTTAAATGGATGGCTTGTTTGCGGCTGTGCTCTGGCGCACCAAGATGGACTAATAGTGTATATACGTTTGCAGGGAATGCAGATCTGAGATCCGAATTCGAGGATTACGGGCAGGCATTCAGTATGCTTGCCAGAGAGAATAGCAAGATGAGTCGGGCTGGAGCAGCCGTAGGAATCCAAAGGATTAAATGCTTTTGTGGCTCTTGAAGTTCAGGATCAGTGAGACAAGAAACAATCCCTGCGGCTGCCGAAGCTTACCTTGGGTACCGACTCGGAGCGTTCGTCGACGTGGGGCGCTAGACCTATTCCGGCATCTGTGACGTAGTTCGCTCTTCCCGCAAATACTGTAATACCGACCTACCTACCCAGACTCGCCCTTCCCCAGTTCCCAGTGCCATCGTCGCAAACTCTCCCCAAACAAACATTCAACAAACAGACTCGTCCTCCCCTCTCCATCATCACAATAACTCTCCTGTGATTGCCTTGACTTCCCACCTTTTACATACACAGACCGTCAGCTTCGCGCACATCCCGCAACTACTGTTACCATGCATCGCACCTATTCTATGAGACAGTCGCGGGCTCCAACTGTATGTATCTCGACCATCCCCGCATCTACCGGAGATTAATACGCTGGCAATGCTGATGATTCTATGCAGGCCTCGCAATTGCAGAACCCTCCCCCACCAGCCTCTAGCACAAAGTCGGGCAGATTCTTTGGAAGGGGTGGAATTGGTCAGTACTTTCTTCTATGACGTGGACATATATATCCCTTGTTGTTTCTACTCTACCTCCTGGATCTCCGAACAGGGCCATGACAAGACTGATAGCTTGGTTGAGAGCGACTGTAACAGTCCCATGAATGATAGCGTGGTCATGGTAGCATACGTCACTACAAGAGGTCCTGTCTCTGCAGTGATGTGCGACCGAGCCAGCGATGTCTTAATAGGCTATTAATCAACCAGAAACTTTTTGCTAATGCGTTAAGTCAGGCCATGCTCTCCGTAAACAAGCCGCTGGTGTCGGTGGCCCAGATCTCGCAAAGAAGCTCTCTCAGCTCGTGAAGATGGAGAAGAATGTCATGCGCAGCATGGAGCTTGTTGGCCGTGAGCGCATGGAGGTTGCTGTAAGTTGTGAATTTCGGCGTATCTTTCCACCCGCTTACCGGTCCTAGCAACAACTTTCAATCTGGGGTGAGGGTTGCGATGATGATGTTTCGGATGTCACGGACAAGCTTGGTGTCTTGATTTACGAGATTGGTGAGCTGGAAGACCAGTACATCGACCGCTATGACCAATACCGAGTCACCATCAAGAGCATCCGCAATATCGAGGCATCTGTTCAGCCTAGCAGAGACCGTACGTACCACTTGACCAACACTACCTGAGTCCTACTCATCACGTGTACAGGCAAGCAAAAGATCACCGACCAAATCGCCCAGCTGAAGTACAAGGAGCCCAACTCTCCCAAGATTGTCGTCCTCGAGCAAGAGCTTGTCCGCGCTGAAGCCGAGTCACTGGTCGCCGAGGCACAACTCTCTAACATTACTCGCGAGAAGCTCAAGGCAGCCTATACCTACCAATTCGACGCCCTCCGCGAGCACTGCGAGAAGCTTGCCATCATCGCCGGCTACGGGAAGCACCTCTTGGAGCTCGTCGACGACACCCCAGTCACGCCCGGTGAGACTCGTGCCGCCTACGATGGATACGAGGCCTCCAAAGCCATCATCCAAGACTGCGAGGACGCTCTTACCAACTGGGTTACTGCCAATGCCAAGGTCTCCTCTACGCTCTCTACCCGCGCCCGCACTCTCTCCCAACGCCGCCGCAACAACATCCAGCGCAATGCCGAGGGCCACGACCTCACTGGCCAGGACGCACCCTTGAACGATCGTGAATCCGGACTATGGGTCCCAGCCAGCGCTCACAAGGGCGAGGAGTATGATGACGAAGAGGAAGAAGAGGACGAGGAGGTCGGCGCGCCATCCATTCAGGATAGCACCATCAATGGCGAGAGCCGCGGACGTCAAGAGACCGTCGCCGCATAAGTAAGCCGCTTGTCTACCTTCTTTTCTTGCTGGCATGAGTGGATGGGCATTGGATGCGCTGGGGCTGGTGTAAGGACGTTTACGGGATTCGGGTTCGAACTGGTCGTAGTTTTTCGCCGGAACCCAATTGGTGAACGATTGTGCTGCGCTATAGTGAGGGTTGCTGCTACGCCACGCCTTATTCTTCAACGGATGTCTGAATGGACGGGTCGGGGTTGATAGGGGGTGGTAATAAGTAATTTTGGGAGGCATTTTGAGAACTCGGTGTGTATTTTAGGGTGCTCGTGCTGATAAACAAGCTCGTTGGTCCCAACGTCCATACGTGCCTTCGATGGATTCAGGATTGTTGTGCCTTCGCCTGCGCGCTTCTGCGCCAGCTTCTCTGCCCGATGCAACTCAATTTATTCCCAACATGTGTCTTTACCCATGCTTCCCCTATCCCTCCCTTGTCCGGGCCCCCCAAAACTCACCTTCTTCCTCTCAATCAGTGTATCTGCGGCTCTTTTCATCCGCCCTTCCAAGACTTCCTCAGCAGTTCTGCTTACCGTATCCACACTCGTCCCCCCAGCCACACTCACGTCATGGCATCAGCAGCCACACGCCCTTGCGAAGCGCCGCGCCGCATCTGGCTCGCAAACTCCTCAACCTCGATCCGGACAATGTACGCACCGGGTACGACGACGAGGCCGAGGTAGCGCGATGTCATGTCCAAGGTAGCTGGCTGCTGAGGGGAGGTGGCACGCGGGGAAGTGAGAGGAGGAGGGGGGAGCCGGTATTCGTAGGTTTGGGCGAGGATTATATTGCGATCCTGTGCGGGGGAGGTTTTAGCTATGCGGTGTTTGGCGGTTGGTGGTTGAAGAGGCTGGTTTCTGGGTGGAAGGAGGTGGGAAGGGAAAGCCATACGGAATCGGTGCATTTGAACTGGCCTAGGAACATCCGCGTGTCGGTCGTTGTTACGCGGAGGGATTTGTTGAGGAGGGAGGTCAGGTAGGTTGCGGAGGTGGATTTATCCATTGTTCGAGGAAAACCCCTCCTGTTTTTCTTCTGGAGATTGGTGGCTTGGTACTTTGGTTTTGGGCGCTGGGTGGGATTGTTTTGCTGGTGAATATGCTTACAAGATTTCAGTGGGGCCGAGGGTGGCCGCTGGATAGATCTCTCTGTGTAAATGTGGCTCAGGTGGTCTGATCGATAGCGACTCGCAGGCAGATGTTGGCAATGAGAACGGTTTGCTAGACGAGAATTACCGATTACTCGAAAGCCTCTACTGTGTGGACATCAGTCAAGAGGCAGCTTTCTGCATTTAAGCACTTCAGTAGGGTTTCGGCGATAAGATAAGAGACATGTAAAAGCGCACTTCGCGACGGAGTCATCAACGTCATCTAGCGGAAGGCTTCAGTTTAATCATACGACGCATTCCAGCTCGAAGTAATTGAAGAGGCAGCCATCCGGACCGCACGATGTGCGCGTCTTCTTGTACCGCTCTGGACCAAGATCCTACGAAAGCTCCGCCTTGAGCTTGAAGCTCCCGACAGCGACATCTACGAGCGTCAAGCGATACACTGGCACACAACAGCGAACTTGACAGCCTGGCACAATGGGTGTGAACGGTCTCTGGCCCATCCTCGCCCCCTCAGCCCGGCCAACCCCCCTCCCGACTCTCAATCGCAAGCGTCTCGCAGTCGACGCATCGATCTGGATCTACCAATTCCTCAAAGCGGTCCGCGACAAGGAGGGCAACGCGCTGCGAAACTCGCACGTCGTAGGCTTCTTCCGGCGCATCTGCAAGCTGCTCTACTTTGGTATCAAACCCGTCTTTGTGTTTGATGGCGGCGCTCCCATCCTCAAGCGGCAGACGATCCAAGGTCGTAAGCGGCGGCGCGAGGGTCGCAGGGAGGATGCGGTGCGTACGGCTGGGAAGTTGCTCGCGGTACAGATGAAGAGGAGAGAGGAGGAGGAGGAGGGGAGGCGCAAGAGGGACGCCAAGAGGGAGCGGGATGGTCGGCCTGCGATTCAGGATGAGGAGGTGGTCCCTGAGGATGCGGAGTTTGTATATGTTGGCGAGATGGGGATGACTTCCGCCGAGCGCAGCAAGAATCGCACGTTCCGCAAAACCGATGCGTATCACCTCCCCGACCTGACGAATGGCATCGAGGGCATGGGCCAGCCGAACGATCCGCGCATCATGAGCGCTGAGGAGCTCGAGGAGTACGCGCGGCAGTTTCATGACGGGGAGGAAGTCAACTTGTACGATTTCAGCAAGATCGATTTCAATGGCGATTTCTTCCTCAGTCTGCCGGCTGGTGATCGGTATAATATTCTAAATGCAGCGAGGCTGCGGAGTAGGATGAGGATGGGGTATGGACAGGAGCAGTTGGATCAAATGTATCCAAACAAGATGGATTTCTCGAAGTTCCAGATTGCGCGGGTCATGGAGAGGAATGAGTTGACCCAGCGCTTGATGAATTTGAATGGCATGAATGACGACTTGCCTGGTGTGGGCGGGGGGCGTATTGCGGGGGAGAGGGGAAGGGAATATGTGCTGGTGAAGAATGATGGGGTGGAAGGCGGTTACGCACTGGGAGTTGTGAGCACAGACAAGGGGGTGGGTGAGAGGCACAAGCCGATTGATGTTGATGCGGTACCGAAGGTCAAAATCGATGATAGTGAAGAGGAAGAGGAGTTTGAGGATGTGCCTGTCGAGGGCTTAAATCGATTGCCGAAAGTCAGTCCGAACAAGAGACTGAATTTGTCATATCAGGATTTTCAGGAGAGGGAAATCTCTGAACAGAGGAAGCGACTCAGAGCCCATAGACAGGCTCAGGGTCCTGCGCAAAGCGTCTGTTCGGAAGATATCCCTCTGGCTCGGATGAATGCTTCGGAACGGGGGCAAAACAGCGCTCAGAGTATATGCTCCGAAGATATTCCCCTGGCTCAAATTACGCGAAACAGGGCAGCATCAGAAGACCCAGATTCGCTGTTCGTGGGCACAAATCCAGTAGCGGATTCCTCGCGACGTAAGGATCTATTCGACGAAGAGGAGGAAGATATCAACCACGCTATTGCCTTGTCTCTGCAAAGAGATAGCGATCGAGCCGAATCTGATGAAGAGGAACATCTTGCCCGTGCAATCGCCATGTCGCTACAGAAGAATCATGCGCAAGATTCCGAATCAGAAGAAGAGACGGAGCTCGACTTCGAAGACGTCGCAATGCCCGAGTACGAACAGAGTGCTGTCGAGAGCTCGAAGCCGATTTCGACTTCGAGTGGTGGCATGATTGCTCATATCGTTAATAATAGAGCCAATGCCGCTGTGCCGAAACCGAAGCCGAAGACGGCTGTTTTCGATAGTGACAGTGATAGCGATATGGATATGCAAGCCGCTTTGGCCAATGCCAGGAAACGCAAAGCTCCCGAGCGAAGACAGCCTGCGCCGGTGGCGACTAATACGAAAAATCCCTTTGATGGGCCACTACCGTTCGAGAGCCTTGGGTCTATTTTCAGCAAGGGGCCTAAGGAAGCCCCAGAACACCCAGTGGGCTCGGGGGAGGACGACGATCTTGCGGGCGGCTTTGAGAAGGAGCCGGTAGAAGCTCCTAGACCGCAAATCCCGTGGATGGCGGCTGGCGACATCAGAGACCAGGTGGAGGTACAGAAGAAGAGGGACCAGGAGTTAAATGAGCAGGATCGGGAGATGGTTGATGAAGAGGAGAGGGAGTGGCGGAAGAGGAACGCGCCGATTGTTATTGAGTCTGAGGATGAAAGCGAGGATGGGGCTAGTGATGTGGAGATTGTGGATGAGCCAGGCTCGAAGCGAGGGACTCCCGAGAGTTTAGGGGAGACTGCTGAGGATGCGGGGGCCATTCCGCCGGTTCTTGACATTACGCACGACCGACCACCGTCTGTGGAGCCTGTCGTTGAGAAACGGGGAGAAGGCCAGGAGGACGAAGAGGTTGAATGGTCGGAGAGTGATTATGGGGATGCTGCCACTTCGAAGAAGGCTGTTGATGCGAGCCTGCTAGCTGGTGATCGAACGAACATGGTCGTTCCGACATCAGCTTCTCCGGAGTTTGAGGATGTTAAGACGCCAGAGCCAGAGCGAGAAACTGAAACCGAGAAAGACTCACCGGCTGCCCGGGATCCCAATCCAGTCTTTAACGAGGTCCATATGTCAGATTCTCCAGGCGGGCTCCCATCTCACAAAGCCTCGGAAGCAACTGCTCGGCAGCCTCAGCTGACCGCTCGTGAACAAGCTGAGATTGACGCCGAGTTCGACGACATGAGCGATGACGACGACGAGTTGATGGCTCAGCTTGCCGAGGAAGCAGAGACGCATGCTCAGTTCGCAAGTACACTCAACAATCGAACAGAGGAGGAGAATCAGGCCTCATACGAAGAAGAACTCAGGGCCCTGCGAACGCAACAGAAGAAGGACCGCCGAGACGCAGACGAAGTCACCACAGTCATGATCTCAGAATGCCAAGCTTTACTCCGTCTCTTCGGTCTCCCATACATCACTGCACCAATGGAAGCCGAAGCCCAATGCGCTGAACTGGTCCAGCTTGGCCTAGTCGATGGAGTCGTCACGGACGACTGCGACATCTTCCTCTTTGGCGGCACGCGCGTCTACAAGAACATGTTCAACAGCAACAAATTCGTCGAGTGCTACCTGTTGGCCGACATTGAGAAAGAGCTCTCGCTCTCGCGCGACCAACTCATCGCCCTCGCCCACCTCCTCGGTTCTGACTACACGGACGGGCTGCCGGGCGTTGGCCCGGTCACAGCCGTCGAGATCCTCTCCGAGTTCCCCAGCGCGTCGGGCCTGCAAGAGTTCAAGGCGTGGTGGTCGGCGGTGCAAGTCAACGGGCCGCCGCTCCACACCGAAACGTCGCCCTTCCGCAAGAAGTTCCGGCGCTCACAAGCGACGAAGCTCTTCTTGCCGCCCGGCTTCCCCTCCTCGGCTGTCAGCGACGCTTACCTCAAGCCTGATGTCGACACCACACCCGATCCTTTCCAATGGGGCGTCCCTGACCTCGAGCGTCTCCGTGAGTTCCTCATGGCCACGATCGGCTGGACGCAGGAGCGCACCGACGAAGTGCTCGTCCCCGTCATCCGGGACATGAACCGACGTGCGCAGGAGGGGACGCAGAGCAACATCACGCGCTTCTTCGAGGGGGCTGTGGGCGCGGGCGCCAATGCCAGCTCGGGGCCGGGACGGGAGCGGGTAGGCAGTCGACGCATGAGAGACGCGGTGGGCAAGCTGAAGGCGAGCAAGGCGGCGCAGGAGCCGTTGAAGATGACTTATGCGGACGTGGGCCGGGCGTGGGCGGAACGGAACGACATCGGCTGGACGGCGAGGGAGCAGGAGAAGCTCTGGGGGAAGCAGGGGAGCGGCAAGCGGGGGGGAAGAGGGCGGAAGAGAACCGGAGTGGACTTGGGTGCCGGTGGCGAGGAAAAGGCGGACGGAGGAGAGGAGAGCGGGAGTCGGGAGGAGTCTCGGCGTTCCCGTGCTGGCGCCGACGCGAAGTCTCCGGGCAAGGGAGAGGGGCCTCGGAAGCGGGCGAGGGGTTAGATGGGATGTATGGGGTCCTGTTTCACGACCGTGCCGAGGGTCGGATGGATGCGTGATCGGCTCCGATGCTCGCCAAGATTGGGATTCGGTACGGCCTGTGAGGTGTCGGGTCTGATGCACGAGGCGATGGATTCGGTACGGCCTGTGAGGTATCGGGTCTGATGGCACGAGGCGATGAGCCAGCTGTCGTGTGCGGCGGTGCGCCCGTGACTCTTGCTTGGTGGAGTGGCCAGGAGAGAGCACAGGCTCGGTGTGTCGGACCCCTTGGTATTCCTCGGATTGCAGCCACAGGTCCCGCCGGACAAGCGAGTTCTAGAGAGGGTGTGTAGGTGTATGTGAATGTATGTTGTGGTATGTAGTATATTTGGGAGTGTGTATATGTACATGTTTTGGTATATAGTATATTTGGGTGTGTAAATATGTACATATCTGGATGAGTATGTATATGTATATATGTATAAGTGTATATGTGTATATGTGTATATGTGTATGTGTGTATATGTGTATGTGTGTATATGTGTATACATATATGTATATCTGGGTACATATATATTTGCATATATATTGGTATACGTATATTTGGGTATATATACACACACATACATACACCGCCGACCTCGTCGGAACGCGCCGACTCCCCCCCCCGGCCGAGGCAGGCGGACGGACGGATCCTCAGCGGCGGGTCTCGCGATGCGGCGCCGCGGTCCTGCTCCGCCCTGCTCCGCCGAGTCGGCGATGGGAGAGCGCGGGTGCTGGCCGCCCAACATCACGACCTTGCTGGGACCTGGCCGGTACGGCGGCGCGGACACGCAGCCACGCGGCCACGCCGGCCACGCCGGCAATGTGGCTGGCTCGGGTTTCCGTGGTATTTCTATCGCCATGCCGCTTGGGCTTCGATGGCGGTTCTCTCTCTCTCTCTCTGTCCGGCATTTCCCTGGCACATCCTCCAAGCGGGTGGCGGGCGGTGGGTCCGCACGGCTCGACCCACAAGGCTCGACCCGCACGGCTCGACCCGCACTCACGTGGTGTTGACTTGGCCGGACGATCCGTACAGTCCGTGAGCTCGAGGGAGAGGAGGAGAGGAAGAGAGAGATAGCAGGCACGAGCGAGCGGACGAGGTGCCCACGAGATACTCCGTACCCGGCGGGGAGTGAAGGCCGAGGGGCGGATGCAGGATCCCGAGAGCCATCGAGACCGCCGCGTTGCCCGGCCTCCCGCGTGCACAGACTCCGTCGTCCCGGGTCGAAATCATGTACACTTCGAGAGCGTGCCCTCTGGATCCCTGGCAGATGCGGCTTTTACAAGTATCCTCTCAAGAGGTCAGGCGAGCTGTGGGGGCGTGTGGCGCTTGACGTCAAGAAAGGTCCGATGGGAAGGGCGATTGGATCGTGTGGGTATCACATGAGGTGGTTTGTGCGCACATTTGAAGCTTCTCGAACACGTCGGGTCGTATTCGTGTGTAAGAGCTTGCTCTCGCAGCTCTTCCTCGAGAGCGTAGCATAAATACAGTATTTGCCAAGCCTCGCCTATTACGTGCCTTGTCACATGACCGTATGACATATGGCCGGTCTGCCGACAGATCGCACGCCCAGCGTCACGGGAGCGGGTTCGACAGCGTGCGACTGGCGCTGGGACACGTGATGAGGATTCCACGTCCGACAGTCTTCGGCCTGGGCCCCTGCACCGCGGCGCCGTCGTATACAAACTTCGTACCTGTTGAAAATAATGTTGGTTTTTCGTCTGTGCGCACTACGCGGTGATTCTCAAGGGTTCGGTTTACCGGGTACCTATACAAGGGGTATGTCGTATGATAAACGAATATTAATGCGCTGCTTTTAGTACTTGGAGATCAAGAGAATCAATACCGAGCTGACATTTAGTATACCTGTCCTAGAGATAATACCAAGAGAATCATATAAAGCAGCATTGCCAAGTATTTAGTATTCGTAGGTCTACGCAGAGACGAGAAAGTAACATTATTTACCCCTGCTACGAAGTATCATCGTTGGGCAAGACCCTCGCAACGATCCCCTGCAGTCGAAACCTGGAGAATGGCGCCCCGGCGGCGCACGTGCATCCCCTCGGGGCCTGGACGAGGGCGACCTGCGAACTCTCTCTCTCCCCCCTATAGAGCACTGGGCTAGAATAGGCTAGAGTAGAGCACGTGAACACTAGTGCAGGGGGATAAAACCTACGTACTTAGTACAGGTGGTAAATATTCCACATATGTAGTCTGAGCGCAATTCTAGAGGTTTCTACTAATAGGGGCCTGGATCAAGGGGTACTACTAATGATATAATAATATTAACTCGCCGCCTTTTACGTTAGAAATCAACACTCTTACTATGGATTCTATATTGAGTGTACCTATATTAAAAACTCTAAAACGACACACTTCTCTCCTGATTTGAATCCAATTGAAACAGTATAGGATGAAATGAAAGATTATATTGGTAAAAACTACCCTAAGGTTCATCGGTCTTATAAAAGACTACGAGAGGTAGTATAAGAAGCGTGGGAATTAATAATAATTGAAAGAATTAGAGAATTGATTCGGGAAATGCTAGAGAGATATAAGGCAGTGATTAAAGCTAAAGGATTATACACAAAATACTAAAGAAAAGAATAAAAGCAGCATTGCCAAAGTATCTAGAGTGCACGGTCTAGAATTGTGGATTATTTCCCCCTTGTACTAAGTAGTTACTATACTCAATACAACAACCTTTTCACCACTTATCATAGTGGAACCCACTGCACATTTCTCCTGGGAACACGAACGACTGGCGGACGGGGGTCGCGTGCTCGCGATCACTGCCCAAGCCGGGCCCGGCTGCGCGTGCACCCTCCGATCCCCGATCCTCGTCGCCCTGGCTGTCGGAGGGTTTGCGGGGGGCTGGGATGTAGATGGGCGGGAGGAAATAGTGGGAGGATAAGGGAGGTGGTTGGTGGGATGTAGCTAGGTTGTATTCTCTTGGGAATATGTGGTATGAATATATAGCTAGGTTGTATTCTCTTGGGAATATGTGGTATGAATATATAGCAAGGTTGTATTCTCTTGGGAATATGTGGTATGAATATATAGCAAGGTTGTATTCTCTTGGGAATATATGGTATGAATATATAGCAAGTTGTATTCTCTTGGGAATATGTGGTATGAATATATAGCAAGGTTGTATTCTCTTGGGAATATGTGGTATGAATATATAGCAAGGTTGTATTCTCTTGGGAATATATGGTATGAATATATAGCAAGGTTGTATTCTCTTGGGAATATGTGGTATGAATATATAGCAAGGTTGTATTCTCTTGGGAATATGTCCTATGAATATATAGCCGGGTTATACTCTCTTGGGAATATGTCCTATGAATATCTAGCTAGGTTGTATTCTCTTGGGAATATTTACTATAAATATCGAGCAAGGTTATATTCTCTTGGGAATATGTCCTATGAATATATAGCCAGGTTATACTCTCTCAAGGAATATGTACTATAAAAGTTATATATATTTTAGTTCCCATATCTAAGGCTGCTGACTGTTCTACGCTAGTAACCTATACTATCTATAGGAAGAGAGCTTCTGCTCTACTGCAGGCGGCTGGGATATAAATGGATCGGAGAAAATAGTAGAAAGATAAGGGTGGTTGGTGGTGTCTAGCAAGGTTATATTCTCTGAGGAAATATATACTAGAAAAGTAAAATATATATATATTACATCCTAAGTCTAGGGCTGCTGACTACTCTACGCTAGTAACCTATATTTGCTATAGGAAGAGAGCTTCGGCTCCACTGTGCGGGAGTCGCTGCCTGATCACCATGGGTGAGAGGGGTCGCCCAGCCTGGGACCGGGGCGGTGAGTGGATCAGGTGTCGGACGAGCGAGCAGGGGGGTGTTATGGTGGTGGTGTTGGTGTTATTATTGTTGCTGGTGGTGCTGGTGTTGATGTCATTATCATTGTGGTTGTTGCTGCTGCTGCTGCTGTTGTTGTTGCTGCTGCCGCTGCCGCTGCCGCTCTTGTTGACATGATCTACGCGAGTTTTGCTACTCCCCCCCTTTCTCCCCAGCCTCGTGATTTTCCACCAGCCAAGCTTGTCATAATCTCGGACGCTCCACAAAGCCTTCGCAGCGGCGGAAGCGCGTCGGTGGCAGCAGGGCAGATCACAGCAACTCCGCCCCCCTCCTCGCCGCAGCTGAGATCTCCAAGGGGGGGGGGAGGGCACAGTCAGCAATGGCCTCGCGGAGGCAAGCCGTCCACGGATCTCCGCGTCGGATGGGACGCACACGCGTGGTCGACGACGGCCGCCAGCCACGAGATCTCATTCGTACATCACCCATGCTGTGCCGTGCCATGCCATGCCATGCCATGTTATGCAATCCAGTCCTGGCCCTGCCATGCCATCCAGTCCAGTCCAGTCCAGTCCCGGCCCTGCCCACTCGCCCCTCTGGCAATCCACCGGCGGGCTTGTTTACTTTCCTCCCCCCCTGGTCAACCTCCCTGCCCACTCGCCCCCCCCCGTCGTCCCACCGGCGGGCTTGTTTACTTTCCCCCCCCTGGTCAGCCTCCCTGCCCGACGGCGACCCGGAGGAGCCGAGTCCCTGCGTCGGTCACCTGCAGGGAGAAGGGGAGAGCCGGCCGTCCGGTGCAGAGTTATCGCTTCGGCCATGCGCGCTCGTATATAATATATACATCTCCCCCCTTATCCACTCGACCTGCTCGTCAGCTCCCGCGGCTGCTCTCCCTGTCTGATCCCCCATCCGTTCCATACCAATGGGCCCTCTGCACATCGTCGCCAGCCTGGCCAGCGCCGCCAGCCTCGCGGCCCGGCTCGCCGCCGCCGTAGCCGTCAACCCCCTGCCGGCGCCGACCTCGATCACGTGGGGCACGTCGGGCCCGCTGGCCTTCGCCGCGGACATCGAGTTGAAGTTGAACAACGCCCCCGACCAGCTCGTCGCCGACGCCTGGGATCGCGCCGTGCGCGCCATCGTCGACCTCCAGTGGGTGCCGCAAGCCATCGAGGCCCCCGCCGCCGCCTTCGCCCCCTTCCCGACGGCGGCGGCGGTCAAGCGCGCGCCCGCGCCGGCGCCCACGCCGCCGCCGCCGCCGTCGGCCACCCTGCGCGCCGTCGCGGTGGACGTCGTCGACGGCGGCGTCCCGCTGCAGCACGGCGTCGACGAGTCCTACACCCTCAACATCACCGCCGCCTCGGACACCATCCACATCACCGCCGCCACGGGCTGGGGCGCGCTCCACGCCTTCACCACGCTGCAGCAGCTCGTCATCGCCGACGGCCGCGGCGGCCTGCTCGTCGAGCAGCCCGTCGCCATCGCCGACGGCCCCCGCTACCCCTACCGCGGCGTCATGCTCGACACGGCGCGCAACTTCGTCTCGCTGGCCAAGATCAAGGAGCAGGTCGACGGCCTGGCCCTGGCCAAGCTGAACGTGCTGCACCTGCACCTGACCGACACCCAGAGCTGGCCCGTCCAGGTGGCCGCCTTCCCGGCCATGACCGGCGACGCCTACTCGGCGCGCGAGGTCTACGCCGCGGACGACCTCCTCGACCTCATCGGCTACGCCGGCGCGCGCGGCGTCCGCATCATCCCCGAGGTCGACATGCCGGCCCACGCCGCCGCCGGCTGGCAGCAGATCGACCCGGCCATCGTCGCCTGCGCCGACTCGTGGTGGAGCAACGACGACTGGCCCTACCATACCGCCGTCCAGCCCAACCCCGGCCAGCTCGAGATCCTCAACCCCGACACCTACACGGCCGTCGCCGGCGTCTACCGCGAGCTCGCCGCCCTCTTCGTCGACGACTTCTTCCACATCGGCGGCGACGAGATCCAGCCCAACTGCTACAACTTCTCCACCCTCACCACCGCCTGGTTCGCCGCCGACCCGGCGCGCACCTACGACGACCTGTTCCAGTACTGGGTCGACCACCTGCTGCCCATCGTCAGCGCCAACGGCTCGGTGCCCAACCCCCGCCGCCGGCTCGTCATGTGGGAGGACGTCGTCCTCGGCACGCCCGCCGCCCACACGGTGCCCAAGGACGTCGTCATGCAGACGTGGAACGGCGGCGCGGCCAACATCCAGCGCCTGGCCGCCGGCGGCTGGGACGTCATCGTCTCCTCGAGCGACTGGTTCTACCTCGACTGCGGCGTCGGCGGCTACGTGAGCAACGACCCGCGCTACAACGTCCAGACGAACCCCGACGCCGCCTCGGGCGCGCTCAACTTCAACTACGGCGGCGGCGGCGGCAGCTGGTGCGCCCCCTACAAGACGTGGCAGCGCATCTACAACTACGACTTCGCCGCCAACCTCACCGACGCCGAGGCCCGCCACGTGATCGGCGTCACCGCCCCGCTGTGGAGCGAGCAGGCCGACGACCAGGTCGTGAGCAGCAAGATCTGGCCGCGCGCCGCCGCGCTGGCCGAGCTGGCCTGGTCGGGGAACCGGGACGCCGCCGGCAACAAGCGGACCACCGAGTTCACCCAGCGCATCCTGAACTTCCGCGAGTATCTGGTGGCGCGCGGCGTCGGCGCGGCCCCGCTGATGCCCAAGTACTGCCTGCAGCACCCGCACCACTGCGACCTGTACCGGAACCAGTCGGTCATGCACTCGAGCTAGGACGGCGGCGGACGTCGCGCCGAGCCCGGCCGGGCGGGGAGGTGAGAGGAGGATGGGCGTGTCCGAGAACCTCTCGCGAACCAGATGTCCTCGGACGAGGAATGGATACCTGTCCTGACGATAGGGATCTTGGTGGTGAGCAGAAGCTTGTCAAACTCTCAACTAGCTCTATATCTGTGCTCCTCTTATAGGAGTGCGTCTTGGCCACCTCAGGCGCGGAATACACAAGCCAGTCCTTAGAGCCTCGGGTCCTCGTGGCGCAATAAGAATATAGCCTTTCTCAGTTTCCAAGGTGATATCTACACTACTCCTTGCTATAGAGATTTCTCATCAAAGGAAGGAGTTTGATCTTTATTGGTTTCGAGGTGATATTTATACTGCTCTCGCTTTAGAGGTATCTTACTTAGAGGAAGGAGTCTAGTCTTTATAGGTTTGAAGATGGTATTTATACTACTTCTCTTGCTTTAGAGATATCTTATTCAAAGGGAGGAGTCTAGTCTTTATAGTTGTCAAGGTGATATTTATACTGCTCCTCTCGCTTTAGAGGTATCTTACCAAGGGGAAGGAGTCTAGTCTTTACTAGTTGTCAAGGTGATATTTCTACTACTTCTCTTTTACTATAAAGACGTTTTATTAAAGGGAGGAGTCTAGTCTTTACTAGTTGTCAAGGGGATATTTATACTACTCCTCTTGCCTTAGAGTTGTGCATACTATCAGGCTTGGAGCTGCTCAGGACGCCGTGACGAGACCGAGGTCCGATATCAGAGCTGCTTGGAAAAGAGAGCGACTCGAGAGGGAGCCGCGTGTTGATTCGGGAATGGCTCGTCGGTAGATTGTCGTCGCGGCTGCACTCTCATCGGCTCTTGTGCTTGTGCTTGCGCTTGTGCTTGTGCTTGTGCCTGTACTGCCCACTTGAGAAACGAGGAAGAAAGCCGTATACACACATATGCTTCTCCCACTCTCGAATCCTCCCTTTCCTCAGGCAAGATCGGACCATGACCGAGAGCCGGGTGCGAGATTATCCACGGCCGAAACACCATGCTCCGATTCTTCCATGCGTATCCTTCTCACCGTATCTTCATCTCGATGCCTTCGATGCCTCGCCACTCCGACCTCCTTTCATTCGTTCCTGGTCGTCCAACTCCCATTCTGGCTGGGCGGGGAGAAAGGATATATGATCTTGATGAGGATGGGCTACGGTGGTGCAGGCCATCGGAGGGATTACTCGGAGGCATCGGAGTGCTGTCACGCTTCCTACCAAGCACTCTCAACTGGCGGCAGAGTCTTCCACCCAGAGCCCAGGCTACGCGCTACAGCTTGATTATCCTCTGGTCGGTACTGGCGAGTCGGACGTGCAAAGGGCGCGTCGGTAGCTCGCAACTATCGATTTCGACCGCCTTTCGATGAGGCGACGAGGAGCGTCGATTGGGAATCGACATTCTACAACATACCAGACATGAGCTTTGCAGAATAGTTCGACATTCTACAGCATACCAGACATGAGCTTTGCAGAATAGTGCAAGACACTGGCTTGACTTGTTTCCATCTGATGAACGAGTCGTACAGATAGTATATTCATATTTCCGTCTCGCGATTTAGTTCCAGGCTCATGGCTCTTTTTCTAGAAGCCTAGCGATGTGATACGTGAGATAAGAGGCCCTTGGAATGGACTCTACCCTCAGTAGGGAGATCTCGGCTTGTTCTAGGCAAGGTTGATATTGCTTCTGCTATTGTGAGACTCGTGTTCAATTGCTCCAGGAAACGTCTTCTTGTAATTACGATTTTCAGCCGAAGCCTAGTCCTGTTTCTCCAACTGTATCGCAACCCGTGGTTAAACGTAGGCTGAACTACCCAGCGCGACCTTGCCAACATACGAGCGCTCTGAAATGCTGAATCCGGAATTCGTATCCTGAAACCGATGATCAACGATGCGTACAACTCGGTTTCAAACGTGAAGATGCGCGATGCTGCTATCAACTGGTGCATCTTCAGATTCGGGGTTATCGTGTCGTAGTTAACAAGTTCCACAGACGCAAGTACAGAACTTCAGTTAGCGCTCAAGTCGTGGTACACCGTGCTTATGTTGTAAAGCGCCCGCAGGTACTAGGATGCAAATTCGCAAGATTCACAGCGCAATTTTTGGTCGGCTAAATCTGGTACTAGGTCGTTGGGTTGTGAAGTTGGCTGATTGCGAACGATATTCCTAAATGTGACTTGTTTTCTATACTATATGAGAATTCTGTGAAACTCTGTCATTTCACAGAGCTAGCTAGCTGGGTGATCTGGTATTACTTCTATACCTTCCTCTTCGTATTCTCCATTACAGCTTTTCTTGGAAAAACAAGTCTCAGTCGCTTGTCTTTTGGACTTGACAACACGTTAGTACAAGTTGGACATTTCTTCTTAGAAATCAAATGCAAGCGACGAGTATCAAATATCAGCTTTGTAAAGTCTTCTCATGCAATAAGCCTCATCTGGGGTAGTCTTGTTGCACTCGGACTCACAGTTGGACATAGGGATAGCTGGATATACATGTAGGCTTCACTGGGTACGTACCTAGAATAGAGACCTTTGTAAAATAAGTGAATAGAGAATACGCAACTACCAGACCAGTATCCGAGCGCTCTGAGGAAATAATATTCCCTGGCCCCGTAGCTACTAGTGTAGCTAAATTTGCATAGGAGACAACGACTCAAGACTTGTACGCGGTGTCTCCTACGAACCTACGACTCTTTTCAAGAGTTTGCAAAGCCGAGATTGAGTCCTTGCAATGTCGAAATGTCAACCTCAAGTCGAATAGAGCTAGCTGCAATCCGCAGATTACATCAATGACACCCTGTCCCCTTGTTTGAAGGATTATCCTATAGACACACCTCGCATGGAGTCGGTGTGATTCAGAGCTCTTAAGAGAGGCTTGCAATTGGGGCCATCAGTGGGATACTCTATTCGGCGAGTTAATAGCTTATAGGGACAGAGAAGGCGAGGCGATTTGGATGTATCTCGCAGTGATACCGACCCTCTATAGAAGGGCAGACATTATAAGACAGCCATACTTGGCTCACACATACTCCATTTCACTAAATCTTCCATACCAGTAGTTCATCTACACTAGCACTTTTCAGAAGCTTTAAAATGAGATTCATTTACTACCTCTTCTGTAGTACACCCGCTACTCTTGACCTTTAGCTGCGTACTATAGGATTTTCCAAATATATACCTATAGTTAAAGTAGGATGTTGATTCTAATTACTACTTCTTTCTATATAGGACTACTGAGAACTACAGAGTATAACAGAGTACTACAGAACACTACGGAGCCTATAGAACCCTCATTTGTTATCAGCTGGCAATAGGAGTCTGTTGGTGTTATATTAGGTGATTATGTGCACAGGTGAAGCCCTTGTGAATACATTGGAATATATTCGTGTGTAAAAGCTTGCTCTCGAAGCTACTCTTCAAGAGCGTAGAGTAGATACAGTAGTTGCCAAGCCTTCTATATCATGTGACTCATCACATGACTGTTGATCATATGACCTATATCCCGACAGAGTCTTCCAGAATTGACTAGCTATACATGATTTATAAGCTAGAACTTTTAAAAGCTCTGATTCGTCTATATAAGCAAAGGGTCATTCCTATCGTACTGTTCGTTTATTAACCAAGCAATATACAGTTGTTTAATCACCTGATCTCACTCCTATGTCTACAGAAGAGCTTGATATTAACATTAGAGGTTCAAGACGGCCGGTATAATATGACAAAAAGGGAAGAAACGTACACAGTCCAACAATAAGTAAGCCAACAAGAAGGGTGTAGCTACCAAGAGGGCTTCCGAATTACTAAGCTTCTAGCTTCATCCGCTTTTGCGATGTTCGAAAAATAAGCCGCAGCTATTTCTACAAGCTTACTCTTTTACAGCTATTATAGCATCATACTATGAAGTTCTGGCTTCCTCACGCGCTAGGTTACAGACTCGATAATATAGGATACGCAAGAGAGGCTTAGAGATCCAAAGTGAGATAAATAATTAGCTATAGCTATACCGAGGGCTTTTTCTCCTAGATATATAATATGAAATGACTACAGTTATCCTATTAGCAAGGATGATAGAAGGCCCAAGATAGTCCTTAGGTCTCTACAAATTAGTCCTGCTAGGCTTCACACTATTGATCAAAAGCTTTATGATAAGGGGTAGGGTTAGAGAGAAGATGTCATGCTTAAGAAATAGGTATCTTTAGCTCTAGAAGGATAAGAGGCTCTACAGTGCTGTATATCCGGTATTCAACACAGCATGTTTACGGGGAAAATTGAATTTGCACATCACCTTCCTATGCCCTGCCCTCTAGCCACCTTGACTCCCCCTCTGACAATTATGGCCTCGTGTACGGAAAGAACTTGTGGATTATTCACGTTATTGAAATTCTAGTACATCGTAGATGGAACGTTTCATACGGTGTTTGTTTGGCCTATGACAGAGGAGAGCGTGATATCAAGGCAGGGCTGTCTTGAGAACTCTAAGCGTGTAGAGACAAGAGGATTTGCAAGTTACCAGTTGCCCTGACATTGGAGTGGAGCGCGATGTTGGAGTGTTTGGAGCTTCGCGCGTACAAGAGGATTTGCAAGTTACCAGTTGCCCTAAAATTGGAGTGGAGCGCGATGTTAGGGCAGTGTTTGGAGCTTCGCGCGTACAAAGGCACTTGCATTTTATCCAAGTTGTGCTAGAATCGTGCTACTGTAAATGGAGACAATAGGGCAGAGTTATACTCCTTGTGGACTAAGACAAGAATGATAACCGAGGTTTATAATGGAATATAGATATTACGCTCAAACTACCTGATCTGTTGTCCTACGAGTATCCAGATATACAAGTACGCAAGCGGTCTTTGCATGGTTTGACAAGATTTAGCCCTCTGCTAACAAAGTCGGCGAGGGCATACCCCTTTCACGCCTAACTCAGAACACATGAGCTAGCTGTCTAAGAAGATGTCTATGGTTCCAATTGATTCATCTGGACCGCTCCAAAGTTCCAATCCTGCATGTCCCCTCTTTCAGCATGGTGATTTTTACCTCCTATTTTGTATTCCATAAATCCTCCAACCCTGGTTTTGCACAAAGACTATCTGAAATGTGTTCATACTTCAACTAACCGAACCGTTGCGGGAGCGGAACATTCCCAAGCCGTTCTCTGCAGCAGAATAGCAAACTCTCACCCTGACCTGCATAAGAGCGGGAGGATCTGATGGTTATCCGGCCGCCAGGAACTGTCACATTCAAGGGTGGATGTCTTGGTTTGCCTTCTGGGAGTACTCGCCTGTTTTCTTTTCTATGTCCTATTCAAGGCATGGGTACAGTGTTTTCAAACCAGGATAGAAACCTACCAAGAGCGAGGCTGTAATTGCTTGGACGAGAAAGCGAAAGAAACCGAATGCTTCCATAGGATGATTGAGTGCAGTGAGCCCCGTGTAAAGTTACTGTGGTATAGCGGGTATCCTCGGATCCTTGCCCAAAACAAGAGTCCAAGAGCCCCTTCATCATAAGAGGCAAAAGATCCCTGCTGTACTGTAGTGTTTGATATCATGTACCGAGGGATGGTGAAGTATGGTCCCCTGATTTAATACTACTCCTTCTCGTTCGACTCACCATAACGATGAAGAATAGTTCCGAGATGGCCCGCCGCTGGAGTAGGAGTATTCGGGGATCTGCTTGCTTCTGCGCGTTGCCTCTATTCAGACGTGCAAGAGTGACATGGTCTTGAAGCACCGCATAAGTATCCCAGGACTCCTCGAGCGCGCATGATCCATCACCGCTGAAACCCTGCACCTCGGTAGTACGCAGTAGACCACGCATCGGATGGTTCTCGAGCCATTCGGCTTGAGGTTTTACGTCTGAAATCGCCATGTCAGAGTATATTTGATGAGCAAGCACGACTTTTGGTCTGGGAACCCACCGGCCTCGGCTTCGCTCGTCGGGGACAAGAGAATCGGGAGGAAACCGCAAAGCCGTTCTCGTACGATGGACTTGCACGCGAAATTCGTACTTCTTATTTCGACTCGTGCCGGGGTGGCCAACTTTACTCCAGACGAACTATCCCCGTAGGGCTGGGGGTACTAGTGCCGTACGATCAGATGATATCCTTTGGACTGAAACCGAATCCTGTTCTGATTATGAGATACCCTTTTTCTCGTCCCGCATGTTCGGGTATCGCTACGCTTATTCTTCCAACTCTGGGTACGCGATCTGATCTTGGACTTTTTATCCTCTTGGAATATCGCTAATCTTAATATTCTAAATCCATTTATGACGTTTAATCTTTTGCCTTTTTATCCTCTAGGTTTTGGAATATCGCTAATCTTAATACTCTCAATCCAATTGCTACGTTTAATCTTTTGCCTTTTATCCTTGGGGTTTTGGAATATCGCTGACCTTAATATTCTAAATCCAATTCCTATATCTAATCCTTTGCCTTTTTATCCTCTAGCTTTTAGGATATCGCCAATCTTAATATTCTAAATCCAATTGCTATGTTTAATCTTTTGCCTTTTATCCTTTAGGTTTTGGAATATCGCTGACCTTAATATTCTAAATCCAATTCCTATATCTAATCCTTTGCCTTTTTATCCTCTAGCTTTTAGGATATCGCCAATCTTAATATTCTAAATCCAATTCCTATATCTAATCCTTTGCCTTTTTATCCTCTAGCTTTTAGGATATCGCCAATCTTAATATTCTAAATCCAATTGCTATGTTTAATCCTTTGCCTTTTTATCCTCTAGCTTTTATGATATCGCCAATTTTCATATTCTCAATCCAATTGCTACGTTTAATCTTTCGCCTTTTTGTCTTCTAGCTTTGAGAATATCGCTGACCTTAATATTCTAGCTTTAATTACTACATCTACTCTTTCGCCTTTTATCCTCCACCTTTTAGAACATCGCTCACCTTCACGTTCCACCCCGACTCCTACATCGACCTCTCTACTGCGTACGCATGACATTTCAATTGCGTTACATCGAGGTCAAATCTGCTTCCAGTACCACGCGTATGACGTCGCGACACAGCGCAAGCTCAGAATTGGGTTGTCCTCGAGTCAGGCCCCCGTCGAGACCCACAGGGTTTCAAGAGGCGCAAAGTGCGAGCGGGAGCGAAACAGGTGTCGGTTTTTGATCACCGTGAAATGCCTCGGGTGTCCGAGGTAGCGAGTAACTCAAATATATGAAGGGCGAACTTCCGCTCCTCCCGAGCCCTTCCACGGGGCCGTGCTAGAAACAAGGAGCCCAGTGTCGGCTCGAGGACCTACCCACTCAACCCTGCAAGGCGCAACATGGCCGCGCAACGGGGATTCTGCACCGAGATTCGCAAAGCGGCGGACCGGTTGGCTTGGAGCTCTTGCTGGGAGGTTGCTTTTTCAATCCTGCAGTTATTCCCAAGGACGGCTATGTACGCTCTGGCTTACAGCATCAGGTCTCGAAAGTGTAGACAAGTCAATCGAACCTGTACAGGCTTGAATCGCAACGTGCCGAGTCCACAGTCGGATACGACTTCGATCTCGGCTTGTGGATTTGAGAATCTCTCATACGATCATCCATCTCCGAGCAGGAGAAAGCCCCGCAGTGGAGAAGCTGATCAGTGGATTTCATAGCGGATTTGCAGTCGACACAGTTCACCGTGGCCAAGAGAGCGAGTTGGGCTTCGGCGTAGTCCTGCGTCGGGGTCAACAACATACGAGCTTGTTTCAAGTTCTCGTACTTGGTAGTTCGAGCTTCGTCTGCTTGGGAGCTCACGCACATATATATAGGTGACTTGCCTCTCCTGACGGCCACATCAGCCTCATCTACATCGATCTCTCTCTCACAACCACTTCTCGTTCCTTCACACAGTCCCAGATTCACTATGAAGCTCGCTCTCGCCGTCGTCTTGGCCCAGGCTCTCGCTGCCCATGCGGCGTACTGGTGTGGCAACGGAGTAGCTAATCTTCTTCCAACGAACCACTGCCCTGTAAGACTTGTTCCCCAACCCCTCCGAACAAGATCTCGCTGACATGGGGGCTACAGTCCGGCAAACCCACATGTGTAGGTTTTCATGGCAGCACAATCCCCAGGAGACGATGGTTTTAACCTCGTCGACAATTAGTGCACCCAAGAAAAGACAGACGACTTTCCAACCGAACGTTCCTGCCAATACGCGAGGGACTCGATTGGTGATGATATTGTCGACAAATGCCTCGGCGGCGTAAGTCTCATCATCCAAGCCACATAACCGAATGCTGATGCGAAGCCCTTCTCTAGTATGTTGTGTGTGTGAGTAATCATGGTTTTGGCATCGTGGAAGACTCTCCGCTTACCCGTGATAGTGCTAAGTATGCAGCCGCCGGCCAAGGGTCCGTCACTGGGGAGGTGTTCGCTGGAGGAGGGTGATGCGGTCCGTTTCGTGAAGCCGTGGCTCGATGCTGCGGTCGGCTGTTGGGACGCAGGTGGTTTTTGTAGGCAGCGCCATAGTCCAAAGCTTCCTCGTCGCCTCTCTTCTCTTCTCGTTCATGCCTCGTCCGACGCGCGTGGGATCACATCTGCCAGACGACAGCGACATGACATTCTCCCCATCTTTCTCTCCCTGCCCTCCGAGGCCACCAACTCGCGGACTCCCCCACAGCGTCGGCCGGATTGGAGGCGGCCGTCAGCTCACCAGCTGGTGGGCTTGTCTCGCGTGCGGTTGTACATCGCCACGGACCTCACCACCACCTCTGGCCATGGCTGCAAATCTTCGCTTCGTCCGATCTCCAGGTGAGGGTGTGAGAGGGCGGCGAGCGTGTCGGCGGTCGACCCTCGGCCAGGGGCGTGACCTTCTGATGCGCTCGCGACCGACTTCACAACGAAGCAGCCCGCGGGCACGTGATGGGGGCAGAGTGCGTGGGTTCGTGCCACGACTGAGGCGCCCATCGACGTGCAGCTCCAAGCTGGTCGGGGAATGACTCGTGAGCCGGGTGACGATGCTCTCTCATCGCGCACCCTTGGCTGTCGTGCCGCGACACATGCCGGCGAGCGCGAGACATGCTCCAGGACCACCCCGTCGTCTCGAGGACATGAGATCAGACGGCTTCCGAGCGAATCTGCTGGCCGCAGTTCTGCTGCCACAACACCCAGTGCCGCAAAGTTGCGAATCCTCATCGGAAGCGCCCAATCGTGCTCTTCTCCAGCTGGCGCTGTGTTGGCAGGGGACCACCAGCCAGGATCCACTCGGACCACGCGAATATCGTCGCCCTCCACGCTCGTCTTCTCCAAAAACCACCGACAGATTCGATCAGCATCTCCTCACGCCACCGCTCCCTCCAGATGGCGTCCGCGACACCGCATCGCCGACGATCCAAGACGCCGGTCTTCTTCGTCGGCCAACTGGAGCGGACCCCCGTGGGTGCCGCCCCAGCCCGAACCGAGCAACACCAAGCCGTGCTTCCTCTCGGCCTCCGCAGCTCGTTCCTCGAAGCCGGCCGCGCGATCCGCCAGCGGCGACTGCGGAAGATCAAGTCCCAGGCCTCTCTCCGTGCTCTCGTCCGGCTGCACTCGCAATGCTCGACGCCGAGCTCCGAGGCCGAGACGCTCGTCGGCTCGCCCGGGCCACAATCCCCCGCCGACGGGGACGATCGCGCCGAAACCCGTCTCGCGTTCGATCGTCGGCCCGCCGGCGACGACCAGCAGAGGCTGCCCCTCCCCGCTGACCGGGCCGACAGCATCGGGCTCACGATCTGCACGGAGCTCCTGACCACGGAGCTCCTCCGACAGCAGCCAGACCGCGCTTCGGGCCTCCAGATCCTGCTCCTGATCGAGGCCTACGAGACGGCGCAGCAGCGCCTCCGCACGATGCTGGATGCGTCCCCCGTCACGGGGAAGCCGCCCGGGCACGTGCGGGCGGCGGAGGGCATCTTGGATCACTGGCTGCAGGCGCTCTATGCGGTGTACGATCGCTCGCAGGAGGAGGAGGGGCGGACTCGGCAGCTGTGTGGGGAGCCGGCGAGCTGGGCTGGCTCTCTGTCTGGGGATGGCTAGGCGACGAGGGACGAGGGCATGGGGCGGACTGGCCGCTGGGCTTCTGGTTGTGCTTGCGGATGGGTTGGTTTTCCGGGGCTTGGAGTTTGGCATCTGACTGGCGGCGGGAAGGTTCTCGGCGCATGGTCCGTATGGGTCAATCCGTGCCGTGACCAGGTGCTGGAGTGTTGTGGATGATGGGGTCTATGGACGGATCCGCGAGCTACGGGCCTGCGCTGTAGCCAGGGGACATGAGATGAATGAAGAAGGGTTCTTATCACCCACCAGCTTGTCCGTCTTCCAACTTCGAGCATGTCCCGACCTGATTCAACACTTGCCTAGCCTCAAGACTTCGAGCATATCCCGACCTGATTCGACATTTGCCTAGTCTTGAGACTATAAGAATATCCCAACCTGATTCGATATTTGCCTAGTCTGAAGACTATAAGACCTAGTCTTGAGACTATAAGAATATCCCGACCTGATTCAACATTTGCCTAGTCTTAAGATAATAAAACCTAGTCTTGAGACTATAAGAATGTCCCGACCTGATTCAACATTTGCCTAGTCTTAAGACTATAAGACCTAGTCTTGAGACTATAAGACCTAGTCTTAAGACTATAAGAATGTCCTAACCTAATTCAACATTTGCCTAGCCTTAAGACTATAAGAATATCCTAACTTGACTCGATATTTGCCTAGTCTTAAGACTTTAAGAATGTCCCAACCTTATTCAACATTTGCCTAGCCTTAAGACTATAAGAATATCCTAACTTGATTCGACATTTGCCTAGCCTCAAGACTATAAGAATGTCCCACCTGATTCAACATTTGCCCAGCCTCAAGACCACATGGACAAGACGCAGCTGAGCGGCACTTCACCCTTCCCTACCAAGGCTTGGGCTTGTCACTCAACATCAGAGCAGAGGCTCTGCTCTCTACACCTGGAAGAAAACAGAAGAAAACAGAAGAAAACAGAAGAAAACAGAAGAAAACAGAAGAAAACAGAAGAAAAACAACCGCCTTAATCTACCATTCCACCATCCTCGGTACGTTGCTACGGACATGCCCAGTCTCGCTTACCGGCAAGGAGGCAGCGTGACCCTGACATTCTTCCATTACTCAAGCGGCTCGTTGGAGAATGTCATCTGCGCTCGTTCTCGGCATGCTCAGAGGGGGTTATATAGATATACTCTCCGCGACATGGAAACCGGAGGCCCGGTAGGGTTGGTGGCTCGGTCAGGTGCGGTCCGCTCTTAGCCTGTCCTGTCCGCACGAGGTTTTTTCGCTCGCGAACCGCTCTCCTCGTCCCCATCTCCACGACCAGCTTTGCATTCCCATGTCTTCATAACCCACCGACCGTTTGGGTGCAGGAGCTTGCATCGAATCATATCAATCATTCGACCCCTTCCTGCCGCGTCGTTTCACGATCCCCAGACTCGCGAGCATTCCGGGCAGAATGGCGTGGAATGCCGCCGCGTCACAACAACCCGGCTCGGTGAACCCGTCAACGCGCCAGCAACTGAGGGTAGATTCATACACATACTCGCAACAGGTGGCATCAAAAGGAATCAAGAATCAAACGTCAGGTGAGGGAAAAAAAACAAAAAAAAAACCAAAGGTAAGCATTGATTCACGGTTGGTTTGAGTTTTGCCTCTCGTCATGATCCCTTTGTCTCGTTAGTTTCTGTTCTATGAAGGCTGGAATGTAAGTAATTTTGGTCCTTCTCAAGAATGCAGCTCGTGATGCTCCCTCTTGCTTCCTCTCCAGTTCGGGACTTTTGCCTTGTCAATAACATCTTCTCTCTCTACCCTGCGACCGATCATGGCATCGCGCGCTCACGCCGATGGCGATACACCGGGCAAGAAACCGGGAGCGGCGGGGGAGCTTGAGAAGCCCGGTTCCAAGAAATCCGATATTTCAGAGGAGAGGGTCGCCGATTTGGATGCCTATGGTAATGAGATCCCGCCGTATCCCCCGATTGCCCTCACAAACGAAGAGCGAATGCAGGAAGCGAGACGGGTCGCAGCATATGTCGATGCTGTGACTGCCCAGCGCCGTGCTGCGGATGAAAAGGCCCAATTCGACGAGGAAAATCCCCCCTTCTCGCCGGATATCACGTCTTTGGACCCGGAATGGATCAAAAAGCGAGCCTTCTTCCTACAGGAGCTCAAGGACAAGACCATCAAGGACGTCCTCGAGGACGCGAACATCTCAGACAGATCAGAGAGAGATATCACGGGGCAAGAGATATTCAGCTTTGGCAAATACCAGTTCCTGCAACTGTGGCCTTCGAGCACTGATGGGATCGTCCTCGACATCCAGCGGGAGAATGCATCGACGTACAAAGAAGCGCTGAAGTCGGAGAGGTTCCGAGGCGTCCACGATAACCTGGCTACGAAGCTCACGATGCTATACTTTGGGCTGCCAATCGAAGCGATGACAAGTAATAACATGATCTACTCAGGTCTGGACCAGGACGACGAGCCCGACGCGCTCCCAGAGCCCCCAAGGCTGCAGAGGATTTTGTATTCCGAGAAGCCCTTGGAATTTCTCGACTCCTACCACGAGAGAAGTTATGGCAATCCCGTCCTCCGCCGTGAGCCTCTCCCCAGACTGCCTGCCCCTTCCTGAGAGTGAGTGCTGACAATACATAGGGCCAAAATACACCAGACCAGCCACAATCCCACCACGACAGGATACTCCCCCAGTGCTACAGCTGAGTAGCGTGGTGCCAGCTCTTCCCTCCGGTCAACAGCCTCGAATCAGAGCTAGGGAGCCGGTTCAGCCAACTGGGTCAAGCCTGGGAATGCGTGGCGGTGCGGTCACGACACGGGTTCTCTACAACCACTACGGAGGAAGAAAAGAGTTATCCGTTGGTCGATCCACCCAGCTTGTATCGGCAACCGAGTTCCGGGACGCGGCCCTCGACCTACTGCAACTACATCCCGACTCCAGCTGGATAATTATCTTTGACCAGTACAACAATTCGGAAATGTTCAAGGACGACTTGCAGAAGAAGTTTGTGAGATCCTTCGAGGTCACAAGAGACAACTTCCAGAAGATGTTCCACGCGTACCTGCAAGCGAGAATCTCCAACAAGGAAGATGACTGGATACTCGTCGCGGCATACAAGCATCTCCGGCTTCCAGGAGGAGAGAAGTGTCCTCCAACTTTCGTCCCGAGCCGCTCTACAGGTGTGGGTGGGCGTTTGCCAGATGCGAAATCTCGGCCGCCATTCTCTCCAACAGCAGATCATTTGCCAGCGCCGCCGGCAGCAGCATCTTCGGTAACGCCAGCAAGCTCAACAGCTCGGATCCCTCTTCCGGGGCCAAGGAGAAAGATCTATCACTACAAAGGCCCTGCAAGCTCCCTCGCATCTGATGGTTCTGATGAGTCGACTTTCGAGGACCGTGCTGCTGCCTTGGAAGAAGCCATCAAGAAGTTGATGAAGAAGACGACAGCCCAGTGGATAGTCGTCATCACGGTGTATTCGAGTGGTGGGAATCGCACTGTTTCGATCCCCTTTCGTTCCGGTGCAGATGAAATCGCTTACCGGCAATTAAATGGCTTCGATTCTGGTTCGAGCGTCATTGTTTGCCACGAACCGGCCATCACAGCCCCAGCTCGATGGCCGAGAACAAGACAACCGAAACCTCCTCGGGCAGAAGCGCCCATCTACCTTCTGAACAGCAACTTGGGGCGCCGCGTACAGGATGATGGGAGAGACTTCTTCACACAAGCATTGAGCCTGCTCGGCCTGCATGCGAGCAACGCCTGGGAATTCTACGTCGGCTTCTACGCGGACGAGACCAGAGAGGATGCCGAGACACGCTATCTTCAACATGAAGTCCTTGTCAACAAGGAAAATGCTGCGGGCATATACGACAGCCGTATACGAGATCTCTTGTTCGACCGTTTCCATGATTATCATGTCACCGTTCGAGCAGCGTCGGGCAGAGGTCTTCGCAGGTTCGATAGCAAAGGGGCTAACTTTAATGTACCCCCCTCAGCTGGGCCGCCCCAGGCTCGGATCCCTGAGAGATTCCTCTGGGACCCTCCCCTGCTCAAGGATCACATATATGCGTACGGAGGAACATTTCCAGTCGCGAACCTTACCTCGGCAGCTTTCATCTCCGCGTCTCTGGCTCTCCTAGGCTTATGCGAGGGCGATGAATGGCAGTTCTTCGTTGAGACATATGACCGTAGAGGTAGGCCTTCAGAATGGGCGCTGTGGACCAAGACAGTTCACAACGTCGAGAGATTCAAGAATGAGATTCTACCCTGTCGAAACAGCGACGACGCTACCTGGCCAGTGTTTGTTCGTCGCAGCAACGCAGGACCTTCGGCTGGAAGCCTGCAACCTCCGGTTGATCAGTTGGATGTTTGCAGGCTGAAGATGAGTGACGGGAGAACCGCCTACTGGAAGCTTCCCTCACCCGCATCGAGGAATTACGGGATCAACCAAGTCCAGAATGACTTCTTCTCAGCGATGCGGGTATTCTTCCCACGTGGGAGAACGCGACCAGAGGAACGGATTATGGTCGATGGTTTTGATCTTGGAATCGGTGGAATGGAAATCACACGGGCTCTCTGGGACAGAGTTGCCCGTGATGTGCAGAGGGGTACAGCAGCGCGGGAGTATAGAGTTGAGGGGGTAGCTGCACGAAACGACAGCACCATGGCGCGGACGCAACTCTTCCGCATGCCTGGGACAGTAACCTATGGCGAGTATGCTGTGGGAAACTACGAGGACTTTGCTGCCAAGATCATGGCACATAGCAAGAGTGTGCTTGGTAGTGTCCCGGTCCCAAAGTCATTCAGGATGTGGTACACGGCAGAGGATCGCGAGGACGGTATCAACTCGCGAGATTTCGATTACCTCCCTTTGGATCGGCTTGCAACCGACCTCGGGAAGTGGGTTGCCACCAAAAGCGACAGGCCGACTAATTGTGTCTGGTTACGGCCGATCTGGGGAGAGTTCCGATTATTCGATACCGCCAGCAACAGAATGTCCGTCTGGAAAGGCGAGACTGCAGCTTCTCTCGAACAGGCGCTTGTCAAGACTTCGCCCGGCTCTAGTATCTTCGACGCGAAGTTTGTCAATCTCGCTGTGGCATCATCCAATCAACAGTTTGCTCATCATCCGAGCACGGCAACGGAGGAAAACTGGCGCATGCATGTCTTCGACCAACTGCTCGGAAACACAATCGCGTTCCGAATTCAAGATGAAAAATCTCGAGACGACTTGGCCTACGGTATCACGCCCCCGTATTGTATCTGCAGTGCCCGGTTGCTAACAGATGCAGAACTCAAGAACTTAGATCAAGCGTGGGGGATCTGGCAAAGGGGCACAAGTAACATAGCTAGGCCACGACCACTTTCGCAAAATCCACCGCGTATCACTCCTACTGGGCAAAAGACGCCGGCTATACCGGAGAGCCCCGTAACAAACACACTCACATCTGCTAGCCCGGTAAAACAACCGCCTTTCGCAAGAACACGTGCACCACTACCCCCCGGTCACCGACGCCGAGTTCCCAGATCTGAGTATGTCCCTTTGTTCGACAGCTGGATGTCTGAACAAAATGCCCAGAATAGCCTGCAAAAAAAATCCTGGACACAGGACCAGTCGGTCATCGAACCTGGCCACAAGCTAGAGACCCCTCTCTTTGGTGATATGCTTGAACTGCCATTGACTGTGGGTCCGAACCTACCAACAGTCTACGCCCAGCACCTCACACCCACCGACATTGCGCAGCTTCTCCGGGATAGACGGAAGGCCGTGAACCATGTCCTGGAAAGGGAGACAGCGTGTCCGATCTGCAGCGAAGTCTTCGCGAGTTACGATAACGAAAAGAAGAAGAAGCACTACGAGCAGCACACCGAGCAGATCCACGCCGGGAGGGTCTGCCCACTCTGCGAGGATGCTAACTGGAGGTTCTGGACTCTGTCACAGAAGAGAGACCATCTGATCAACGACCAAAACGAACAGGTCAAGGCAGAAATCAAGGCTTTCTGGTCGGTGACTCGGTGCCCAGTCTGCAACGAAGAGTTCCGAGACTTGACGGCAGAGCAAGTCATTGCTCACTTAGCAGCCCATATCCCAGGAGCACTGAAGTTCTGCGATCGTTGCGGGCTCGATATCTCGTCGTCCACTCCTGCAGAGATCTCGCATCACGACAGGGCCTGCGTTTTCGTAGCTGTCAGGCCACCCAATGTCGACTGGCTCTGCAATCTGTGTGGGAAGGAGGACAAGTCCGGCCACGAATCAACGCACCCAGGGTTTCAGGACCCCAGCGCACCTTTCTGCGTGAGATGTGGCTTGAGCCTCGCCAAGCTTGATGAATCTGCCTGCGATGACCATGGTTCGCGCTGCAGAAGGCCCAGCGGGCCCTCGGCGGTTTTCTGCAAGAGATGTGGTATTGATCTCTCGTCCCTAGATGCCCTCGGGTTTGCTGCCCATAACAACGAGTGTTATCGCACAGCACCTACTTCAATTGCTGGTGGATCTCTGGCCACTCTTGCAAAAGCAAAAGGTACGTCTTCTGGGTCCTCGGAACCGCTCCCTCGCCCACTCCAACCGACAACCTGGATATAAGGTGGCTAACTCATAAATAGCGGTTGAGAAGCAGAGGATCCAGAACGACCGCGACCTGACTGAGTTGCAAAGACAGAGAGCTGAACTAGCACAGCGCAAATCTATTCTTGCCAGAAGAGAAACCGACGTGCTAGCCCAGGAAATTCTCGTCGGTGATAGAGTGGTTGACCTTGCAGATCTGGGTGCCTGCCCATTCCCTTCTTGCTCCTTCGATCTCGGTACTAGGGATCGGGTACAGTTACTCGACCATCTCAGATTCCACGCTGGTGCGGCCAGTGCGGCAATCGCTGGAGATGCAAGTAGTTCATGCGATACCGACGAACTCCTCAAGGCTCTTGCAGAGTTTAAAAGGCGCATGCCTGGCTTCCGGGCTGCTCACGCAGCTCTGAATGCCTTGGCTATTCAGACATCAAACAACATGAAGGAACCTATGCCTGATCCGACCAGTTCCAGGACAGAAACCAGGAGTCCGGCGAAGAAGAATGCGGACGATGCTGTGCGGAACGCAAACAACCGCCACATGCGAGCCAGAATTGGCGCTGCGCGGGAAAGCGAGGCAGGAGATGCCACAGTGAAGGCGGCTTTAGATGCTGCAGTGGCCTTGGGAAAAGGTCAAAAGTTTGATGCCGACACACTAGCGAAGCGACTAGGGGACAGAGATCAAAAGGCAGCAGATGATGCGGCGGCGAAAGCCGCATCTTTGGCAGTGACAGCAAATCCTGATCCCGAGCAGAGCGGCCTCGTCCCATCGCCAGCCCGCGGCTCTTCCAAAGAATTTCGCTCGCCTCGGAAATCACGCAGTGTACGCGGCCGCGCTCCGACGACCGGTAACAAGCGCAAGAAGGCCGCGATGGACGAGCCGGAAGACACGCTCTCAGGCTGGTCCTCCATGCAACGCTCGCCGTCTAAGCGCGAGAGCAAGAAGATGAAGACCAGCACCCACCTGAGCAGCCCGGACAAGCGGCGACGGCGAGTTGTGGGTGTTGAAGAGGACGATGGCAGCAGTGAGTTTGACGGCGAGAGCCTGAATATGATGGCGCCGAAGAGGATGACCAGAGCGGCGAGCGGGGCGCCTGGCGGAGGATCTGACACGGCTGTGGCGCCGCCCAGGAGAGTTGGTCGACCTAGGAAGACGGCTGCCGTGGAGGCGGAAGCGGAGGCGGAAGCGGAGGCGGAGGATGATGGGTTTGAGGATGTCGAGGAGGAAGATGCAGACGAAGAGGTTCTGGCGAAACTGTCGAAGAAGAGCCCGGGGAAGACGTAGATTGCTTGGGTGGGAGAGCAGGGCAGGGTGAGGATCTTTTCGTGGCTCGTCCGGCTCGGCATCCTTCTGATTCTTTTTGTTCTTTGATCTTGTCTCGGTGTAAGCTTAAGCCTGGTGAGGAGGGCGATTTAATCTTTGTTAGTTTTTTTTTTTTTTGGTGCGAGCACGTTCTTCTCAACCTTCTCGGGCATCACGTCTTGCGGGCGATCGCTTCTAGTTCTCCCTGACGCCATGGCTTGCCCTCACACCAGCATGAACACGAGAGGCATCGACCGAACACGTGAGTTGTTGTCTGTTGGACTCTGTCAGGCATCCGGCGGATGAGAACCGCCAACGATTGGGGGCGTTGCACATACCGCAAGGAGTGTGTAGCCTTGGCTGGGGAACGTATTAGCACTCCAATTCTGCTCCGGCGGTCGAGGGATGGAGCAGAGGTCGATTAGAAATACGGTTGAATTGCTGCAGCAATGCTCGAGACGTGTTGGCCTCGCTGATTGGTTACTCGGAAAACGTGCTTCAAAAATACAAATGGGTATTATTCCAGGCCCTGCAATCCAATGATGCCGTTCCCAGCATTTTTGTTCCGATGGGCCTTCCTCCGCTTCTTGCGGCTCTTCCGACCTCTGTCCTCTTCCGCGCTACTGTCCGCATCACTCCCATCGGCAGCTCTCTTCTTGTTGGCAAGCTCCTCGTCGTCCTCTTCCTCTTCGTCCTCGTCCTCGTCCTCAAGATTCATCTTCTCCTGCCAGACCTTGATGATCGACCCTCCGCCACTGATCATCCGTCCTCCAACGTCGAAGCCTAGCCCAACAACACCCTCGACTTCGTCATGTCTCAGTTCTCCCATGACCTTGTTTATCCCAAGCTTGACAATCCGGATGGTGCCATCTCCGACTCCTACCACCAAATTCTTGCCTCCATCTCCGACATCTTCTGGCATCTGAACTATAGCGTCTAAGCTCTCGCCGCCACCTCTGCCACCATCCACGATAATCCTCTCGTCCTGGTCGTCCCAAACCCCTCGCTCCCAGAGCGTCAGAACTCCACTCGAGCTCCCAATGAGCACTTTTTCGCCCTTGCTGCGACCAGGCCTCGACGGCAGTCCCCCAACAAAGACGCTGCATAGCAGCTCCTCCTCCTGATCCTCGCTCTTCACCAAGACACCCCGTCTCAGGTCCGTGACAGCTAGCGTCGTCCCTCCAGTCGTGACCCATTGCTTGCTGAACCCACTCGTACTAGTCGCCGTAGGTGGTAGCGGGGTGAGGGAGGAGATGTAGTCATCGTGCGGGCGATATGTCTGGCTCGGTTTGGGGCCAAGCGTAGAAGGGGCCCGTAAATCGTATAGATGCAAGGCTGCCGAGTCGGTTGCGAGAAGCAGTGTTTGTGGGGTGAGGGCGTGGATGAGGGTCGGATAATCGAGTTTGCCAGAAGGGTCGGATGGGACGAGGATTTTCGAGACGACTTGTCCGGTTGAGGAGGAAGCTGCTTTCAATAGCCCGTCGGTGCCTGCGGAGTACAGAACTACAACGGGTCAGTTGAGGTTTTTCCTGGACTTTGAGCCTTGTGAAACTAACTTTCGCCATCACCGCTGTACGCCAGAGTTCGACAGCTCCCCTTGTGTCTCCGCGTCTTCCATTCCGTATCTATGGTGCCGGTACCCGTAGATATTACACTGGCATTTGCGTCCTCCTCCTCTTCGTCGCTGGAGCTGGCTACAGCAGGGAGTTTGAATGATTGTACATGGCCGCCGGATAGCCCGACCGCGAGTATTGGCTCTGTTGGATGGATGACTTGAGCGAAGAGATCAGACGAGAGGGGGAGGGTGCAGAGATTCTCAAATAACGCAGACATTTTCCAATTGCATGCTCTTGATTACCAGGTTTCCGAGTCTCAGACTGCTCGTATGTAATTCCGAGCTTGGAGCTTGGGTAAAATTTTACCGACGCGGAACGATTCCGCGCCCCCTCTCGGTCGCCCAACTTCACTGCCTCAAATATACGTATACAGAATTAACAGCAGCTGGTTCGATTCACCTAAATACCTGCCTTGCGAGAGACTTGCTAGAAACTACAACTTTGCTTCACATGGAAGATGATAAAGAAATCCCATGATCCACCGTCGGCCTGAGAAGCTCTGATCAGTGTCATCATCCGAAGCAATTCCTAGCGCTCCGCTACCGAGGTTCGTTGTTTATATCTGACATCAAAGCGGAGCATAATTCTTGGTCAGATTGGCACGCCAGAATATCTTGACAGATTCGTATTGCAAAACAGTTTTCCCGTTTATCGACAAATGACATCCAAAGTCATATCAGTCAGTACGATGGAGTTAGTAGCGGCTGTTGTATACATATGGTATATGCATCTCATGGAAATCCTGACCGTTGTCCATCACCATGCTTGAAATCATCCGAACATCCTTGTCCTTGCAAGACCATACATATTCCAGGCAGCGGAAGCAACTCATTCCAAAGGTGCCCAAATTGCTTTCTTTGGATTTACTGCACAACTGGCCTGCGCAGTAGAGCAGCGAGAGCATTTGTCCTGTACTAGAATTGTAGTAGAAGCCAAACAGGATTCAGCCTAGGTGGTCTCAAACTCAACCGCTCAACGGAGAAATGCCTCTGAAAATATTAGTACATTCATTGGTTATATCCCATGAATTTTCAGGGTTTATTTCGACGGCTAGCTCGAACATAATCCTGCAGGTTACTCCGTTTAGTGACCGCCGTTATGCTTGCTGTTGAGAATGCTACTCGCTTCCCAATATCAAATTTTCTACCTGAACCAAGTTATTACAGACACTACTCATCCTGTGAACTATATACTTCGCATCGTGTTGCGAAGCATAAGCTGTACAGTCTACCTCCCAACGCGAGCAGATCCATTCGGCCTAGGCGTCAAACCAGAGGTCTTGCTTGTTATCTTGCTTGAGCGACTACCTTCAGCGAGCAGTGAAGCCCATTCATTGGGGGCTCTCCAGTGCTCAAACGCCAATTTTCGCCTTCGTATTCCAATCAAGCTCGTTGGAAGCAGCTCAAACCCGTCTTCCAAGATCAGACGCTAATCGAGGAGCAAAACATACCGGTCATTTGCGAGGTGCGCTAAGTCTACATCTATCTCTGAGGCTGCTCAGACACACAAGAGTGGCTTAGAGGTACATTTGGGAAGCACTGTCGGTGGCACAAACAATAATTCAACTACAATTCGCAAGGAAATGAATTCAATATATGAAAAAAATCCTTCGTGGATGTCTTCAAAACATCTGAAGGCTCCCTGCCGCCATGCCGCGTAAACTCAAGCCTGGTCGAACAAAGCCTATCCTCATTCATTATGCTAAATCTTTCCAGACCTGCTTTTCATAATCTCGAATGAAAGATGTATTTGATGGCAAGTGTGAACATGTTTTTTTTTGCTACTCGAGGCTTTGATTCGTGGATAGGAGATTCTCCAGAGAAGCTGAGTGCTACATGGGCCCACTGGAAAGATGCGTGGTCGAGCAACTTGAAAATGAGATGCGTCTTATACAGGGTTTGGATGCGGCACATGAATCGATTCTTCAAAACATAAGAAGTTTTCGAAACAGAGAGATACAAAATGTGCATATTGTAAGGAGTCCAGATTCCACTATCTCACATAGGCAAAGCCTCCAAAGGTGCTTCCAAGAATACCAAGAAGAAGCGGAACAGGCTGAGAGCGCACCCAGTCACGCTTACTTGACAGGTGCTACACCTTGCTCGGCTTTTGTTGGAGTTAGTGGACTAGTCTGGCGATATTGCTACAATATCCCGCCTGGTGAGACAGAATTCCTTGCTCACGTTGATACAACCCCAGGAGAAAAAATCCAGAGTTTTTTCGCAAAGACTTCGTCGATACCGTGGCGCAGAATTTCGTCGCAGAGTAATCTCTGCCCACAGGAGACGACGAATCAATGCCTCTACGCGGTATCTCCTACGAACTTCTAGCTCTTTAAGAGCCTGCATAGCTAAGGTTAAGTCCTTTCGAAATAGAAAGCATATTCTTAGGCGTTCTGAAGTAGATATAAGCATTTTCGACTAGGTAATGGAAAAAACTTCTTTACGCTACTATAAATACCCTACACTTTCGAACCTTACTTGCGTATTCTAAGATAATTGATACTATATATCTATAATGAAAACGATAACTTAATAACGTTATAAAAAGAAATAAGGCAAGTTATATGTTTAAGAATAGGAAAGGAAAAGGATATTTGCAAAGCTAGTATAAGTTAATGAGAACGTTTAAGATCTAGTAACCGTTCATGTTTAGCAAAACGCCTTAAAATAATTAAGTAGATAGTTGCATTATATAAGGAGGTATTCGCAGCTTAAGACAAAATAGTTAAGTTAGACCTAAGGCGATTCCTTAACTCTAATATTTATTTAAGGCACTCCATTGAGATAAGGTTTAAGCTTAAAACTTAGAGAGCCTTATTTCAGACCAAAGTGTAAAGAAGACTCTTATCTGAGGAACTAGGCAGGACCAAGGACTAAATAGTGATTCGCAAGGAGTTTTTCAAGCTAGTTTTCTCCTAGTATATAAAATAAAACTATAGTATTTCCCCCTTATACTATATCAGTTAGAGCTAAAATAGCATGTTAAATGGGGAAAAAAACCTGCCTACTCCACTTTCCCACGCTAGCTAGAACGTCCCGTAATGACACTTTTTAACCATTTCCATGATATAAAAAAATAAGCCGTCATTCGTGCCAAGGCCGCAAAGGACACTTGCATCATCAATTTGGACTCTCAAACATTCTCGCCTTGCGGCCGATAGAATGATTAAGCAGCTCTCGCGTGTCAGGGTTTCCCTGAAGGGTAAACTTGACACAGTTGATACGGAGCAACAAAGCTGAAACCCGGTAGGAAAAGATGGCAGAAATGGATTCGTGGTCTGACATTCGTCTCCGAGTACGCAGTGACCTATACGGAGGAAGGTTGAGATTTGCAATTGTTCCCATATCTGATGGTGCATCTCGGAATATCGTTCGACATATGGTTGTTGTTGTTGATTTGACTTTTCGGAATGAAGCGAGATGGGACATACCCAACATTCTTGGCATTTTGATAAGTCATCACAAGGGGTTCACAGCTAGTATACTACCTCTCCTGGGTGATGAATCGCCAGACTTTCCGAACAGTGGCTTGGAAAGCTTTGGGTGTCATTCCAGTCGGATGTCAGCACAAAGTACATGTTCATGTCCTCTTGAGTGAGTTCACGTTTCGCCTCTTGGGGTATTGGCCTGGACAGATCTCCTCTCCCCAATATTTTGATCCCTCGACGTTGCGACCTTCCAATGCTATGCTCTCTTTTGCCTTTCGCAGTTCAGTTCTCACTATATAAGTACCGTTGTCGCGCGGAAGATGAAGAGGCTACTCCTTGGAAGTTCCAAAGCATAGTTTTGTCGTCCAAGAGAATGCATTTCACGTCGCAATTAGGGATGTACCCGATATCTGAGTCAAAATCTACACCCTCTCAGATGAGAAGCGACCCTGCCATTGCCAAATTCTCTCACTTCAACATATATCACTGCCGCCGGAATGAGTGGTTGTTCTTGGTAAAGTCCGAGCGAGAAGGGGCTCCTACTTGAGAGTAATATCTCATTCCGGCTTCTTGCCCTGGTCCGTTATGTTCCCTTTACGACATGGATGAGAGGGAAATTTGACATTGAATATCGAGGGAATACTGCATGATTGTTTTCAATCCAGCCAAAGCACGGCTTCGAGGCCCTATTCGATTGCGGTAAGGAGAGGAAAAGAGCAGGTGGATGTTGAGCATTTGGCACTGCTAATAGAACCGCCCAGACTCTAGATTGAGGTTTTCTACAATTACCAAAGAATGCTCTGCGCCAAGGTATGTAGAGAGTTGGTTGTTTGACTGACACTAAACATGTATTCAAGATATCCAGTACTCAGTTTAAGCTACGTCCCACCAAGCAATTGGTTAATCTGACCCCTGCTCTTTGTCTCGTGGTCACGTGGTGCAGTATAACGAGGTGCATGTGGAACTTCGACGCGGTTCAGACTCTTCCTCAACTCTGTCTTGTTTGATCTCTCTTGGAAGACGGTAAGCAAAAGTCTCTCAACTACATATATAACAGGTAATGACTTCGGTCAGAGTCATCAAAGCGACGACACCTGACGATCTATAAATCAGCCCAGAAATCCGGCCACACAAGAGGTCAGGTAGGTAGGACGTGCCAGCTGTAAAGCCCAATCAACTCAAAGTCGCCCAGCAGCAGTACTAGTTGTCTGATTGATCTGAATCAGCCACGATGGATAGCCTCATCAAAGCTATCAAAACAACTCCAATTATCGATAATCATGCTCATCCACTCCTCATCCCATCAGCGCTGTCCAAATACCCGCTCCTGGCAATCACAACTGAGGCCCACGGCGATGCTTTGAGGGCGACGAAATCCTCACTGTAAGTACCGTCTGCCTCACGAGACAATCGTCCAATCTCATCTCCTGCCCACTTTTGGGGACAATAACAAGTTCAATCTGACAATCGCTGATACATCCTCGCCCAGGTCGCATATTAGAGCTGTAAAGCAACTCTCCGAGGTCCTTAAGTGTCCACCTACGTGGGAAGATGTTGTCAGAGCTATCGAGGTTGAAAATTCAAGGCCCCATCATGCTTGGCCGAAGCGCTGCTTAGAAGGAATTGAGACCATTCTTGTCGACGATGGCCTGGACGAAAAAGACGAAGTCTACGATTATGCGTGGCACGATAAGCTAACTCGAAGCGAATGCAAGAAGATTGTGAGAATTGAAAAAGTGGCCGAGGAGATCATAAACGAATTATTCAAGAATCCAGAACTTGCTCCCGAGGATGTGTTCGGTGGTCTTCGAGAGGCATTCGAAATGGTGATCGAAGACGCGATAGCAGATCCTGAGGTGGTGGGTTTCAAATCGGTTGTCTGTTACCGGACTGGCCTGGATATTCCCGCTCATCTTTCTGCTGCCGATATTGAAGAGACGTTCGTCGATCACATTGCACAGCTCAGAGAAGATGGTGTGAAGACGTTCAAGAGAATCGACGACCTTCCCATGAATTTCTACCTCGTCAACAAGACTGCTCAGCTCATCGCAAGGAGTATTGGCCCGTACAAGAAGCCGTTCCAGTTCCATACCGGGCTGGGCGATAACGACATCACCCTAACCAAATCATCGCCCTCTCAGCTCCAGCAGTTCATCAGAAAATTCCCAACTGTTCCCATCGTTCTTCTTCATGCCAGTTATCCTTGGACGAAAGAAGCGGGGTATCTAGCAACTGTCTATGACAATGTCTACGCTGATATCGGAGAAGTGTTCCCGTTTCTCAGCCAGGAGGGCCAGGAGAATGCTGTTCGCGAGATTCTGGAGCTATGCCCAACCGAGAAGATTATGTGGAGTACCGACGGTCACTGTCAGTACTGGTAGCTCTGCTTCTATCTTGCTTAAATTCCTTTCGATATCCAAGAGTTATGTGATGCACTCGTACCGGAAAGCTATTGTCTCTGACATCGCTGACTACCGCGATCATTAGGGTTTCCTGAAACTTATCTCCTTGCCATCATCCAAGTGCGTGAGGCCTTGGAAAAAGTAAGGTATGCACAACCGAATATACGCACCACCATCTGACGCGTTTAGGTTTTGTGTGAATATGTTCGTGATGAGGTGTTGACAGTTCCTCAAGCGATTCGAGTCGTTCGGGACATTCTGTTCACCACATCCAATGACCTCTACGGTTTGGGGCTCGAACTTGTACCTTTACCGAGTGCTTTGCCTGACTCGGCCAACTCCCTTTTCGCCAAACTGCCGATGAGACCACAGCTATCTCCAAACACAGACTTGCACACCCTAAAATTATTCTTAGATGAGAATCAGAGCGTTAGTTTCCTCCGTCTTCAGTACATGGACTATACAGGTACGCAAAGGAGAACCTCACAGTTTTGTATACTGGCTGTGCTTTTCATGGGGTGGGGTGGGGGTCTTTTGAAAGTACCGCTATTGTCTTTTGGCATGATGTAAAGCCTGATCCAAACTCTCCTATGATCTCAACGAGACACTGCAAATTTCACCCACGAGCTTGATTACGCAGCTGCTTACCTTTTCTTTGTAGCAACCCTCAGGCTCCGAGTTATACCGGTCAAATATGCACTTGCCATGCTCCACGAAAACCCCCATCTGCAAACAGGTGTCACCAAATGTGGTCTGGGAATTCTCCAAAACGATATCATCATCCCTAGCGTCACTCCAGTCGGTGAGTACAAGCTTCAAGCCATGTTCGACTCGCTTCGGCTCGGCCCGCACAAAGGCTACGCCTCCGTTCAGTGCGAATTCCGCGAAGCAGACGGTTCGGAAGTCCCAATCTGCCCCCGCTCTATTCTCCGCAAGACTCTGGAGAAATCCAGAAACTCGGGTCTCGAATTCCTTGTTGGCTTCGAGATCGAGATAGTGTTTATGTCCCGCTCGCCGACGGACGGTAAATTGTCGAGACTTTTCAACTCAGCCGGACATGCATGGACTTCCGGTCGGGCTATCCACGATGTCAAGATTCTGGAAGCTCTTGAGGAGATCTACGACACGCTTGATGTAGCGGGCATTTCTCTTGAGCAGTTCCACCCAGAGTCTTGCTCTGGGCAGTACGAGTTCGTCCTCCCCGCAAAGCCATGCCTTGAAGCAGCAGATGCTCTACTCCAAGCCCGTGAGATCATCACCACGGTGGCAGCGAAATATTCGATGCGAGCTACCCTGTACCCGAAGCTATTCTCAAACATGGCAGGTACGGCATCACATGTGCACATCTCGATTTCTTCGCCGGGCGGCAACGAGGAGAAAGTATACGAGCCGTTCTATGCTGGGGTTTTGAAGCACCTCCCATCGATCATCGCCTTCACGTACAGCAACCCAGCTAGTTACGAGCGTATGCAGGACCATTCCTGGGCCGGTGGCCGGTGGGTAGCATGGGGAACTCAGAACCGGGAGACGGCCCTCCGGAAAATCGAAAGCAGTCATTTCGAGATCAGGGTTCTCGACGGGCTGGCGAACATCTACTTTGCCATGGCAGCTATCGTGGCCGCTGGTACCATGGGCGTAGGCGAACAGGCGAAGCTGGTGCAAGGGGACTGTTCGGTCGATCCGGCCTTGTTGAGCGAAGACGGGAGGGGGGTGCTGGGCATCACGACGATGCTGCCGAAGGATCTACCCACTGCCTTGGGTGCGCTGCAGAAGGACGAAGAGTTGGTCTCTGTGTTGGGGAAGGACTTCGTGGAGCGGTACCTGGATATGAAGAAGGCGGAGATGAACATGCTCGATGCTATGGAAGAGAGTGAGAGGAAGGCGTGGATCGTGGAGCGATACTAGGAGCGATACTAGGTGCATATTGTTTTTCACTTGCAATTCCTTGCGCGTTGGTTTAGCGAGAACAGGCGTGGAAGAGACACGTAGCGAAGCGAGTCTTGAGCCTTGCCTCGTGTTCTCCTTCAACCTGTTCCATCTGACGCTAGACATGATGCTTATCCCAGATCTTACTTGATGAAAGGCTTAAAAGCTCATCGCGCCTTGATGTGTTGTACGAGACGGGCACCCTCCTGAACTTCGACCTCCAGGCCAGGTTAGCATCGTATCTCCCTGGAAGATATGCCCCTCCCTGCATCCCTTTTCGAAGTAGAGATTCGATGACGGGCATGGCTCTGCCCCAAGACAGGCGACCCAGCCCATTTTGGCTCCGTGTATCTCTCAGCGTTGGCGGCATCAAAGCCCCTCTACTCCCCCAGCGTCTCCTCGAATAACCTTCCCGCGCGTATCGAGCCCCTCCAGATCGATCAGCTGCTCCCTCACCACGCCCGAGATACTGACGCCCACATGCCAGCTATCCGCCGCCAGGGCGCGCGCACGAACACCGTGAGGTCGCAGGGGGCTCGACGGGTTCCCGGGTACTCTGCCGGTGGCGCCGCTGGCTACGATGGCTACTCGCTCCCTTTCGCGTGTCGAGTCCTGCCTCAGGAGGGCCGAATGCACGAGAGCGCCGCGGTCTCTGTCCGTAGCCATCGAGCGCAGGGCGGTGCTTTGCGTACGAGCAGCCCGTGGCCAGGACCGGATAGGCCCGAGCGATCGGTCCATCGTGCGCTCGTGCTGCCCGGCGAGCGTGGTCGCAGGCGGCGCATTCCACGACGGTGCCGAGGATGGTATCTCGAGTATACACCCCCGTACCCGCCTCCACTGATCAACATGTCGGCATCAGTGTCGGCCTTGCGGTTGCTAGTCCTTGCGTTCGAGCAACTGCTCGTACCCCACTTGTCTGCCCGGATTCAGAGATCTCCATGTCATCGCAGAGCACAGCCCGCAATGTAGCGCGACGAGAGAGCGGGTCCCCTCAGCAAGTACCTCAAGCAGCAACCGGGCACGATCTCCTCGCCCTCCACAGAGGGAGGGAAGGATACGCCATCACTTGGTGCCCTCGTGCTTGCCAGAGTCGTATCAGGGCCGCTCTGTAGAAACAAAACGACTCCGACAGGGAGATGCGGTATCTGCGACCTCTGTAGTGGGTGGATTACTGCTTCTTCGCTGATAAGCCTTATTTACTTACTTACCAAGCAGTCGGTTGCTGAATAGGGGGCCGCGGTAAAGTGGTCCGCACTAAGCGAGGGGATGCCGGCGGGAGAAAATAAATCACGTGGGATTTGAGTCCCTGTGGCATGGTGCGCCGCAAAAGGTGCTATCTTGGCCATCCTATTCTGTTCAGCTGTTCGGCCAAATGCGCGATAAGGCAAGAAGACTCGGCGAGCAAACGTCATTTCACATCTCAGAACCTCAGAGCCGGCGAGGGCGATCTCCCGCTGAGAAGTCCAAGAGGCAGTGGGGAAAAAAAATATTTCAATATCCATCCGGCTTCAAAAGATTCGTTCTCCTGTAATTCTACGCCCGAACCCAATCCAGGCCTGAGCCCCTTATCCTTTTGACAGACTTATAATGGGTACCCCGTACCCTAACCATGCAATCAATGCCAGGATCAAACGCCTTTATGTGCATCCCACTCCCTTCTACGCACTCTCGAAGCCATTCCAAGAACTCCCGCTGCCCTGCTACCAATGCTGCCTGTGCGCTAAGTCATAACGAGCTCGCGTGAAAGATGAAGGGTATGTGAAAAGTTTGATCTATGGGTAAGCGTCGGTCCCACAAGGGGACATTCGTTTCTTTTTTCGGTCTGTGATGGCAGGTGGATGATTCTCCTGTGTCTCCCTTCCGGACTGCTGGGCTCGGCTTCACTCTCAAAGCATCCTCGCTGTTACGATGTTTTCAAGGGCGATATGGTGAGGCCTAGACTGATGCGGGAGGATAACGGAGAAGTCGCGAGGACGTGGTCGCTCTTGGCTGTAACGGGTTGATTGGCCGAGAATAGGTCAACTTGCTCAGATCTATTGCTTCGATCCTGGTTGCTGTAGTAGAGGCCTAGGCCAGGCATGATGTTATCGCCGGCATCAGGTTCCGGACTACTTTCGTCGGTGTGCGAATCGACATCCGCATCAGAGCTTGGATGAGAGTGAGAAGAGTCGCCTGCCGAGGAGGTATCGGGGAAATGAATGCTGGGATCGAATTTTTCGTTCGTCCGCGTAAAGAGGGAGTCGCCCTGTTGAGGCGTGGGAATTGGTGTGCCATGTGTTGTGCGAGGAGCTGAAGCCGAAAAGGGCGGCAGGTATCTTCCCATAATTCCCCAGTGTGTAGAGGCTGTCCTCATCGGTGGCCTTGGAAGGCTGTTCTTACTCTCCAGATCACCCGCTTCGCCCTGGTCATGAGCGATGGATTGAAGGGCCTGGATCCCATCCCCACTTTCTCTTCTCTTTCGTCCCGCTCTCTTGACGGCGCCCCGGAAGCTTCCAGTAGTCATCCGCCGCAAGTCGACCTGGCTGGGGCTGAACACAACTCTCGCTCGTAGCGTCTGCACCGCAGCATCCAGTTCCAGTTCAATGGCACAGTGATTCCGTATCCGGCTAAGCTTTGGCCAGGTTGCCCGCTCGCCGCAGAGACACGCCTGGACCATGAACTCGGACGTCGGATTCTTCAGCATCCGCGGGAAGTCCTTGTACTCAATCTCTGGCAAGATAGTGATATCTCCAGAGTACTTCTGACTCAGTACGGACCTGGCTTTCGTGACGAGATTCGGGAAGATGCCGAGTTCTGCCAGAACTTGCATTCGATGAAGTGCTTCGTCCTTCGCCAGGTTCGTCAGGGTATAGATCCAGCCGGGTCCAGAATCACCGTCCGAGTGCGCCTCTTTCGTAATAGCGATTTCGTCTTTGACCAAGAATGGAATGACATGAGGATTGACTTGAGACACGATGAAGTGGTTCACATTAAACATCTCTGCCAATCGAGTCATCGGTAAATCATTATCCACGCTTCCATCGATCCACTTCTGCGGGGTTGGATTCCATGGAGTATTTTCGCCAGTGATGGGATTCTTGACCAACAGCTGCGCGGCAGAGAAGAGGACCGGTACCGAGCACGATGCTGCCACGGCGGACCAGATCATCACATTTGGAGACGTAACGTAATTCAGGAGCCGAGGGAGTTCGTATACCGACGCCGAAGAGACGCAGATGTTGAGAATTCGCCGGGTACGGTTATATGCCTCTTGAAAAGTCATGTCACCCAGCAACTCCTGCATCACCCTCGTCAAGTGCTTGATGTCGATCCACGCCCCCTGGGTGAGCAATCTTCTGACGCGCTCCAAGGTGCCGTCTTCCTTGCCAGCTTCCTCAAACACCGCCAGATCTCCATGAGGGAATGCCTTGAGAACTTCCGGAATCTCTTCGTCTACTCGTGTGCACAGAACGGCGCAAACAATACTGCCTGCCGACGCCCCTGAGATGATTCGCGGTAGGAGCTTGGCTTCGAATAGAGCCTTGAGCACCCCCACATGATTCATTCCAAATGTGGCACCCCCGCTCAACAGCAAAGCACTCCGTCCGAAGGCCTGCCGGGCGTAGACAACCTGTTCGAGTATGTCCTTGGTCTCGAGTCCATCGGGGAGGCTGATCTTGCTCTTCTCCACGAGAGAGCGAATCGTATCAAGCGTCGAGTCGATATAACGTTCGATTAGATCCTTGGTACCGATATAGGTATGTTTGTAGAGTCTCATATTGCCCATGCCGCCGAGGTCTCTTGCCAGCGCCGTCCGAACCAAGTGGAGCATGGCCTTGACGTCGCAATTTATTCGCGCTTCGTCCAACTGCTTGAGGCGGGATCCGATCAAATCGGCATCGAATTCGCAGGACGTCGCGTCGGCCTTCCAAATATCGTGGTCCTCTACGGCATCCAGCTCCTTCGCCGCCGCCTTCCACTGGTCCATAGTCTCTGCGTTCTTCATACGCAGGCCGAGGATCTGCCTCCTCTCTTCCCTCTTGGCGTCGGCCAGCCTCTGCTCCTCCGTCAAGCCATCCCGCAGCGTCAAGACGGTGTTGTTGACCAAGTCGGCACTCCCCCTTAGTATCGTCGCGACCGGTCCCAGTATGCCCCATCCGCCCCCCGCCAGAGAGCTGCGCCGTGTCCCCGCGGAGTCCTCCTGGCAGAGGAAGCCCCTCACCGGAGGAGCCGGGAGATGCTGCTGCAGATGGCTATTGCGGTAACAGAGCAGACTGCTCTTCTGAAGGTGTTCTAGCGACACCATGTTCCGTCTCGCTGCGCGCCATGAGCGTGCTGACGGGGGAATTTCAGGCAGCTTGTTCAAACGGGGGTTGAAGCTGAAATGACACCGCGGTCTCTCGCAGTTATATGCGGAACATTGTGGTTTCGAGTTGGAGTGGCGGTCTACTGGTTTTGGACGTTGGCTCAGCAGCGCGAGAGGGAGGGGGACGAAGGCGGTCACTGGGTCGGTCGGTAGAATCCCCTCTGAGCGGGAAATTGACCGGGGGCCGACTTCTGGGGTGTCACGCGCATCGAGTCACGGCAAGTTATATTTGATAAGAATTAAGCCGGCAATTATCATCGCCGACCTCTCCCTCTCCCTGCTTCTCGCTGGCTTTCTTTGTTTCCTCGGTTCAGTTGGAGTCAAGCAGGGAGGGATAAGATACTTCACACATCGGTCACGAGAGCCCTTGCGAGCACGCAAGAACTCGTTCGCATCTGCTTGAGCTTGCAACGCAGGAAGAAGAATTAGAAACGAGATGTTGCTCTCGGGCACTTGTAGACAGTCCATCGATCAGTTGGGACTCTGGCTGCTTCCGCCCTTGCCCGCCTCCCTGTTGCTGTTGGCTCGCAAAGGTTGAAGCGACAAGCGAGGCAGATGTTTACGACTCGCTAGACAGGCAGTACCCGTCGGATCAGATCCAACCACAACAAACATCCCCCCATACTCCACATCCTGCTCTCCGGACTTGGGGCGGTGGTGTGTGGAGTTACCCCGAGGTCTGGGGTCAAGCTAGACTGAACCCAGTCCAGTCTGCTCTTTCTCAGCTGATGCGTCACCCCGGGGAAACTTGACTGAAGCTGTGTTCTCGGCGCTCTACGGACTGGACGACAGCACGGATGGCGCGCCTGACACGATAATAAGGTGGATTGTCTTACCGGGCGGTAGTGCTAGTCTGGTAGTCTGGTCGTCTGGTAGCATCGGTGTATCGCATACCTCGAACCGTCTGATCCGAGCTCCAGCCTGTTTCGCGCGCACAGTCAGCCAGTAGCGGTCGCATTGTCACAAGCTCCAACGTTCAGACACCTGACTTGAATGTGAGAGAAATGCTGATGAGTGCACCCGTGCTGGCCTTTGGCTGCGATCACGAGGCTGCGAAGCGCCTACGTGCCGACGGGTCGCCGGCCGGCAGCCTGGACGTACCCAAGAGCACCTAAGGTATAGTCAAGAGTCTCACTGCGTCGGCGGCACTGTCGTGGAAGCAGATCTCATCGCCATGTGTAACACTCGCCGTCTTTTTTAAGCGGAGAGGTCGAAGACTCGCGTCGCAGCGCCTGCATGTGAAAGTCGGGGCTCCCCCATTGCTCTCCACCGCCAGTCATTCACTAGGCATCTGCTTGAAGCCTATGAGCCACGCTTTGCAGGGGAGCCCCCACGGTATAGGTGGGCAGATTACAAGGACCTGTTTGCGTCGGCTTGTTCGACTTCTACGTGGCGTTCTCGTTGAGTGATCTCTGAGGAAAGCATCGTATTCCTACCTAACCCGGCACACAGAGGCAGCTAAAGCTGAAGCAGGGGGGTATACGCTTGATACGCTTCAACGCCGAGTTCCTCTCAGGGAGGCTTGATACGTCAAAAAACGCCGAGTTCGTAAGTGATCCCCATCATCATCCATTCTCCAAACCAGGCACATGCAAGCGTCTCGCCGCGGCCCCATCCAGGCTCCTAATAAAACGTCCCATCTGGCCCCTGCACACCCTCGCTGGAAGCCAGGTTACACTGTCGGAAGAGTCGCTGCTCGTCGGGGCTGAAAGCGCCCACCACAGAATGGATGACACCCTGGTTGTTAAAGAGCACACAGTCACCCTCCTCCCAATCGTGTGGGTACACATACCGAGGAGATATGCCAGGTCGTTGCAGGCGATGCACTAACTCGCGAACCTCCTTCAAGTCGGTCATCACCGCCCCGTTGGGCAGGTGGATGGCTCGGATGGCGCTGGGGTGGATCTGAAGAGCAAGATTGCCGGTGACCGGATTCTTCCAGCACATGGGCAAGACCTTGACGGCCTTCTCGTCGACCGGAGGTAACTCCGACGCTGGGAGCTCGAGGCCCTCTGATAACATCCCAAGGCCATCTGATCTGCTCTTGGCTGGTGACATCCAGATGTATGGATGAGGCGCATATTCGACCTTGGCCTGACGGACAAACTGCTTGTCTTCTTCGCTTAGAATGTCGTACATCTTCTGGCCCGAGACAAAAGCTGTAGTGCCGAGGGGGACGTCTATCTCTTCTCCAGTACCATCGTCGTAACGGAGAGTTTGACGTCGACCACCCGGAACCTTGATTGCGATGAGGGAAGTCACTTTAGGCGGGTTCAAGGCGTACAGAGCAGCATCGATGTGCCATCTGTAGAAGCGAGTGGCGTCCAGGTCGTCTTCCGCCGGAATCGCAACCTTGTGGAACATCCTGTGATGAGGGTGGACAAGTTTGATGTTCTTCAAGCCTTCGTACTCCTCGAAAGTCCCATTTCCAATGACCTGAACCTGGGGTTGATGGGGGATAGTCTTGAGGTCTGGATGAAGGACAGAGCGCTTGGCATCGAGAGTTTTGCCATGACCATAGCTCTCTGACGTAGGGTCGAATCGCTTGGTGAGCTCGTATTGAGCTTTTGCGGATATTCCGGCTTGATTCTTGAGCACGACGACGTGGGAATTGTAGAGGGCGGTGCGGATTATCTGGAAATCGGCTTCAGAGAGGTTCTCGAGGTCGACATTGTTGATCTCCACTCCAAAGTCTACGACAGAGCTTGGGTTTGGAACCTTGAGAGGGCGGACTTCAAGGGGATTAATGGCCATGTTAAGATGTTCTTGATGTGGTGGCGAGTGATGTTTGTGGGTATGAGTGATGATCGAGGCTACGGTCGATTCTTTGGGGATCTTGCTTGCCGAAGTGCCCCGGGAGGTAAGTATACCTACATATATACCTTCATCTGATCGCTCAGCAACGGGAGGCGCCGGGTTGGAGGCCACGTACGGTATCCATCACAAAAAACGGAGACTTTGCAACGCTTTCCGCCACGCTCCATTGAATCTATGCGCGGACTGAAAGCCTCATAGTACATGAGATAAGGCTAGGAGATAAGATTTTCAGTATCGCCGCGTGGCCGATAGGTGCAGACGAGAACGATCCGAATTCTGATCTCTCGACGTCCAGCCGCTCGGAGGGCGCCGACACGCATGGCTGGAGCAATGTCGAAAATGACTAATAAGCTTACTGTGGAAGATCTCGAGGAGCATCAGCCGTCTCTCTCTCCGCTGGCAAAGCTCTACCGACAAAGAAGATGTTTAGAAGGGATATAATCATATGCGTAGGTTGACTGCGTCGGAGAGTCACTTTTGTATCAATCAGCATGCCTATGAGACAAACAGACGCCTATCTGGTGGCGAGGCGAACCGGGAAATCAGTACCAACTCCTCTAGAAAGAAGACCCGCGGCCCGATATGAGTGACATCTTCCTAGTTCCCAAAGACCAAACAGAAAGTCATTCGACAGACCATGCAAGATGTGCTCGTAAAGGTGTTGTTGGATACTGGTTCGTGACAAAAGAAAATGCCCATCTGTGACCGTCTCGAGCAGCCCGAATTCTCAGATGCAGGCAGGGGCAAAATCGTGGCGAATCCAGGCCCAAATCCTCTGCCATTAGTCAATGGACATCAAGAGTACCAAAGACAGAGGATATATTTCCCCACAGGACTCATTTGAAGATTTCTCAATGCAGATAAGAAGTAGAAAGTTATAGATGCTCTAGATGCCAAGCGCATACCCATGGCTACGGTAGCCAGGGAAGCTGCGCTATTCCGAACACCTTTCAAGACATACAGCTACCAAGCTTCCAAAGTACTACAATTACCTATGTCCATTCAACCATGAGATTCCTACGCTCATTAGCCCCTTCGCTGTTCGTCCTCGGTGCGCGCGTTGCAGAGGCAGCCACCTGGGGATTCAACGAAGCAACGGTTTCTGTCGTTGGAAAGAGTGGTGCTGCCAGCGCATTTAAGGACAAGTAAGTCAATTCCGTCTGTTGGACATCGTACTTTATCTGGATATGTGCTAACCGCTTGCACAGGCTCTCTGAAAATGCCCCTCTTGCGAAGCCTGTGGCATTGGGAACAACGGACTCCCTGAAGATTATTATTTCTGCGACAGAAGACGGCAAGGCCAAGAGACCACATCAAGCATTCCTCCTACTCAGAGACCAGGTCTCGGGATTGGAGGCTGCATTTCCGTTTACCATGAAGGAGAACGGAAAGGGTAAAGTGGAAGTTGTATGCCACCAACTGCTCAAGTGTTAAGATACCAGCTAATTGTCACATAGCCCCATAAAGACCTCCCCATTCAGCTCCTCGCAACCGGCAAACCCCTCCAGGCCACCCTCCTGCTCGCATCCTTCGGTCCCTCCAAAGGCTTCAGCGACCATATCTTTGACCTCGATGTCCAGGTCGACGCCAGTATTGCCAAGCCAAAATACAAAAAGCCATTGAGATATGGACAGCGCGAGGAAATTGCCCATACTTTCAAGGAAGACCCAAAGAGCGGACCTAAGATTATTTCCATATTTTTTGTCCTCGCAGTCCTGGCTACCGTGCCGGTCTTGCTGGGAACTGTAAGTTGAAAATATGGTTAAGTTTTTGGGCAAGTTCTAACTGAATGCAGTGGGCCTATCTCGGAGCCAACCTCTCCCACCTCTCCAAGGCCGTTGGAGCTGCGCCTTTATCACACAGCCTGTACTTTGGCTCGATTCTCTCCATGGAAGGTATCTTCTTCCTCTATTACTGCAACTGGAGCTTGTTTCAGACCCTACCTGCGGCGGGAGTTGTGAGCTTGGTGGCTTTCTTGAGTGGTAGCAAGGCTCTTTCAGAAGTACAGACTCGTCGGCTGGCAGGCGAGAGATAATCGCCGCTTTGATATGGCAATGCATGAGTACGACAAGAAACTTCTGTAGTCGGGTGAATAGTGTTGGGAAACTCGAAATTTCTGGAAGCGTGTGCCACAGAAAATTTATATGTACAGTACTAAAATGTTGCAACGAAAATGAAACATCAGAGCTCCAGAAGTAACATACATGTAAGGGCTAGTAATCATATGTCACGAATATTGAGGCGAAAAATGGTTCTTGGATATGTTCAACAATCACCAACTTGCTACGATTCAGATCCAACCTGCCAGTTGGCTTGAACGATCCTATTGCTGTGATATCATAAGTTTTGGAGATCCTAGCCGCAGAGCAAATGAATTTCCCCTGCTGCACTGTGCCTCAGCAGAACTGAAATCATAGCTTCGCCAAGGATCAAAATCATACCCCCCGATCATATTGCTACGGGCCCATGTCTCAGGAACGCCTCCCACCAAATTCCTAATTGATCTTCGCATTGCTGAAGTCCATTTCCGGATGCTGAGCCTTGAACTTTGCCAACATATCATGTTTCTTCTGCTCATCGCTTGTCGGTAATCCTGCCTCCTTCTGCTTCTGGTCAAACATCATTTTCTCGACCATGCCCCTCGTCTCGCCATCTAGATCTCCCAGCTTACTATTCTCAGGCTGGATCTTGGTGACGTCGATCTTCGGAGCGGTAGTGACGACATGTTCCCACCATTGCATCTTGTTGGACTTGTCGAGGTGGATTTCTAGGAGCTTGGCTCCGGAGGGCGCGCTGACTAGGGTCCAGGTCGACTCGTCGACTCTGATCTCGAACGGAAAGTCACCCTGCGGGCCTGTTGTTAGCTCTGGGTTTCTGGTAAGAGGAGGGAACCTTGTTCATATGAGTAGGTGAGGTGGGTAGGTACAGTGATGATGGGTTCTTGGCCTTTAATCGCAACATGTAGCTTCTTCTTCTTGAGTTCTACACTTAGATCTCTCGCCTTGAGATTGCCAGGAATCTCAATGGATACATCTACGTCTCCAATTGTTTGGGTCCACTTGTATGGTAGAGCAGCTTGTTCCTCTTTTTCCTTTGCGGCGGCTGCAGCCTCTTGCTCCTTGGTAGGTTCTACATTGTTGTTAGGCTTCGTTTTCGGTGCTTAGAGTAAGTTCTTTGAGCGAGGAAAAAGACGTTAAAGCTTTCAGACGTCATTACTTACCATTGCCTGCCATCTTCACTGTTTGCGCCCAGAGAACTATTAGATTCTACTATTGTGTGGTGGGATGTTCCAGAGATCGAGGTGGGGGGACAAGGCTTTGAAATCGCCTCCCGAGTTTAGCGCGCTTGAAGTAACAGCCTTGTCCTGTACATGTCTAATATGCAACCTCGTTCAACTCAACAACGTTTCTCTACGTTCGCAACCATGATACGTAACGGAACCAAATCCTTGGACAATAACCCGTCGGATGATATCTGCCCTGTATGCAAATCGAACCGTTATTTAAACCCCTCCCTACAATTCCTGATAAACCCAGAATGCTACCACAAGATGTGCTCGACGTGCGTCGACCGAATCTTTACTTCTGGTCCTGCATCATGTCCAGTGCCCTACTGTGGCAGAACACTGCGCAAGAGGGGGTTTCACAAAGCCTTTTTCGGAGACCTGAAAGTTGAGCGCGAGGTGGACATCAGGAAGAGAGTAGGGTTGGTGTTCAACAGACGGCAGGAAGAATTTGAGACGTTGCTGGATTGGAATGATTACCTGGAGGAAGTGGAAAGTCTGATATTCGATTTGGTGGAGGGCAGTAGGGAGGACAAGTTGCACGCCGAGGAGAAGCTGAAGAGGTACAAGGAGAGCAATATGGGAGATATTGAGGAAAATCGGATAGCAGGGCTCGAGGAGATGGAGGTGGCGAGGAGAAGAGAGAAAGCTGAGAAGGAGGCTGCGAGGCAGAGACGCCTGGCAGCTATTAGAGATGAGGAGGCTGCCAAGTTGGACGTCCAGCAAAGCAAGCGGGACGTGTTGGAGAAAATGGCTAATTCGAACGAGAATGCGACCAAGATCACTATGCAGGCCCACAAAGTCATTTTGAAGAAGAGTGGTGCGCGGAGAAATCTGGCGGAGAGCAACAACGAGGTCAATGGGAGTGCGAATGGCAGCCTCACTCTCAGAGGCCTCAAGAAAAAAGAAGCGCCCGTGGCTGAGAAAGCGTATGATCCACTCGGAGGCGTGGATCTTGCTCCGTCTCGATATGTGCTTCAAGACGACTACGAGAGCGAGTGGCTGTCGAATGCCAAGACCGACCAACGACACATGGCTGGAGGCTACAGCTTGAAAGAATACTACGCCCGGACTATGTTCGAAGCGTTCTCTGGGCTGGGGGTTTTCATAGAAGACGAGGTCGCAAATAGCCATCACGCCGATGCCTCTCCTTCAATGGCAATAATGGCGGCTGTGCAGGCGACTGAGCCCAAGGTGAAGATTGAACACAAAATGGAATCGGACGATGTTTTCTGATAGGGCATTGGGATGAATCCATGGCTGCGGAGTTGGGGGCAGGCATGTTTACGGAGTCGAGATTTGGGTCTCTTTTTAAGACGGTTGATACCGTTCACCATTTCTCGTCTAGAAAGGTAGACATGTAACACAATATTTTGCATTTCGATGACATCCACCTCTCTTTCATCCCTCAATATTGAGATACCAAAACAACACTCGTAACGCCATGCTATGAATCGTCTCTCAACCAGAAAAGAAAGCTACACTCGTGGCAGATGCGTCAATCCAATTAGTGCTGCCATGCTTGTTGTTGTGCTGGTCGTGGGAAGACAGGAACAGTCTCGAGGTTGTCAAGACCGCCCCCTATCGGTTGTTGATTATTTTGCCAACCTGATCCAGTAGCCGTGTTGACAAACTGACTTTGCCGAAATGGGTTCGTACTCCCCGTCGGCTGGGGCATCAGATTTCCACTAGTTTGAGGCCGTTCGGCAGAATTTTTCAAAGCCATGTTTTTGGCAAATGGATTTGTGCCAGTTTGCATTGGTCTGAGAGGGGCTGCAGTTTGCTGTTGCTGTATCTGCTGCGCTTGAAATTGTTTGTCAGGCGGAGGCGAAAAGGGCTGTTGCGCCGGAGATATTGATTTAGCGAACGGATTTGTGGATTGAGGTGCCATGGACGGATTTACAGGGGGTGATGCTGGATATGCTGGACCCAACATGCTTGTTGGGTTCGCCATCATTATCGACTGACGGAAAGGGTTCGTAGTTTGCTGGGGTGCGCCGGTTTGCATGTTCCCCATAAGCATTTGCTGCTGCGACACTTGTTGGAAGGACGCGGGAGATTCCTGTGGGATCGAGGATAGATTTCCAGGCTGGAAAGGAGGGGGTTGAGAAGAAAATCCTCCAAAGCCAGCGCCTGTAAAATTCGTTTGAGCCGGGACTGGTTGCGGAACGCCAGCAAACCCACCATTGAAGGATTGCTGAGAATTCTGAGGCGCTTGACTAAAAGGATTCGGCCCCAGCGGAAATCCAGTCTGTTGCTGAACAAAGCCATTCTGCTGGAATTGCTGTGGCTGCTGCTGTAGTTGAAGAGGTCCCCCGTTTTGAAACTGGGTTGCTTCGTGTAGAGTCCCTGCTTGCGTAGCCATAGGTTGCTGATTTTGCTCAATGGATTCGAAGAAGTCGATCAGATCAGGATCAGGCCCTTTAGTAGGCTGCGTTGGCTTCGCGGCTGCTGGTTGTGTATCGGGAAACGCCTTGCCTGCCGCAGACCTAGTTTCTGACTGATTTTTGGCGGCTGCCGAAAATGACTTGCTAACACCAGTCGACTTGCTTTTTTTCGACTCCAGCTCTGCAATATACTGCCTTCTGTTGACCTCGAAATCTGCGTCCTGGAGATAATCCTCAAGTTGCTTCACTAGATGAATGGGAGCGTGCTTTAATTTTGGCACTTCGACCCGAGTTTGGTGTTCGTATTGTCGTGCAGTAACGAGGTATCGGACCACGAAGTCCGTTTGTCTTGTGAAGTTCTTATAGATTTCCATTGCTCTTTCGGCATCGGTTTTTGACATTTCAAAGAAATGCCCTTTTCACATTAGTATCAACCTCAAGCTACCGTAAACCCTACTCACCTAAAATGTTGATTACGGCGAGGTTCATGACCTGGAACATGGCCAGAAGGTCTAATATCAGCATTCGGAACACGGTGATTGTGATCTCGTTCTCGGGCTCGTTATCCATCACCTAGTGATTTTAGCAGGACCCGTTAGATCATGTATTTTGAACTAACGTCGCATTTCAGCAGAGCCGTAATCTGGTGCTGAACAGTCTCGGTTTCTCGCAACAGGCCTTTGTCCACGGTCATTTTCTCCAGACGATTTTCCGATGTCCTCACAAAATCAGTCTTTGTTTCTCTGTACGCCCTTGCCCTCTCGCTCAGGTAATTCGTATAATGTCGTATATTACGTCCTTGGGTCTGAACTGTTCCATACTGTGTCAGCAGAGGTTCCTTGCGCTCTGGCTAAACCCAGACGGTGCTCCTCCAACCTACCATCAGAGAAACTGCTAATGGCCAGCATATTTCTATGCCGCGCCAAATATGCTAATGTTGCATCCGGGGATCCTTCTCTTATCATCAGGTGAACTGTTACCAGACTCTTGAAAACCACCGTCCATGTCGAGTCCCGCAGACGATTCTGCAACGCTCGGAACACCTCTGCAACCCCTGCTTCCCCGGAATGAGTGGCTATTAAGATGTGCTCGATATATCTGTTCGCAGAATCGAGTCAGTCAAGCCCTTGGGTGGATATCTTGCGGAGGTAGCATACTTGGACTTGGGCGGAGCGGCCTGTCAAAGATACAAGTCAGCAAGAGAAACAGTGGCCTCTGCGAAGCCTGTGGAATGCGCTCGGGACACTATCTCACCTTAATCTTCGTGGCTCCTTTCACCGATTTCTCGAATGAGCTGGCCATGTTAACTTCGCGCACCCAAGAAGGGCCTTGCGACAAGTGATCGTTGAGGGTGAGGGCCTCCTCCAGTTCTTTCGCAAAGATGAACTGCGAGGTCTACTAATGGCTGCTTCCGATCCCACGGCTTATTCGATAGGTTTCTGGTCGTTGCGCGGGCGTTTGGTGTATGTGGATAAGTCTGTTTGTGGGGAGGTTCGACGTTGGTTCGAGAGCCTCCGTTGCCCAGCGATCTAAAGCACGACGGAGATTATGACGTCCTTGGTACAATCGTCGCTGGGCTTCAACAAACACTGTGGCCGTCTGGATAGGCTGTGCATGATGCGAGTTTTACTCGCAATAAATTTGACATAACGGCGTGAAGCAAGTATTTTGGGCGGTGGCAAGTGAGCTGGCACTGCCATTGCGGCAGCAGGCTGTGATTGGCGAATGTTTACTCAAGGCCCGAGCGAAAGGCAAAGGTGGATCGGCTATCAAGTCAAAGGAAGAAATTGTAGATAAAATCGACTATCATGTGTATGGGGCTTGCTGTAATTCCAAATGCCTTAAAGTCGAGTTTCGCAGTCATCCCTTCTCATTACTCCTCCTTTCACTATATGTCTAAAGCACATTTTCCTTCATTGTTGAGCATTAACAAAGAATGGTTATTGGACGAGTATTTCTTCAGTACATAACAGCTGCCCTTTTGTTGACAGGCAAGAGTAGCAGCCATGCCTATTTGTTGAGTGCCACCTTGGAATCATGATGTTCATGCTGATGATCAAAGCAGAGGGGGAAACAGACCCATCGCATCCGGGGCGAGGGGGGTTCGCTGTCCACATTAGTACGACATCGCGGTTTCCGCACCGCAAATACGCACTGGAAATCCGTTGAATAAAATCGTATTCCTAATGCGTAGGTCTCTAAATGATCCTCAGTTTTCCAGGGTAACAATGACGCTGTTCGCTGCAACGCTCGTGCCTACTGCCAACTTCCTAACCAGCTTGTGTTGACAGTTTATAGATTGCGCCATGTAAAGCTGTATGTAAATAAAAGTAGTAGAGTATCGCTCAACCCTCAGTTACATTCTGGCTATAGGCCAGGACCAGTCCAACGCCCCTGGCAAGCCAAATCCACCGCTTTAAGCATTATTCCCAAGCTGGAAAACACCTTGGCCTCGCTGTCTGAGGACCATGTGCGCCTTTATCAATGAAGATTTTCTCTTGCAAGAACGGCCTTGGTAGCGATATAAATACCCAAGACCGTGGGGCGTCGACCTACTGAAATTCTGGAAAGCGAGTCAAGATTTCGATAATCACCTTTATTACGCAGAAATATCGATGTAAAGTAATGATCTTCAATGCATTATGATTATGGGTGAAATACACGATAGAAAATGATGTACGTATTCCCAATGGATATTATTCATGAGTGTGGCTAACGAAGGTACAGCTGAAAAGTGAAAAAAAAAGTGAAAAATGATGAGATTGGCTATCATGGCTTAGAAGCAAGACTCCAATAAGCCGAAACAGGTCATCGGCCGCAAAACACTCAACAGGTCTAAAAAAAAAATGTCGCGGGTGAAGGGTTCTTTCTTTGACGGGATTTCGAAAACGATGAGACGATCGTCAGAAAACAAAATCTGAGCAATGAGAACAGCCACGATACGGCCACCACATCGCCCCCAGTTCTGTGGCCTTCCAAGTTTTATGAATCAGAGATGCCTTCATCGCGTCCGAAAGTTAACAAGATTGGTGTGTCGAACGCTTATTTCACTCTTCCCATCTCCTCTTACAACCTGACCACTGAAGCCCTTAAAAAGGGAGGGTCTGAGAAGCTCGAGGAGAAGGAATTGTACTCATATCAACACCCTGGCTTTTCATCATCTGCGAAACACGGGTTAGCAATAACGTGTGGAGAAGAGCTGTCAAGGGCTTACATGTATAAAACTTGGAAGGATGAGCAGCGAAATCGATGGCGAGAAGTCAGAACGAAAATTCATATACTGTTCCGTGCGGCCGCATGACGCTAACGAGAATGCTTATGTAACCCATGCTGTCTGGGTTCAAGATTATCAACTGAATACATGGTCATCAGTTGAATGCGCCATGCACACGGTATACTGTCCGGCTAGGCGGGTAATGAAACGTGGAACACGGCAGATAATTCAATCAATATCAACAGGTCAACGTCTGGTAGTTGCAGACTCGAGGATACCTCACCCAAGATGCTTCCACAAAAGCGAGCGAAAACAGGCATACGAGGCGGTTGCAGCAGAGGCACCGAAGATAGATGAGCCGGCATTCTTCAAGCTGTATAAGAATACACGTACGTGCGTAATCTCTTTTGAAGCGAGAGCATGTGCTGATATTCAGTAGTCGAGGCCCCTGTACCGAAATACACCTTTAAGAAAATCGAGAGACTTCTACTTGACAAGCGAACTGTAGCTGTCGGGTTTTTGACAAACATAAAATCGCTCTCAGAAAATTTGGCTTTTGGGCAACTGGCTTCAGGACACAAGGGAGAGCAGAGGCATGTGCAGATAGTATGTCAAGGCAAAGAAATGTGCCGCCAGCTGAAGAGCATCAGGCTCAACACACCAATCAATGTCGCAGGTATACTGGCCTACAAGCGTCCTAGCAAGAAAGACGAGGAGAAGCTCGATGGCCAGGTTCCTTTCTTCCTCGAGCCGAATCAAGTTGAGATCATTCTGTCCAATATCCTACCGCTTAATAACATTTCTCCGGACCTTCATATCAGCTCAGGACACAATTACCCTCCTCAAAGTAGACATCTCCAGTTGCGTTTTGATGAGCCATTGAGACAGCGGCTATACTTTCGAGCGATGGTAGCGCAGAGTGTCAGGCAGACCTTAAAAGCTTTTCATGAAATTGATACCCCGATTCTATTCAAGTCAACCCCGGAAGGGGCCCGAGAGTTCCTTGTTCCAACTCGAAAGGCTGGATTTGCATATGCTTTGCCTCAAAGCCCGCAACAGTATAAGCAAATATTGATGGCATCAGGGGTCAATCGGTACTTTCAATTTGCAAAGTGTTTCCGCGATGAGGATCTTCGAGCCGACAGACAACCTGAGTTTACCCAGGTAATGTCAATTACTACCATCCTGGCTACGTTCTAATTCGCTCTAGATAGATATTGAGATGGCATTCGCGACTGGAGAAGATGTGATACAAACAGTCGAAACTTTGATCTCAGACATTTACCAATTTTGTTCGCCAGAAAGAATGGCCAAATGGGGCCTGGGATTAATAGCTCCGTCAGATGCACAACCGTATACAAAGTTCTACAGAATGCGCTACTATGAAGCCATGTCGATCCATGGTTCTGACAAACCTGATCTAAGGATCAATGCTCCGGTATTTTACACTGTGATTGAGAGCCCGTAGCTATGGCTGACCTGATAGATCATCGATATCGGATATTTCGTTCCGGACGAGTTGATCAGGATGATCACCTCGATTAAGAAGCCAACTATCGAGATATTCAAAATCCGCTTGAACGCTACCCCAACAGAAGTGCGGGATTTCATCCGCCGCTTCATGGACTCTCCGGAAGCAGAAGAAGTCTGTAGATCAAATATCGACGGTACTCCAGGGATCTGTGTTTACGACTCGTCAAAGCCGCTTGATGGCTTACAGACTTTCGGTTTCGAGGCAGCAAAACAGTTGAGGAGCCAGTATTTGAAACGATCAAAGCGGAAATGGGAAGATAATGAGGCTTACGAGATCAGTCGGACTTTCGCTGATGGCGATCTCTTTATACTCCAAGCTCGTGAAAATTTGCCGTTCTCAGGAGGCTCAACAGCCCTTGGTAGACTTCGCTTAGCAGTATACAAAGCAGCCTTGGCTCAAAAGCTTATCAAACCTGACAAATGCCACTACTACACCTGGGTCACCGATTTTCCTCTGTTCACTCCGAATGGTGGCGCTGACCCAGGGCAAGGCGGTACTGCAGGATTCTCGGCCACCCACCACCCTTTCACGGCTCCAAAATCGGCCAAGGATGCGGATCTACTGCTGACGGACCCGCTCAGGGCTACGGCTGATCATTATGATCTTGTTGTCAACGGCATTGAACTCGGTGGTGGAAGTCGTCGTATTCACAACGCTGATATGCAAAAGTTCATCATGCGTAACATCCTCAAGGTAAGGTCATCAGGCAGGGGCCAGCGAAATAGCTCCTATTCATTTCGTGCTTTCTTTTTCCTTGCGTCGAAGTGTAACTGACTTGGCTTCCATAGATGAGCGAGGCTCGCATCGGCGATTTCGCACATCTCTTCTCCGCTCTCGAGTCCGGCTGCCCGCCTCATGCCGGCTTCGCAATAGGGTTTGATCGACTTATTGCCGTGCTCACAGGCCACGATTCAGTCAAAGACGTGATTGCGTTTCCAAAGAGCTCCAAGGGGGAAGATATGATGGTCAGAAGTCCATCGAAGATCACTGATGTCAATTTGGCTACTTATCATTTGGCTCTTGCGAGAAGCGCAAGTAACGTCGCGGATGAACAGCCCGTCAGATTGACTGATGTAAAGACTCCACTGGATACCAACATCGTCAGTCAACTGGTCGAGACGTCTCAAAATGAGACTGAAGATTTCGTGAAGGCAGATGGACTTGATGGCTCTGATTCAGTTACACCAAACGTTGCAGAGACAGAGGAGGCTGGTGCCGTAGAAGACAAAGTCGCCAACTCTGGAGATTCACCAAGCATAGCAGAAATAGACAAGGCCGATGCCGAACAGGATGAAGACGCCGGATTCGGAAAAGGCTCGGCTCCTTGAGGAATCATTTTATCCCATCTCGGCTAATGGAAACATGGCTGGATATTAGAACAGACTTGTAATATATTTCTGGCTGTGGCCTTTGTCTGCTGCTATAGGATCTGAAAGCTCGTATTATACCCCTCTCCTTCCAGTTTTACCTTAACGTTCAGCATATCATTGAATTCAGAATGCAAGGTTTGGAGACGGGTTTCTCTACATCAAGGCAGTGGTGCTCGTGGTGGATTAGTATGTGGGTAGATATTTTATCGCATGACTCTTTCCGCCAAGTTTGACACAGCAATGCAGTATTAAGGAGCTCCAGCAAGCCATCACTATAGTAACGCCAAAGGAATAGCTCTAGTCGCCAGTGCCATGTTCGACTATTCATGTTTGACAGGAGTAGAAGAACCCCAGTCGCGAACTCTTAAAGTTCATCATCAACCAGATCGTCCATCAATCTTACATCTCTACTCGCCCACTCGATACACCGGTCCCAAGTACTTCTTGCTTACGACATAATTAAGTTTCTCTGATCGCCTGCGCTCGACAGCCTACTGATGAGGATCATAGTCGGTCACGGTATAGGCCTTATAATCCTACCATCTTGCACGAACCTGTCAACAATTTTACCCCTGACTCTTGCTTGGACGGACTGCGATTGTAGGCGTGAGAAGCCGAAGATGCAAGCGAGCTGAGCCCTTTAGCTGAGCCGCAGTGGGCCTTCCTTGAAGCGGTGCTTTGGTCCCTCATGATGGCGATTTGAGAACAAGAGTGCTGGAGGGGTTTGGCCAATAGTTCATATGGGGTATGAGCGTATGCTTTTGTGAGGCCTGTATGGTGGAAAGGAGTTAACACAAACATTCAGAAATTGGTATCCAAAAGGTATCATTACTTCAGGGTTTTTTCAAAACAATTCTAGGTCAGAGCAGCGATTATGCAGGGATCGCGAAGGTGTAGTGCTGAGAGTGCTGATGTGCTGCCGGTGCTTGTGGGTGGACTTATCAAGGTCGAAATCAACAATATCGCGCTTATGAGGGGCGCCTAGCATTCGTAGCTACTTCGAAATCTCTACTAGGAGACAGCCGTGGGTTTGGCGAGCTCACGAGGAGTGCTATCCACGGGAAGCACTGTAAACTCAGCAGTTGAATGATGACCAGGTGTGCCGCGAGTTACGGGTTTACAAATTGTCGCTGTCGAAGCTAGACACGAATACAAACCTAATGGCACCTCGGGATCATCGCACGTTTGTCAGCTATTACCGCCCACGGTAAGAAGATGAGACGGTGGGCTGAATTTTTCCTCGATCTAGATTGCAGCCATCCGGCCGGATGCTTTCTCTCCCAGGATGCTTGATGGACACTTCCGAACAGAATGAATTGAACATTTTGGTAGTTGCAAGGTCATACTCCTGGCTCGTAAGCAAGAAGAAAAAAAATCGGCAATGTCGATAGTCATTCTCCATATATAATCTGTCAAGACAGGAGTATCATCACAATCTCAGGGATTAGTGACTCTGACGCACCTGAAAAACAGGAGCGACGACGTCGCCCAGATGGCATGTTCGAGCACGGTGTCCCGTTATATTACTGTGACATTGTGGCCAAATACAAACGTCAGCCGGTCTTGAGGCAATGACAAACATCGCATCAGACTATAATCAGCTGCAACGCAAGGTCGGCTCCTCGCTTCCCACATCCGTAGATGTAAAATCTTTCCAGTCTGTATCCTCGAATAGAAAGTATCACCTCATTTTTAAGGGATGAGTTTTTAACACCGAGTTACCCGAAATGCCTTGTCTGTCTCCAGAGTATGAGCGCTATACCCGATTTGTGGTGTTATAAATGGTCGGTGAGAAGCCACGATGTCAATCAATATGCCGCTCAAAGAACATGAAGATGAGCTGACTAGGAGAGTCAAGGCCGTCCATGTCAGAGTGTAGATCGCAAGGCTCAGATATTCGAAGTGGCCAATGAGAATCCCTTCCGGAATCTATCTTGCCATGGTTGCTCAACACCGACGGTATACTCCCCGAGACCAATGAAATGACCAATTGAATAATCAACTCTCTACGAGGAAGAGCCCAGCCACACCCGAGGATCACCAAGCTTTAAGCGAGTGGAGTTGCTTTGTTGACGTACGGACCCAGAGCTCGGCTCGTATTCGTCTCTGAGATCGGCAGAACACGAGCCTTGGAGGTCTCCTCGCGCTCTGGGTCTCTCATGATTTCCTGCGTTTCTCAACCCGGATAAGCCAAATCAGGCTCGCGCGCGGATGAAGGATCGGAGGCGAAAGCATCCCCCCCAAAGATGTAGCAGATGCCGGAGAGGATGGATCCAAAGCGCCACGTCCTTACAGAGAAAGCGACCGCGATCTTGTCTCATCGATCGACTAAGGGGTGTTTCCAACCCAGCGGCAGGACAGTGGATCAAATGACAAGAGTAGAGGGGAGATGTCGAGGAACTGGAGCCCATCTTTGCAGGTAGCGATAGCTAGGAAGAATGAATCGGTAAGAGAGTTTGACGCCGAGACGAGTCTTTGCATACAGATTCTGGTAGCGAACCCAAGTGGCTCGTGTCTGTTCTCGCGCGATGTTTCACGTGACACATATCGACATCGGCGACAGGCTACTGTATGCCTCGGCACGAGCGCCCCGCTAGACCCTTGGTATCGCTTCCGCCCACTGTTATGTGGGATCTATAACAAAATAGAAAGGAATTCTTCCAAGCAAAGCACAACTTCGTCTTTGATGGTCTAACGGTCATGATTTCCGCTTGTCACTCGACAAAGCGCGGGAGATCGGGGTTCGACTCCCCGTCAGAGAGGATTCTCTAGAATTCATGCCCCCGAGCAGTGCTCGGACGAATGTTTTTGTCAGATTGTCTGCTGACGCGATCGTCATCGTTCGGGGACGTGATCTTCATTTACTTTCTTTTTCTGCTCAAGTGCCTACACTGTGACTGGGTCGCCGCGAGCCAGCGCACGATGGCTTTTTGCATTTCCGTGCGATTTCGTATTCATTTCCTCAATGGCCGGTCGTGTAGACAAAGATTTCAGAGCCGGGGAGACGGCTCCATCATTTTTTTTTGGTCGTGCAATCAGGTCTCCAAGCGGGATGAGGAGGATGACACTGAACGCCTCCGCCCCCCTTTCACCCGGCTGCTAAGCGAGGCTCGACGGCATAGATTGTGACCAGCACATTCAGCCGCTACGAAGCAAAAATCAGGAACTCCAGCACAGTTCGGGGATCCAGTGAGCAGCGCCGACAATTGTGCATGTGTGCTAGTTCAGGCCGTCGTGATTCCGTCGTGATTCCGAGGAGGAGACAATATGGAAGCCCGATGCGAGGCGCCCCAGGAGAGAGGACCCAGCCGGCTCGACCTGTTCGGAAGCAAGCAAACGACATGGGAAGGTAGTGCTTGGGAGAATCATGGCCGTCGTTTCGGGGACCAGGAGCAGTCGGGGTCTGCACACAAGTCCAGAGGGAAATCAGACTTCAGGAAGAGAATCAGGCAGATGGTCGTTACCATCACTACGAGTGTGCGACACTGCAGTGCTTGCATCTGATTTATATCTCGATGTGACGCATCTGGTATGGAACTCTAATCAAAACCTTTCCCCCCTCCCGCCCCCAAGGGCAACGACATGCGAATACAACGAGGGGGCATCCTCACATACCCACCAGTCTCTTCCACGGCGCGAATTTTGATGCCCGGCTGCAGGGGCAGACGATCGAAAAGCACTGCACCATACCTGCAGACCATCGCTGCCGGCGATAGGGGCTTCGCGATAGTGACTGGTTGTGATTCGGCCGCGAACAGTGTCGGCCATTAAGATTGATTGCGCAGTCATCAGACCAGTTTGGAATATCTCCATATCAAGTTCGTCAATCCATCATGCATCTAACCATACAAAAAGACCGACGCCTCCGACGCCAATGATGATTCTTGGCTTCCCAAAGCAAATCATACAGAATCCCCATGCCAACCACGCCAATAGTGCTGTTAGTCTTTCAACGCAAGTCCTGCCCAAAGGCCAAATCCCACCCACGCCAAGGGGGTTCTGTAAATACGCTATCCACCATCCCCAAGAGAATTATGATCTTCTCATTGGAAACAGCTCAGTGCATCCTCAATCCTCGTGAACCACCTCGACAACGTCATACAGACGATAGACCTGTTTGATCTTCTCCTCAATCTGCTGTGTCAACTTTTCCAACGATCTTCTCAGATTTTCTCGCCGCCGTTGGCCCAGTGATGGATCGTGCGCGTCGTACACGGCCTGCATCCGCACCCGTGTCTGCTTCAGGCAATGAAGTTCCTCCTCCAACCCTCCAACAACACTCGATAAGGCTTTGCTAGGATTCATAGAGGGCCTGATGGTGGCGTCTGGGTCGGTAGCGGTTCTCTTTGAGACCCTGATAGTGTCGCGAGTGTTCCTTCCGTTCGAGGCAGTCGAGGTCTTTTCATGTTCCATCTCATGGTCTTCTAGTGCGTGCCTGTTCATAGCAGTCTCTTCCTCAAGCGCGCTACACCTCTGCGATGCCATTAGCAGTGCTGAAATATAATAGATAGTGCATTTACCTCGCGCAATGTGGCACCCTCTGCAGAGGCCTTGCCAATTCCCGAGTTCTCTGCATCTATTCTGTCCTGTCTGGCATTCTCCACCTCACGAGACTCGATCGCAGCATCCCGTTTAGCCGTTTTCCTTTGCGAAATAGACTCATGAACCGGGGGATGTGCCTGAGAATCCGTTAGTATTTCGGTAAAGTATCAAATGGTCCAACTACCTGGCCTAGCGGAGTATGCTCCGACTCGGGAGGATCATTGGTAGCGTCCTGCTCGGCTGTAGCACTCTGGACGGTCGAATCATGTATCGAGCGACGTGTCTGGAAACCCATTAGTGACACTGCAAGAAAATAGATTGTGCTACTACCTTGCCGAGCCTGGTATTATCCAAATCCAAAAGCTCAATAGTCGCGTCCTGTTCAGCCGTAGCATTTGGTGCGTTTTGATGGTGAAGCGGGCGGCTGGACTAGGAAATACTTAGTGACGCTGGAAAGTAAAAACGGATGATGCAATTACCTTGTATATTTTGGCTCTCTTGCCTTGTGATTGAGTCATCTCTTGAATCACGTTGTGCAGTCTGGCATTCTCCGACTCCAGTCTGGTATTCTCCAACTCCAGAGACTCAATGGTAGCGTTCCGTTGGGTTGTGGAAGTCTCAACAAACCTGCTCAGTTCGGTATTCTGAATCTTCAAAGACGCGATGACAGAGTCTTGTGACGCCGACTTGACCCTCAAGTCCTCAGTCTGCTTGAGTGCCTCCATAGAGTGCTGCCAGATGTTTTCCATCTCCATCTTGGCCATATCATTGTGTTTCAATGCCATGTCGCGCTGCCTTTCCGTATGTTCGATCAACCTCTTGAGGTCCTCATTCTCGTTTGTGAGCATGCGCGCCATCTCGTAGATGTCCAGCTCTTCCTTGGGAAGTTCGTGGCCATCGACCAGGCCGTGGGCGAGCGGATGGGTGTAGACCGTGCCCTGTTCAACATGCGGCAGACATATGCCTAGGATAGATCTGGATTGCGTGGCTGCTTGCGATATGATAAAGGTGGGATCTGTGGCAACTCGAACTGCTGGATGGGTAGTTTCGTCACCCATTGGTTCTCTTGTGATGGAGGTATTTGGTTGGACTCTGGGTGAAGGACGCATGGGAATGCCTTGGTTGTAGAGCCTAGCGGAAACGGGATGTCGGTTCCCAAGCTCCTCCAAGCGCTTTCTGCTATGCTCAATGGCTTGCATAATTGGAGACGGCGATTTGGCAGGAGACAACCCAGGCGATACCGCGCGAGTTGATGGTCTTGGAATTGATGCGGATTGCTTCGGAATGGATGTTCGAGCTGTTGATCTCGAGGCTGAAGGTGAAGGGGGCTTTGATGCATTGGACGTTTTGTTTGATGGGTTGAAAGTTGCATGTTGGGAAGACTGAGGGTGAGCACGGGGAAGCTCAATAGATATAGAGTCGGTGCGATCGGGGAAGGTATGGCTGATTCTCGACGAATTGACAAGGGGAAGGCGCTTCTTCTGCTCATGGTGAGAGGGGTCATCGCGAGTATCGAATAAACCAGTAGAGCCACAGACACCATCCTCCTCGGGATGGAAGCCCAAACTATCGTCCAAGCTGACCGTGCCGTGATTCGTACTATGGGATGTGCTGTGTATTGTGCCCTGGTTCGAACCGGTTGAGGACGCGACGGAGCCGGTGAGCTGAAGGCGGTCGCGCATTTCGCGAATCTTCGCAGATCGTGCTGCAGTGTTGTTAGACATGATTGCGGTCGACCTGTTATTGTCTTGCGGGTCGCATTCGATTGCGTGGTGAGATGTTGACTTGGGGTTGTTCGAAATATGGAAGTAGTAAGGCTTCGTATTTATGTGTTTTGAAGAAAACCCGTTGAAAATCAAAACAAAGGCGGCTAAAATCCGTGTTGCGCCAAGCCACTAAGGGTAGCACTACTGCAGTCCACAGCGCCAGGATACGCTTACGATACCGAGCTAAGCTCTTTCGATAGCCCACGTCCGTAGAAGCGATCGCTTTTGATTCGCTGGTACGTGAGATGCGCGTCCGAACGGGTCAGAGACTGCCGAAAGTCCGGGGGTGACCAGAATCCTTGTTTGTGGGAGCCGCAGAGCCTCATTCCCGCTCGAGAGTCAGGTAAGCTAGCTCGGAGCTGTCTCATTGGATGGTGAGCTGACAGAAACACGTGCTGTTAACCGAGTCTCTGCATAAAGCGTCTGTCTCATTGGTTGACCTCCTCCCACATCGTTCATTGGCCACTTACTGAGAATATTCAATCAAGCTCATCGTTTATTGGTCGGGCTAATCCAGCTAACCTCATCTGAAATCGAGTCATGCTGCTCCTTTCTTTGTGTCGCCATTCAGCCAGAGCTCTCAGGATACTCACCAACTACAATGGATCGCGCTAACGAACACGTCAAGGACAGCTTTCTGGACCTTGAGAGACATCGCCAATTGCTGGAAGAGAATATTGATAAGCTCCGGAAGTCCATGCTGCATTGGCAGATTTGGGAGGCCGAGTACGAGGGCTTGAAAGAAGAGATCTTGGCTGCAAATTCTCCACTAACCCGCGAAGAACTCCTCGCTCTAGGTCGCGGATATGAAGGCCAGCTCGTCAGGGAAAAAGAATTAGAAGACATCTTCGGGTCGAAGGAGGGGCGAAGTGCGGCACAGGTTGTCAACTTGTTGGATCGGCGCATAGACTATGTCGAGCAGAATGTCAGAACAATCGAGAAGCAAATCCGAACTGCAGAAGATAAACTTGCGGCTGCCAGCGTGATCAGTATGCCAGATGTGCGTAATGAAGAGGGTCTACCGCTGACGGAGATTATGGAGGAGCTGGACGATGGGGGGAATGTGATATCGAGTCGTTTATCTACACCCAGCAGCGTCAAGCCACAGCTGTTGGAGGCCTTGGAGAAGGCTGGAATCAAGAATTTGCTCCCAGGGACAACAACGCCAGAAGTCATCGCTCCCGCAGACAAGACGTTACTCCCACCTGATCACGCCGAGCCGAAAGGTTCCAAGCCCAAGAAGAAAGGCGTCAAATTCGCAGAAGACACTAAACCGGGCCCAGAGCTCGAAAAGTCGCAAACAGCAAAGCGAATTGAAGACATCATGAAGATTGCAAAGGAACAAGAATCTCGTCCATCCGAGCCACCCACAATACCGACGAACGAGTCACCAAATGACGCCGCGCTTCGCCGAGAGATGCTACAATATGGAATGTCGGAAGTAGGAGCTGTTGTTGCAGAGTTGGAGTTCGAAGAGGACAGCGACTGGACAGATAATGGCTACGATGATACAAGCAGCATCGACGATGAGGACGCTTTTGGCAGGTCGACAGGAAGACTTGTTGACGATCAATTACGGCAACAGATGTTAGAACTCGAAGAACGACTTGGTTTGAGAGCGATGCAGAATGTGGGGAAGGAGAACGATGAAGACAAGATGGTTGAAGAGGGAATTGGTCGAATTACAATCAACAGCAAGATCACCACGTCTCGTAACGATACGGGTCATGTCTCGGACCCAAAATCCATCACGTCATCGTATACACCATCTACGAAGAAGTCGGTGAGATTCTCTGAAGAATTGGACATCTCTCCAGCTGCCAAACCACCTATTACTTCTTCGCCAACCAAGAAGCAACGAAGTGGAGCTCCAGTAAGTGACGTTGTCGAGCGGGACGTACCAACTCGGGCTGCTGATCCTGTACCACGAGAGAAATTATCTCTATTCAAAACGGCTCGAGCTACTTCGTCCAACGTTCTCAATGGCCCACTTGCGTCTTCAAGCAATCAACAAAATAAACCACTGGTCCTGCATCCTGCCACTTCGTCACTTCCAAAGCCATTCTCAACACCCATTGCCTTCAGTCCCGTAGAAGGCCCGAGTCGCACAGTTCCTACAGGCCCCGAAGACCAAATCCTAGCGCCGATGATTGTTGAGCGCGGTACGCCGATCAGTACTTCTACACTCGAGCCAGACGATCTGGATCCTCAACTGCTACATCAAGAAGTCGCCACCGATTATCACAAGATGCGCAATAGGATGATTCAAAAACAGGGAGGCTTCCTCCAAGAGGAAGAAAGCGAGATTGTGCCATTCTCCGAGGAAGAAGGCGGGCCGAAGAAAGTCAGTAGGTTCAAGGCTGCGAGACTCTCAAGATCTTAGAATAGGTAACCTGCTTGGTTTGGCTTCTCGCCACTGGCTGGTCCCGTCATCTCAGGAAGTTGAACAATTCTACACGACGCGCCCCAAGGCCGAGATCCTCTGGTAATCCTCAGGCCTACTATATTCTCCTTCTTTCGTGTCGCAACCATTGCCCACGGAACAAATACACCTTCAAACAACCATGATGTGGAGCAGCAGAACAATCTGCTCTCGCATCTTGTTCTGTTCCAAGATCAAGATCAAGGGCTCTCTGACGTCGTGAACAAAACCTCAGTGATCACGAGGACTCGTTTCACCCTTGACATGAATTGAAGCTGAGATTCCATCGATTTTATTCCAGACGCATGCCCCTGCTAGTTACTATCACTCCTTGTACAACCTGTCACTATCAAGGATGCCAACATCTACCCCCAGAGCTCTGGAGGAAGCAGTTGGCGACAAGCCTCCGAAAGTTACCTGCTATGAGATATACCCAGGAACCCGCTCCGGCGCTCCCGAATTACAAGTGGCTCAAGCGAGTTGGGCAGGGAAGCTCGGGCACCCGCAAAGACAACCGGTCTTCCAGGATGGACCGCGCCATATCGTCAAACGCGGCGAGCCCGGGCATCTAGGGGCCCGGTCCCATGGAAGGACTGTGTCGCCCGAGTATTGCTGGTCTCACGGATATCCTCTCGACAGAGCTAGATGCCTCAGTCGACCTTGTTGCTCAAGCCTCAGTCGAAGCCGATCAGGACTGTCAAGGGTTAGTAACCACAGTCGATTTCCTTTGCGTAGGGGAGGTGCTACTGTCCGGATCGCACCTATATCATACTATCAGCGCGAGAAGCCCACATCCGCCCCCCTTCGCTCATGTCAAACACGTTCTCCTAGAGATTGAAGATTCGGACTCTCGATGGCGGAAAGACTCAAATGTGCTTGTTCCCGGGTACCTCGGATGAGCCTGCTTCTCCTCGGAGCTCTCGCACGTAGTGTGCTCAGCTGCAGTTTCGGGAGTCCAACATCCTATTCTTGGACAGCCGCTTCTGCTCACAGATGCGCAGCGGGCGTCGATCCAGGCTTGAGGCCGATTCGCCAGGACCTCGGCCATGGATACGAACGGCTGATAGTCGAAGTCTAGGCGCTCATCCCTACAAATGTTCCGGGCCGGATAGAGACTACTGGCTGGTGGAAGAAACCCATTGCAACGATTGTGTATACATGGAGAGGCTCAATCCCTGCAAGCCAACGAATGCAGTTTGAACCTGTGCCTGGTTCTACTCTCGACCCACCCGAAGCTCATTCTCTGAGATCTCATATCCGCAGCCCTCACTTAACTTCGCTGGCAAACTTGCTTCGGCCCCGAATCCTCGGGCCGTAGAATACCAAAATCCACGGCACAACCGTCAACAAGGCCGCGAGCCCACCCAGTAGACTCGCAGCTCCCTGGAACGTGAGAGCACTAAACATCTGCACCGTGACCAAGGGGAAGATGCCGCCCAGCATGTTTCGGCAGAAAGACTGGGCGGCAAGTGCTGAACTGGCGTAGCGATGGTAAGCGTCTGCCAGATAATTGAAAGTAGCCAAATAGATCGAGTAGATTCCCATGGTTGCACATGCTATGGACATAGTCGGTATAATCCAGGGTATGGAGTGGAATTGTGCTATTAGGAGAAGTCATAGTCAGCCTTGCCTCTTCGCATCGATCTCCATTGTGCGCCAGCTGACTCGGAGGCCAAAATTGTGACTGAGAACCAGGGGACCCAAATCCTCCTCGAGACGATACGACAGGGGAAATGAGACACCAGGAGGACTCACTCCAGCCGAACCAAAAGAGCCCGATGGGGAGAAGTGCCGACTCGATGCATGCAAAGTAGAGTCGTCCTTCGGGAGACGAGAGGTCGATGCTCCTCCTTAAGCGACTTGGATGCTCACGATTCGCGGAACTGGATACCAAGTACCAGGATAGGATGCGATCTTGGTAGATAGAAAGAGCCGTAGATATGACAGCTCCGACACACATCGAAGCAAAGACCGCTCCTGACTCCTGCGTGTCAAAGCCGTGAGAGCGACCAAAAACCAACGGTATCGATCCGAATGTCAAGTAGAGCATGGCCCAAGCGAACGCCACCCTAATGGGCGAGTTAGGGGTCAGTGTTCCTTTCTTTGGGGGAATGTTTCGGATCGCTAGAGTCAGTTCAGGAGGTAGCAAGCATGCTTGGGGAGGGAAATGTGTCTGAAGCCTCCTGAGACCGAGCTTGTAAAGGGGATATGAGCTTGGGGAACATTACCACAACGAGAAGAAGAACACGACAGGTTCCGTCACCAGTAGATGGAAGGGCCTGTAGACGGAGATCCCGATCATCTTGGTGATGGATTCGCGCTCGTCGTCGGACTTGACTTTCCAGCGGATCCGCTGGCTTTCGACAGTTTCGGATGCAATGGACATGCTGAAGCCCACATAGCCTGCTGCTTCTCGCTCTTCGTACCACCTGTTGAGACACTGGGCTTTTCGGCTCAAGATGATGCTTCCGCGAGTCTCTCTGAAGAACAGAGTCACTGCTGTAATTAGGCAGCCGCAAGTGATTACCTGCACCCAGAATACCCACTGCCGACGTCAGCTCCATCGTCAAGTACACAACGTCCTACTGTGGTATGGGGGTTCCTCTCTCCACCGTGGACATGGAGGAACGAAGACTGGATGGCGTACTCTCCACGAGGTATTCTGGGCCACGAACCCACTGACCAGAGGGCCCAGCCCGGTCCCAAACAACGCAGCACCCGAAAACAAAGCCATCGGCGTGTTCCTCTGTTCAGCGTGATACATATCGCTCACCACGCCTCCTACCATTGTCGAAAACACCGAGCTTCCAGCGCCTACCCAGAACCTAGCCACCAGCATCCCGGGGTAAGACCTGGTGACGGCACAACAAACCTGACAGATCAAGTACAAGATGCCCGCGCCGACAAACACAGGATACCGTCCATTGATCTCCGAGAACGGCGCCAGTGCCATTGGGGCCATGGCAAACCCGGCACAGAAAGTGGTGATGCCGACGGTGACGGCGACTCGACTGACGTTCCATTCGGCCGCCATGTAAGACGACGCCGGTGCGTAGGATCCGGCTGTGTAGGCTGTGATTGCGGTGGCGATGCAAGAGAGCGACATGGTGAAGTTCTTGCGGGATTCCGGCCAGTCGAACGGAGACGTGTATCTGGCGAGGTCTGGCGGTGGGGGCGCGAGTACTCCCAATGCATCTGTAGCGAGGCTTGTTGACGGCGAGGGGAGTGTCGTGTCAAAAGTGAGGTAGTGATATGCGATTGGCGATTCCCCATCCACGGCATTCCGAGCGGTGGTTTGACCTGTGGAATCCGGTGCCGAGGGGAAGTCCTCTTCAGAAGGCTCTTCCGAGTCATCGTCCTCGAGTCCCTCGTTGCCGAAGATAGTCGGCTCGTCAGAGATGTGGCCAATATCGTCTTCGCGGGGCTGGACCATCTCCATGGGGGGAGGGGCAGGTATACCGAATGCCTGACCGTTTTGCTTCACTGGATCAAGGTCAGATAGAACGATAGCTCTCGATACACTGGCAATAGGGTATGGTTGAGCACGCGATCCAGCATCCAACGCAGCAAGGAAGCAAGTCGAAGCGGGGATGTGATAAAGTGCAGAAGATGGATTGATTGAGATGAATCGATCGTCGACGGAAAATACTTGAAGCTCGAGTTGCCTGTGAGTCCTTGAGCCAAGGTGACTCAATATCTGGCTCACTCCATCGGAAGCCTGTTGATGACTGGTCAGGTGACCGACTGTAGTCCTTGGGTCCGTCGTGAGGTCGTGGGCACATCGACGCCTCTCCGTGGCTTTGTCCCGCACTTATTCCCGGGTTATGCCCGGGAGCGTCAACATGATCTCAGAGCAGGCCGACGTAACCCGAGTGACGACGTCTCTGGTGTCGGGCTGGGGTTGGGGACGGCCGCAGAGAATGAGTGTGTCGTGTATGGCTGGGGGGTAAATAGCTGTATGTATATAGGTCGTAGGTATGCCTTGTAGATATATGCCTTGTATGTAAATCTTTGTATGTAGATACCTTATATGTAAATATCTGTGTATATATCCTCGTAGATATAGCTCGTACATATACCTTAGAGATGTATGCCTTGTATGTAAATACCTTGTATATACCTCCTATATAAATCCATATATGTAGATACCCTACATATAAATACCCGTATATATATCCTTCGTAAATATACCTTGTAGATATACCTTGTAGATATATGCATTATATTACTTCTTATGTGAGCCCCGTATATACACCTTCTATGTAAATACCCTATTTATATACCTCGTAGATATACCTTGTAGATATATGCCTCATATGTACATACCTTATATACCTCGTATGTATATCCATATATGTAGATACCCTGTATATAAATACCCGAGCTTATATTCCCCCCTATCTATACCTCGTAGATATTCCATATAGATATACGCCTTATACGTAAATACCTTATATATACCTCGTATGTAAATCCATCCCCCCCCCCTCACACATATACCCCACGTTGAATCATCAGAAGCTCTGGCGAGGTACCTGGTGCACACCTCCCACCGGTGAGGGAGAGCAAGAGGACACTGGGTGGCTCCGACTGCAGACACCGGGCGACGATGATGTGAATACCAACCGGCATACGCATCATTCCTCAACTCTTCCTATCGATCTATCGCTTGGTGATCAAGTCAATGCGGCTCTCGCGGTGGCTGCACTCTGCTGCCAATGCCGGATTCAAAGATGGGAATGCTTGGCAGAATTGCGTGATGGGGGCGGCGGCTCCCACTCATGGTGGGGGAGGGGGAAGGGGGGGCTAGGAAAAGAATGACACCATCACCATCGCCTTCACCTTCACCATCCGCAATAAAACAACATCCAGCCCTTCGTCGCCTTTCCGCTTTTCTGGCTACAACACCGCACACTCCCTCCCATCCATCCCTTCTTCCTCTTCCTCTTCCTCTTCCTCATCCTCTTCCTCATCTGCGTGCCCATCCCCGCCCCGCACAATACAATGGCTACTGAATCAAGAGCTGCCCCGTAAGTCTTGAAATTCCTTGACTGCAACACATGTACCCCGCCATCCGTCGCAGCCTCTTTCTCGCTGGCAAACAAAGAGCATGCCCAACTCGCGCAGCAGAGCTTCTTCAGAGCTTCTTCAGAGCCGGCAGACCAGGCGTCTCTGCTCCGGCACGCGCGCATGGCACTTCTCTCCATGCCACATGGCTAACACATCTCTCCCTCCAGCCTGCGCCTGGGCTCCATCGCCCCCAACTTCCAAGCCGAGACCACGGCCGGCCCCATCGACTTCCACGAGTTTATCGGCGACAAGTGGGTTGTGCTCTTCTCCCACCCCGAGGACTACACTCCCGTATGCACCACCGAGCTCGGCGCCTTCGCGAAGCTCGAGCCCGAATTCACCAAGCGCGGCGTCAAGTTGATCGGGCTCTCGGCCAACACGGTCGAGTCGCACGGAGGATGGATCAAGGATATCGACGAGATTTCCGGCAGCAAGCTGGCCTTTCCAATCATCGGCGACAAGCAACGCCAGGTCGCCTATGCCTACGACATGTGAGCCTGCCCCCGAGACCAGGCTCTGCCGATTCCTCGGGCGTGGAAGCTGACTTGTGCCAGGCTCGACCACCAAGACACCACCAACGTCGATGCCAAGGGCATTGCCTTCACCATCCGCTCGGTCTTTATCATCGATCCCCAGAAGACCATCCGCCTCATCCTCTCGTACCCCGCTTCTACCGGCCGCAACACGGCCGAGGTCCTCCGGGTCGTCGACTCCCTCCAGACCGGCGACAAGCACCGCATCACCACACCCATCAACTGGATCCCAGGTGACGATGTCATCGTGCACCCCAGCGTCAAGAACGAGGAGGCCAAGACTCTGTTTCCTGATTTCCGCATCGTCAAGCCCTACCTCCGCTTTACCCCTCTGCCTAAGGAGAAGACTTCGGCCGCATAAGGGGGCGGCTGCTGGCTGGTTGGAATGGCGGTGGTAGGCAGCGACACGATGAGCCAGGCTCAGGTACGATATGGGACGGAGTGCTCACGTCTTCAGTGGCGGGATACTCGGAAGCATGAGATACTTCTCAGGGACAGCCGCAGAGCAGAATAGATGCAAAAGTGTACACTCCAGCTCCGCTCGACGTCTCGCGTGATAGGTCAAGAAGGCTCTCTCTCCCTCGTCAGAGAGGTCGTGATCGGTCCGCGACTAGCCCAGGCTCCGGCTGCACTGCGGTGATGGGGCAAATAGCACCCCAGCCTTGGCCGGTCGGTCGATTGTTCCCCTGATCAGCCGGCTCCCCCTCCTTTACTTTAGGGCTCGGCATTCCCGATATACTTCATGGCGTGCGAGGCACGCCAAAACCGGCTGCCGCGTTGTGGCTAGCCCGGAGCCGTAGATACGAAGTTACTTGGAGACCACCGCAGCCCAACGCGACGCTGATGAGACATGTAGAAGTGAATGACGAGTGATCTGACGGCTACGTTCCCCGTCACGAGGGGTGCTTTTTGAGTGACCTCTACCACCCCTCATGCGGCCGCCCGGCGCGAAAATCGGGTAGGGGAGAATGGAGCCGTGTCGTCTCCGAGTTGACACTCGCTAAGTAAGTCAACACCGTCTGATCCCCCGAGGAACAGCGGGGTGGAGGCCTTGGGCGGCTGCGGTGCAGAAGGGGCTGCTCTGGGAACGCAGCTGGCCCCATGTCATGTTGACATGGTCGGTAAGGTTAGGAGACTCTGCACCCTACCCAGGGGATCGAGCACCTTGCCGTGGCGGCTATGTGTGGCCAAGCCTCACCCCCCGATCCCTTGGGGCTAAAGCGGTGTCGACCTACCCACCCATACTCTGGACCCGGTATGCCCGGAACCCAGCGTCCTCGGCCTGGGAATGAGATCAGAAGCGCACCACCACACGGGACAGCGACGTTCCAAACGCATTTCGGCATCAGGCCGAGAGTCCAGCGGACGCTTGCCCGGGCCCAAGTGGCCGTGCCGAGAGCGCTGTCTCCGGGGTACAGAAAGGCCCGGATGAAGATGGGAATCAAGAAGCGGACGATGAAGAGATGAACTTGGCGTCTGTTTCGGAGGAGCCGCTCGGCTGTCGTGCTGCTCGGGGCGGTTTATGCTTTCGCACCTGGTTTCACGTTGTGGCAGTACATGCGGGCTCGACGAATCTGTCCAGATTATACTTTGGAGCGCAGTCCGTAGGGGGGGAACAGCGGGACCGCGGTGACCCTTCCACCAGCCCATGTCGATAAGGGGGCGGCCGGGGAATCCGGGCTTCCACGCCTTGGGAAGTCTTGTCAACCCAAGCGATTGATTTTTTGTTTCCTTTGAGCACCCAAAGAAGCATCCTCCCTGATTCGAGGTGCGGGCGTCGAGCGGGCTCCTGTCCTCCCACGGGATATCCTGCGCGATGCTCGCCGCTGACCAGCAAGGGGGCACGGGGTGGGTGCTTGCGGTGGTGGGAAACAGGGGGCGAGATCACCGCCGTTCCCCCGAAAGGAGGATGGTCCCGGTACGACGTACTTCGGATTTCGGATTCGAGGATCGCTCTCCAAATCGCTGTTTTCTGAAGGGGAGGAGACCCTCGCGGCGGAGAAGGCTGATCAGTGGATCCGGCGATGGCTTTGCGGCCGGTTGAGAAAAGGGAGAAGGGGCTGGAAGTGTACGTGTAATGATATTGATATGTAGTGTAGATATGTGTATATATGTGTGTATATATGTATATATATGTATGTATATGTATTTATATGTATTTGTATGTATTTATATGTATATATGTATATATGTATATATGTATATATGTATATATGTATATATGTATATATGTATATATGTATATATGTATATATGTATATATGTATATATGTATATATGTAT